>CM076581.1:506831449-507246879 GCA_034641835.2 Pinus albicaulis | reverse complement strand
TTATGAACATGTGAAGAGATGAATGAAGAGGGCTAATGACTCAGTTTCATAGCCAGAAATTCATAAATGCATGTAAACATAAATATAGAAATTACACCTATCTTTGACTCATAGACTGGGATACTATGTAGGATAGATGATAGAAGGGAAAATGAATAACTGACATAAATGTAGACATCCAATAAAGGTATCATTAGAACAAAATATAAAAACAAAATATTTATAAACTAAAGAAGTATTGTCTGTAGCGTGAGAAATTAGAGGCAAAATTCATGACTACTCACGCAGTCTCAAGACGACATATGTCGTGAACAAATCCAAAAACATATAACGTTGTAGATTAAGTACCTTGAATAAAATTTTACAAACAATTAAGATGAGTGGAAAACCATCTCTGTACTGGATTCATAAATCAAAAGACAACAAAAACTCAAGTCTCAAAGTAAGCTACAACAAAAAAAGGAATTATGATATAAAAGTGAAAACCCAGAATTTTAAATCAAAATATCACTCTACAAGAGAAATTAAATATAAAGAAATTTTATTTTCATTTTTATTTTTATTTATTTATTTATTTTTCTAAAGTTACGTAGAAATAAAAATTTGCCACTATAAGTAGACAAAAATGTACTACGTAATTTATATCTTAAATGCACACACAGGTTATGGTAGGAAATATAGAAAGTCATAGTGTCTAATGTTTAATGTCGTTGACATACAAAATAAACACTCAAGTAAATAACTAAAGTGTAATACGCCCAATAGAGTATTATCTTACCAAGAAAAATAAAACTAAAAACAATGGTGTCGTGAGTAGTTCCATGGCAAATTCATACAGCCAGTGAATATACATAATGCCAAGAAACAGAGATAGCCTGCCTAATGGTAGGTTGCCAATAAACCCATTTAAATTTACAAAGGTATGAAGTTCAAGGGAATAACAAAAAAAAATTGGGTCAAACGAAAATTAGACCAAGGGTTCACAAATAGTGAACTGGCTCATAGGCCAATAACCCAGAAAAATTGAGGTTCTAGAATTAAAAGAAAGATTTAATATTCAAATTAATTCATTAGGAAATACCCAGAGAACAAGTGTACAAGTGGCACCTCAAAAGTACAAGAGGACCATGTGAAGCCCACGTGGAGGGGCCCCATGGAGGTCTAGTAGAGGGCCAATTCAATACATGGGTAATGTTAATATAAAATAATAATTAGTATCATAAAAAATCTGTACTTACCTTAGACTTAATTATTGCATCCAAAATTGGTGTTAGGATTGATGTAATAACCATACCTTATGAATATGCTAAGGGTATTTTTATATCACTTATTAAGTAGGGAGCATGGTAATGGTGAGTTAAATTAATTATGAAAGAGGTAATTCAAGTTAGAAGTATAGGGTAATAGAGGTAAGGGATAATTATATGGTAGATATATATTAAGGGATAAGAATTAATGTGTTTATAAATGTAATAATGTAATGAGGAAGTAAACAAGGATTAGATTACTGTGGAAAAAGAAGGTTATAATATTTCATAAGATTAAGGTGGACTTATGTAATGCAATTAAGGAGAAGGATTAATTAAATTAATTAGTAGCAGAGATAATGTTAAGAGGATCAATATTGATTAAAGGGAAGTATAGTATTCAAAAAAAAAATGAGTTGTTACAAGTGGTATGAGAAGCCAAGTTAAAACTGTGGGCCTATGGGTCCCAACACATAAAAAAACTCTACTGTCATAAAAATTTAAGTTATGAAGTAATTTTATTCATTGTTTATGAATGATAATTGTGTTTTGTAAATCGGATTGAAGTGCAGAAACATTGCAATTGTTTTCATCTTTGACAAAGTAGAGTTGTATGTGGAACTAAGGGATGAGGAGGTGACAACAAATTTTAGGAGGAAATTATTTAGCTAAGGATTAGCAATGAATGTTTACTACAAGCTAGAAATTAGAAAGAGAGGTTGATAAGGGAATTAACCTCAATATATATTCATCATGATGAGGAACTAGAAAGGAAAAGGAACTAAGATGAACCCAACTCCAAAAGGTATGAGATTGGGGAAGAATCTGGTGAAACATATTCAAAGTCCAAAAATAAAAAGGAGTTGCAGGGGGAATTTCGCAAGCTTAAGCTTCCAACATTTTATGGGGAGAATGAAGAGGGTCTAGAAGCCTAGCTCCTTAACATGATATAATACTTCCGAGTATATGAATACAGAAGTAATTTGAAAGAAAGACTCACAGTTTACCAATTGCAAGGTAAAGCCACACTTTGCTGGGAAGAGACCAAAATCATACACTTGCTTCATGAATATCTTATTTCATAGGAATAATTTCAAGAGAAATTCAAATATTGATACATCAGTGAGAGGTATTATGATGACAGAGAAAATCAATTTCATGAGATGAGGCTTTGAAAACTCACTATTGATGAATTTGTGACAAAGTTCACCAATCTACTTCGCTATGTGCCATATATAATGGAAGAAAAATCTAAATTACAATGATTTATGAACTTTTTGCACACTATTTACAGAGAAATATTTGAATTTGATAATCCTAAAACAGTGCATGAGGTTGTTTGGAAAACATGACTCTGTTACCAACAATTTAAAGGCATGAATGATATTTGAAAAATTATCAAAATAAGAAAAAGGGAAGGCCGAAGAATGTTCAAAAAGATCCAAACCACCTTATCTGGAGAATTTTGGGAAAAACCACCAATGAAAAAGGTTCAATAAGAGTGTTGAGATCAGACTGTCGATTCCGACACTGGTTCCAAGGACATGGAAGGGGACATGAAGTGAGAAACTGTGGTAAATACCAAATAACCATTTAAAGTTTTGGGATGTGGTGAGCCTCACATGTTGCGGGACTGCTCACACAACACTCGTATAATTCATAACATTCAAGCACTGTGGGAAGAAACCACACTAAATGACATTGCTCGAAACATTTCTTGGATCATTGCAACACTAAAATATAGAAAGGCTGAGCATCAATCAAATATGATTGAAATTAAAGGTATCATCTCTCACCAACCTATGTATTTTTTAGTTGATCCAAGAGCTAGTTGAAGTTATATTAGTCCACAAATAGTGGAAAAATGTAAACAAAAAACAAAAACATTTAAGCACTCTTGGCTGGTGTAGTTGGCTACAATGACAAAAACGAAGGTCAAGCATAAATTACACAAAATTGTGTAAATTTAAATGGGTATATGATAGATTCCAAGTTAAATATCCTTGACTTGGGATCTTATCAACTCCTAGTTGGAATGGATTGGCTAGAACAACAAAATGCAATAGTAAATTTCTTAGAAAAAACAATGACTTGCACTGATGCTTTAGGAAATTTTGTGGTAGTGTTGTACAGTACAACAACCCTCCCCATTTCAAATTTTTAGAAGAGATATCATTCAGAAATAGGTCCCCTTTTTCTTTTTAGGAATAAAAGAATTAGATGAAATCCGATCATTTTGAATAAAACAAATAAAGAGTCCATTGTTTCATAAATCACAAAGTGCTTATAAACAAATGAAACATTGAAAATCCATGATCCAATGAAATATATAACCTTTTATCACATCAACATAATACATAAAGTGTTCATATTAAACAAAGTTCGATGTCATACAGTAATCACAATCGCAAATCAGAGATATCTTAAAAGTTTTACATTTGTTTTGAAAAACTCCGATGCGATGTGATGAATCGCAAATTGCATTTCGGAGAAACAATGTTACATGGAATTATTTTATAAACTCCTATGTGATGGCCTTCATCGCAAATCAGAAATTGCAAAGTTTTTAAGTTTTTACATTTGTTTTGAAAAACTCCGATGCGATGGACCCCACTATCATCGCAATCGCAAAATCGGCGAATATCGTTTACAACTTACTTTCTTTGAAAATAGTCGATGCGATATACCATCATCGCAATCGGAAATCGACAGACATCATGATATGTTATTTTTTATCCTTGTTGAAAATTCTTGATGCAATCAATACTTTATCTTTATGTTTGTTTTATACTGTGCATATGATTTATTCATCGCAATCGCAAAATTCAAAATGAATTTTTTTATTCTCATTCCAAAAACGCCGATCTTCGATTGTACGTTTACTAATAAATAGAAAATAAAATGAGTAATGATGATTGATTCTATTTTGAATGCGTGAGTGTGACTCTTAGAGAGGGCATTAAAGTTTTAACACGAAGTTAATAAATTGAAAATAACAAATAAATATTTTCATATGAGCTATTCTCCTCATTGTATTTTCACCACGTCTGAGAGCTTTTATCCTGTGTAGAACCATAGAGCACCCAATCCTTTCGTTCTCCAAGCAAGTGAGACATTAACAGATGACAAAATGTCTAAGAGATCTAAGAAAGCAAAGGCTACTACCACTAAAAATTTCACTACTATTCCCATAGTACCAAAAGAAAAACCAACGAAACTCAAGCTGGTAACAGATACTTCATGCTAGGGACTTGGAAAAATGACTAGGGAAGATGTATATAACCTGATTGAAAGAGAAAATCCTAAGGTTACTGAAGTAAAGGCAACATTCCTTGACGAGGATGACCCATATTCTGATTCTGACACTCCTCCTAAAGCGCTCGCAAATTCATTCCTTCATAGAATTGCAACTCGGGCAAACATTTTCCCTTACTATGATGTAATTCGGTGGGTGATAGATAATGTCACAATCCAAAACACAACATTTGTTTCAGCTGTGGGAACAATATTCAGGTCTTTTAGAGAAGAGGACATAAAGGCAATGTACCATATTGCAGATCCGTAAAAGGTCTACAACAAAGCTTTTATTAAGGATTTTGCTGCAAGAAATGAAACTTAGTCTGAGGCAATCATAGAATGGAGGAAAGCTCCAGAGAAGCAGAAAAATGAATCATCAGGTATGTACTCCGTGGAGTTCCTATCACCTCCATATTTTTATGCCACCGCAATGATGTGTAGGCTATTTGGAAATGATAATTCAGCAAGATTTTGAATTCAAATGGTACCATTATTCCATTCTGCTGTGAATTCTGAAATCACGGACTGGGAAGTTATCCTTTCAGATAAGATAGCCAATAGAATCCTAGAGTATAGAAAGGATAAAAACACAGAAAACACAACCTCGTTTTACTTTTGTGCCTACATTTTAGATGCCCTATGTTTTAATTCCGAATTTCCCATTCTTGGTTGGAAATGAACCCCCAAAGATCCCGTTCCTATTCATATTTACCATAAGCTCTTATGGAAGGTGTAGTTTAAAAACCACGTTTATAGAATTTGTCACGGTTTCCGCATCCCTATCTATCAAACCATTTTCAACCAATTTCCTCCTCGACTTTCTGAAAAAGCTAAGAATGATATATCCCAGAATGGCGACTGGTTTGGAGAAGAGAAATTTACCTATGTTAGAGTATTTGGGAGTATAGTGGAGCCCCATATTTTACCTCTATATGTCCCAGATAAACTGTTAGCACAAGAAATCTCCTACCAGTTAAAAGTAGAAGGCATGTCAAGGTGTCACAAGAATAACAAGAAACTAATGTGGCCTACTTTTCCATTTCACTGTGGGAATTATACTCTTAATAACTTCACACATGCTGAGAAAAAAGTCATCAAAATAAGGGATCTTAAGCTCTCAAAATTCCCAGGCAGACAGTACAATCCGAGAAAAGTAGCATTTGATTTCACAACTTTAGTTTCAATTTCTTGGTTCAAACATGAACCTGATGAGTTTGATTATTTATTTGTTTCTATTGATAAATTTCCCCAAGTTTATGACTTGGCTAAATCCAAATTTTAGATTGAGGATATGAATAAATTCATGTTATTTAGAAGTCAAAGACTGCTGAAAGCTCCTCTTGACCAGTTAAGAGTTATGCTGCAAGAATCTAAGAATATAGAAACAGATCAGAAGGAAAAAGAAGATGCAGCCAACAAAGCAGGAAAAGAAACATCTACCAGCAAGGGAAATGTGCAGACTGAAAATGTAAGCACAAGTGACAATCCTGATGCGCAAAAGGAGAATACTGGCAGCAAAGCAGATGAACCTATTGGAAAAGGAACTACATTTCAAAGAGGGAATGAAAGTATAGGTATTGAGACCAATGTGCATATTGAGAAAGGAAATACAGGCAGTGAGACTAATGTACAGGCAGAAAAGAAAGATATTGGTAATAAGTCAAATAATCAACTTGAAAGAGAAAATACCATTGAGAATGTGGTGGATTCTGCTGAAATTATTGTTTCTTCCCATTTGCTAAATCAATACGAACAATTTGTTCAGCAAATAGGATCACAAAATAATCCTCAAGTTGAAATGTTGAAAGATCAAGATATGGAAATCAATCCTAAGCATCCTTAAGAAGAAATTGTGTTGAAAGTAGAAGATATTCCTCCTCTAGATATCTTTTATAGTCCTAAGCATAGGGCTGTTGTCAGGAAGCAGAGGAAGAGAATAATAACAGATCAAGAATCTCTTTCAACATCACAGGTTGAACTGATGAACATTTTCTGGAAAAATACTAAGGTGAATCCTTCAGAGGATCTCACCAAATTGTCACAATATGCAGGAGCCTATATTGCAGCTACTATAGAAAAAGCTTCGGAAGTCACCCAAATGATGAAACAAAAGGAAGTATAGATAGCTATGCTGGAGGAAAAAGCAACAGAAAATCAGCAAAATATTATGCAGTTGGAACAGTAGTTGCAGGATGAAAAGCTCAGATCTAAAAAGTTGGAACAAGAACAACTTGGTATTGAGAAGAAAAATCTTGATCAACAAGCCTTGAATAAACAATAGCAGCTAGCTCAAGAAGTGGAAAAACTACAGACCCTACTGCAAAATGAGAAAACTGCTAAGGCTGAGCAAGAGAAAGTATTCCAAGCAATATTGGACAAATTTAGGGATTATCCTAAATTAGATCAATTTAAAACTGAAGCTCTTGAAACGAGAAAAATACTGTCTCATCAGTTGAATGAATTGTGTCAAAAGATGGCACAAGTCGAGCCCTTGTGTGAAATAACATCATCTTTAATAGATGAAGGAATCAACCTCAGGGTTGAGTTTGATGATGCATATAAGAAAATTTCTGAATTTCTTTCATGGAAAGATTCAAAGCAAGGAAGGAATGCAAACCTTCCCAGGATTGAGGAAAGACACAAAGAAATTTTGTTTACTAAATGGGAAAAGCAGTTGATAAAAGGAGAAAGAGATACATCAAGGGCTAGAAATATGATGAATAGTATAACACAGTTGATTAATGATAGCTTATATGCCACAAATTTAATTTCAGATTGTATCCCAGGAAAATTACCAAAGGTAAAAGAGACTGATTCTAAGTGGAAGCAAGAATTAATCAATAAGAATTAGCAAATCTGCAAACTTCAAGGAATTTCATGGGATATCATATGGACATATCTAATCAAGCCACACAGTCAGAAAATGGCAATTAAATGCCTTTACAATGCCATTCATTGTATCATTCCAGAGTTTTCTTATGCCACGTACACTTGTCAGTTACATTCGAGGCTAAGTCATCCAGCAGAGGTTAAAGATATGCTCAAAATTTTCCACTTGGGCACATTGAATGCAGGGGGAAATCAATGAATTGGTTTCATTTTAATATCGCAAGTCTATTTCTATATTTCTGATGATAGATTGTAGTAATAGTTTTAGTTATTTTGTTTTATTAAGTTCCTATTTAAACCCCTTTCATGCATTTAGAAAGGGGTCCTAAATTTGTAATATTTTTGACTTGGATGTTACATTTTTGTACTCCATTGACTATTATATTTTTATAAAGGATCACATCAGGTGGTTTATGTCAAATTACCTCTGAGAATTTCATTTCTGTACCTTAGAGTTTGTTTTACATTGAAGCACTGGATCTGGATATTGAGTTGCATCTGGAAAAGTATCAAGATGAATCTAGTATTTCTATCGATTTACTGTTATTTTTCTTATGTTATGAGATATTCTATTTAAATTTGCTATCATTTATATTTACTTGCTTTACAAATGTTTCTTTATACATATCATTTCTGAGTGTATAGAAATATTTTATCTTTCACAGTGTATACAAATGATATATAAAATGATGAGTACAATTTGTTATTATAACTCTGTTTAATTTCTTAAACAGAGTTATCATTATTTGATGCTGCATATTTTAGTTAAATTATAATACATTTTCATAGTTATTGATTTGATTGAAACAATCTTAAAGTTGTATTCATATTTGACACCCGGGTTAGTTTTAGAAATAATTTATAAGTTATAGATTAAATTAGATAGATTAATTCAGTCATTTAGTATTCATTATCCACTCACACAATCATTCCATCACCAACCCTTTTAGTTATTAGGAAACTGGTCCTATAAATCCAGTCGGAGCCACCACACCAAATGGAAAAGGAGCTGTCCTAAGGTCCTGACCGGGTGGTTTTCCCCCAATGTTTGAAGCAGCGATTTTTGAGGCTTCAACATTTTTGGTGCTAGAAGGAGGGCCTAAGATATGAATGGAAGATAAATCCAAATCTACAGGCCATTCTAAGAGCAATTTACCCTCATCACCTTCTTCAATTTCTTCCACATCTCAAATCACCAGGGAAGAAATTGACAGAGATATTCAAACACCCACTACCAAAGTCTCAAACCAATCAGATAATCAGCCTTTTGAGTCCCATTAAATACAATATTTAGTTCATAAACTCCAAGGGTTCTCATTGTCATTAGAAGAATATGAATTATCTTAAGGTAGTGTTACTTCACATATCGTTTCTTCCAAACCTCTCACTAGGTCACAGAGTGAAAAACTTGGTATTCCTCCAAAGGAATTTCCTTTACCTAGTAGAATTAAAACAAGAAGAACCCCATCAGAATCAGAGAGTGATATTAGTTCTTCATCGCAAATTCAATCATCTGTTTTGCAAGCCCCAACTCAGAAAAGTACAGCTGTCTCAACATCGGCTATTCAAACATCATCTGTTCCAATATCATCTGCTCAAACAACATTTACTCAAATACCAGTTGGCTCTTCTAGTCCTTAAACTGTTACTACTCAAACACCAGTTGTCTCTTCTAGTCCTTCAATCATCATCACAAAAATGGCACAAAGACCATGGACTAATCCAGGAGCTGTTGAAATGGCTGCACCTTTACATGATTTACCAGATCATCCTGAAAAATGGCTGCCAAAATTTAGTCCTGACCTTGGTATACAAGCGGAAGAACACATAATAACTTTATGTTATCTGTAAATTTGAATGCAATATAACATGAAGATGTTGTGGTTAGGTTATTTCCTTATACTTTGCAAGGGGTAGCAGGATCTTGGTATTTTTCATTACCTTCAGGTTCTATTACAAGTTGGAATATTTTCCAAGAGCATTTTTTAACCAAATATGGAGATGATAGATCAATAGCTACCCTAATCAATGATCTCTCCAATTTGAAGACAAAACCCAAATAACCCATCAAAGATTTTATTTCTCGATTCAATAAAATCTTGAATAAAATCCCTACAACATCAAAGCCCAGTGAACAGGTCAGAAGTGAATGGTATATAACAGCTTTACCTTCAAATATAGCAATCTTTGTTGATAGAGCTGCTAAACCGACTTGGCTGAAAACATGAAAGAAGCGATTGCAGTGGAAAAAGGGATTGTTTCTTTGGATAAGAAAAATGCCATTGAGGAAAGAAAATCCAAGAAAGTCAGCTTTAAGGATGATTCAAAGAAGAAGACACCCAGAGATACATATGACATGGAAGCCTACAGAAAGTTCTCAAAACCATGTCTAATGAGATGGTTGAGATTAAAAAGCAAGTGGCAGAGACTTCTACCAAGAGACCATTTAGAAATTTCAAGAGAAATCAAGCTGAATCTAAACCTCCCAATTCAATCTCCAATGAAGAATCAGAAGAGGAAGAAGAAGAAGATACTCCTCCAGTATCAGATGAAGAAGAATAAAGAGAGGAAATAGCTGAATTACATGGGATGTGGGATTTCATTCTCCCTAACTCGGACAATGAACAAGAAGCCATGCTTGTAAGTACAAGGAGTAAATCTACAGCAGAACTTGCTCAATCTGTTCCTAAGAAGAAAAGTACAACTCCAATTACCAAAGACAAATCCCCTGTAAAGAAAACTTCTCCCTTACCCACTAAAAATCAGCCATCATCTTCTAATCCTCCTACATCAACATCTAAGACTCTAGTGGTATCGGATCCTATGGATTATAACATTGTTGAAGACATGAAGAAGACTAGAGCAAACATTTCCTTACATGAACTCATCAAACTTAAACATCAACAGAAGCTGCTATTGAAAGAATTAAATGCAACACCTATTGCTCCTCTACCAAGCGGTGTAGTTTCCAAAGCAGCTAAAGGAACAGATAAGCCACCAAATAAATAAGATGCCACTGATACTGTTCTTATTGGAGAAATATCAAATTCTCAGACACCTCCTTTTCTTTTGAATTATGAAATCCACAACAACAATTTGCATAATTGTTTGATAGATTCAGGAGCATCCTCTAATATAATGCCTACTTCAGTCTGTGCAAAATTGAATATTGAACCACAAAATTCTATTGTTCACATTGTAAAATTGGATTGCTCTAAAGTCCAAGTTGTAGGAGAAATAAATTCAGTTACTATTCGATTAGCTTTTGATCCTAGAATTGTCCAAAGAATTGATATTCTGGTTGCAGATATTCCAGAATTCTATGGACTAGTCTTAAGTAGGGATTGGTCTGCAAAGCTTAATGGTTATATCGCAACTGATTATTCACATATGTGGCTTCCCTATAAAGGGAAACCAAATCAAATAAAAATTGAGCGAGAAAAACACATGATGCATACTGTGACAGAATTTGAACAAGCAAATGAACCTGTAGCTTTTAATAGCAATATCCTTGGAGGTTATTCTGCTGAATCATTCCTTGGGAATTTCACAGCACCACAATCACCCTTTTCTGTAAATACTTTTATTTTGCAAATTGAAAATTTTTCACAATCTGATTCTTCTAGAAATTTTAATGTTGCTGATACATCTGTAGATAAACTTGTAGATAAGTCTTTATTTTGGTCATTATATTTTAATGGATCAAAATTTAGTGATGGCGCAGGAGCAGGATGCATTTTAATTGATCCAGATGGAGAGAAAACCATGCTGTCATGTAGACTAGAATTTGAGTGCACAAACAATACTGCAGAATATGAAGCCTTGATCCAAGGGCTTTATAAAGAAATATGGTTAAAAGTAAAATACTTGAAAGTATATGGTGATTCTGAAATTGTCATAAGACAAGTAAGAAATACCATCCATTGTCTTTCAGGTCATCTCAAACATTATCAAACCCTTGTGCAAGACCTTACCACTCAATTTTTAGCATTTAATATCTCTTCTATTCCTAGAACTCAAAATACATCAGCTGATTTGTTAGCTAATGTTGCATGCAAACTCCTCCCCGCTGAATATTACAGTCCTGATAGGTTTTTAGTCGAATTAATCTTTCGGCCATCTGTTTCCGATAATATCACAAACTGGAGAGTATTCTATGACGATGAAGATATCTTGAATTTCTTGACTTCAGAGAAATACTATGATGAACAAATTATTGATGAAGATGATCACGATCTTCGAAATACCTCAAAAAACAATGAAAATCCTATTCCTAAATTCGTTGTTAAACTTGAGGATCTATATGATATAAAAGACAGATTCAAAAAGTTACTAATGCTAAACTTCAAAGTTCTACTTTGAAGTTTGAATTAGTAAATCTTGGCTCTGAGTCTAAACCTCAAAATGTTAATTTAGGACTCGAGTTAACTTTAGAAGAAAGAAATTCTTTCATTAAACTTCTGAGTAGGTATAAATATATTTTTTCTTGGAATTATGAGGACTTAAAAACTTATGATACTTTTGTTATTCAACATACAATTCCAATGCTTTCTGATGTGAAACCTATTCAACAGAAGTTAAGAAAAATTCATCCAAATCTTGAAAGTCAAATCAAGGCAGAACTCAATAAACTTTTAAAGGCCAAAATTATTTTTCCTGTAAGACATTCTAATTAGGTTTCCAACATGGTACCTGTTAGGAAGAAGAATGGAGATATTAGAATCTGCATTGATTTTAGAAATTTAAATAAGGCATGTCAAAAGGATAATTTCCCATTGCCAACGATGGAACAAATACTTCAGAAAGTAGCTGGTTCCAAACTCATGTCCTTTCTTGATGGTTTTCCAGGCTATAACCAAATACTGGTACATCCAGATGATAGGTTGAAAACCACTTTCAGAACCAAATGGGGAACTTATGCTTATCATAAAATGCCTTTTGGTTTAATAAATGTAGGAGCTACTTTCTAGAGAGCCATGGATATAGCATTTAAGGGTCTGATTAATAGATCAGTTGTTATTTATCTTGATGACATAACAATATTTTCAAAGAAAAGAGCCAATCATCAACATGATTTGAGGCAGATATTTGAAAGATGTAGAAGGTTTGGTATTTATTTAAACCCAAAGAAATCCTTATTTGCTCTCAATGAAGGAAAACTCTTAGGGTTTTTTGTGTCAAAATATGGTATATATATTGACCCTGAAAGAGTGAAAGAAATTTCTGATATTTTTTTACCTCATAACAAAAAATCCATTCAATCATTTCTAGGGAAAATCAATTTTGTAAAAAGATTCATTCCTGATTTTTCTCAAATTGTTTTACCTATGCAGAATATGATTAAGAAAAATTCAGTATTCAAATGGGGGTATAAAGAGAAGGAAGCCTTCGATACAATCAAACAGGAAATCATTAATGCACCTGCATTAAATACTCCTAATTTTTCTAAATATTTTATTCTGTATACCTTAGCTACTGAAACATCCTACGCTGTTGTTTTAACACAACTCAATGATCAACAAATAGAAGCACCAATTTCCTTCTTTAGCTTAAATCTGCAAGGAGCTACGCTTAGTTATTCCGATGTGGAAAGACAAGCTTTCGCTATGTTTAAATCAATTAAACATTTCAGACCTTTTTTCCTAAATACACACACAAAAATTATTGTCCCATTCTTTGCAGTGAGACAATTGTTAATTCAAAAAGAAGTAGGAGAAAAGAGAGCTAATTGGGTAATAGCTTTACAAGAATATGATATTGATATTAAGCCAACCAAGATTGCTAGAGGACAAGGATTTTGCAGATTATTAGCAGGAGCTCACAATATTCCAGAGCATCAAGATCAAGCTAAAATTGTTCAAGCAAATCAGATAAGTGTTATAGATTATGAATCTCAAAATGCTAATATGATATTTTACTTCAAGAATGGGTATGATCCTTCTAATCTCAGCTATAAGAACAAACGTGCTCTGAGATTAAAAGCTAAAAATTATGAAATCATTGAAGATGTGGTATTTAGAAAGAATTATGATTCAATTCTATTAAGATGTCTTGAAAAGACTGAAGCAAAAAAGGTATTGCAGGAATTACATGATGGACCAGCAGGTGGACATTTTGGAGGTGATACCACAGCTCACAAAATCATCCATGCTGGATATTATTCGCCTACCCTTTTCAAAGATACACATGATTATGTGAGGAAATGCGAGATTTTTCAAACTACTAGTGGAAGACAAAGGAAGCCAGCTTTTCCTTTGCAACCAATAAACATTGAGCAACCATTTGAGCAATGGGGGCTTGATATTATTGGAGAAATATTAGCTCATTCTTCCAAACAACAAAGATACATCCTTACAACAATAGACTACTTCACAAAGTGGGTAGAAGCAATTCCTTTAAAGGTAGCCAATTCTGATGCAATTATTGATTTCATCGATCAATTCATCATTACCAGGTTTGGTGTACCTAATGCTCTTGTCTTTGACAATGCATCTTATTTTTCTAGAAATAGTATAATGGAATTTGCAATCAAAAGAGGTTTCAAATTAAAATATTCAGCAAATTATTATCCACAAGGTAATGGTTTAGCTAAATCTACTAACAAAAATCTCATCAAAATCATTAAAAAGACCATTGATCAGAATCAAAATAATTGGCACAAGTATTTAATTTTTGCACTATGGGTTGATCGTATTACTCATAAAGCTTCAATAGGAACTTCACCTTTCAATCTAGTTTATGGAAAAGAAGTTGTGATACCATCAAATCTAGCTCTCCCATCATTAGCTCTAGTGCAATTTATTGAAGAGAATCCTTCATCATCTATTCAGTTGAGATTTGATCAAATTCTTAAATTAGAAGAAGATAGAGAGAAAGAAAAAACTATTCATGAAAAACATCAACAGCTTGTAAAATCTTCTTTTGATTCAAGTTCCACCGGATCCAAAACTTTGCAAATTGGTGATCTTTTTCTGAAATTGGATAAAGCACATGAAGATAAAGGTAAGCATACCAAATTTCAAAAGATGTGGCTTGGACCATTTCAGATTGTTGAAAAGATAGGCTCATATACATTCATTCTGCAAGATTTAACAGGAAAGAGAGAATCTCTTCTTGTAAATGGGCTTATTTTAAAGAAATTATTTTCTTAAGGAGGTAACCCCTTCTTACCTGTACATATTCCTTTTTGAATTTTTTGTTTTTTTTGTAAATCAAGGTTGTTAATAGTCTTTAATTGACTTTTTACTATTTGAAAATATCTTCAAAAAAAAAATATTATAAATACTTATTTTATGTAAATAAGAATTTTTATAGAAATGATTACAGTTTTGGATAGTTTAAAATAAAATGTTAAACTTTGAAAATTTGTTCAAAACATTTGCATGATCTTTTGAAACCTTGAGAAAAATGTAAATCATTATAAGTTTATTAAGCAGAGAAAGGTTATTCATAAAAAGTAAAGACTTTTCCAAGCTTTGGCATTCAAATAACTCTAAAAATTGTCATCCATTGATTCTTAAGGATAAAATCATTCCACCCCATCCATTAAGGTTTTGATTTTTTAGAATGTAATTCTAAGAAATTATATGTCAAAATTAAAATATAAGAGGTCTCATCATGAGCCTGCTTACCATGATCATAATAAGTAATAAAACTAACATTACCAAAACTGCATACCAAAACAGGGTAATGGCTTATAATTATAAGACAAGGGGTCTCATCAGGAGCCAGCTTGTTCAATTTCATTACAACTAGTGAATGGCATTGTTATTAACTGGCTACCAAACCAGAACAATGGCTTTTAAATTTAAATAAAAAGAAGAAAAAAACATAAGATACAATGTCTTATGAATTTATCTTTTAAAGAATCATGATTTTAGTTGGATGGGACAATGAAATGGTTAATGGTTAGAAGCTAACCTTGTCGAGACTATGAATGTTTACAGGCAGTAGAGGCAATGCCTATGACAGAAGAGTAAAACACAAAAGCTAAAATTGGAGAAGCCCCCTACTTTATTATTATCAACCAATCAAGGCTTGAGAAAACCCAAAAAATGTTTTTATTTTTTTAAGGAATTAGAAAGAAATTGTAGGTGATTTTTATTCTTTTTCAGAGTTAGATTTTATTTAAAATTTCTCTAAGATAGTTTTCATTATCTTTAAAAAAAATTTACTTACTAGAAATATAGTATTCATTTTATTTTTCAGAGATACCTATTTCTTCCAGTGAATTGCCAATTGTTGTACAGTACAACAACCCTCCCCATTTCAAATTTTTAGAAGAAATTTCATTTAGAAATAGGTCCCCTTTCTTTTTAGGAATAAAAGACTTAGAGGAAATCCAATCATTTTGAATAAAACAAATAAAGAGTTCATTTTTCCATAAATCACAAGTGCTTATAAACAAATGTAATATTGAAACTTTTTGATCCGATGAGATATAAAATTTTTTATCACATCAACATAATACATAAAGTGTTCATATTAAACAAAGTTCGATGTGATACAGTAATCTCAATCGCAAAACGAAGATATCTTAAAATTTGACATTTGTTTTGAAAAACTCCGATGCGATAAGAACAAATCGCAATCACAAATCGCAAAGGTTTTAAGTTTTCACATTTGTTTTGAAAAACTCCGATGCGATGCGATTCATCGCAATCGCATTTCGAAAGAGTAATATTACACGAATTTGTTTTATAAACCCTGATGTGATGCGATTCATCGCAATCACATTTCGGAGAAACAAGCATTATATTCGCTCATTCTACAAAACTCCGATGCGATGGACCCCACCATCATCGCAATCGCAAAATCGGTGAATATCATTTGTAACTTACTCTCTTTGAAAATAGCCAATGCGATATATCATCACCGCAATCGGAAATTGGCTGAGATCATGATACGTTATTTGTTATCCTTGTTGAAAAATCTCGATGCGATCAATACTTAATCTTTATGTTTTTTTTATACTGCGCATATGTTATTTATTCATCACAATTGCAAAATTCAAAAAGAACATTTTATTCTCATTTCAAAAGTGCCGATCTCCGATTATACGTTTATTATTAAATAGAAAATCAAACGAATAATGATGATTGATTATATTTTGAATGCGTGAGTGTGACTCTTATAGAGGCCATTTAAGTTTTAACACGAAGTTAATAAACTGAAAATAACAAATAAATATTTTCATATAGTTGTTCTCCTTATTGCATTTTCACCACGTCTGAAAACTTTTCTCCTTTGTAGAACAAGAAAATTCCTAATTCTCTCATTCGCCAAGCAAGCGAAATTTTACCAGACGACAAAATGTCTAAGAGATCTAAGAAAGAAAAGGCTGTTGCCGCTGCAAATTTCGCTGCTATTCCCATAGTACCAAAAGAAAAACCAACGAAAATTAAGCTGGTTATAGACACATCATGCCAGGGACTTGGAAAAATCACTTGGGAAGATGTATATAACCTGATTGAAAGAGAAAACCCTAAGGTTACTGAGGTGAAGGAAACAGTTCCTGATGAAGATGAATTAGATTCTAATTTTGAGACTCCTCTTAAAGCGCTTGCAAATTCATTCCTTCATAGAATTGCAGCTCGGGAAAACATATTCCCTTACTATGATGTAATTCGGTGGGTGATAGATAATTTCACCATCCAAAACATGAAATTTTTTTCAGCTGCGGGAACAATATTTGGGTCTTTCAGAGCATAGGTCATAAAGATAATGTACCATCTTCTAGATCCGCAAAATGTCTACAGCAAAGCTTTTATTAAATATTTTGCTGCAAGCAATGAAACTCAGTCTGAGCCAATCAGAGAATGGAGGAAAGCTCTAGAGAAGCATAAAAATGAATCATCAGGTATGTACTCCGTGGAGTCCCTTTCACCTCCATATTGTTATGCCACCGCAACGATGTGCAGGCTATTTGGAAATGATAATTCAGCTATATTTTCAATACAAATGGTACCCTTAATCCATTCTATTGTGAATTCTGAAATCATGGACTAGGAAGTTATCCTTTCAGATAAGATAGCCAATAGAATCCTAGAGTATAGAAAGGATAAAGACACAGGAAACACAACCCCATTTTACTTTTGTGCCTACATTTTAGATGCCCTATGTTTTAACTCTGAATTTCCCATTCTTGGTTGGAAATGGACCCCCAAAGATCCCGTTCCTATTCATATTTACCATAAGCTCTTATGGAAGGTGCATTTTAGAAACCATGTTTATATAATTTGTCACAGTTTCCTCATCCCTATCTATCAAACCATTTTCAACCAATTTCCTCTCTGGGTTTCTGAAAAAGCTAAGACTGATATATCCCAAATTGGTGACTGGTTTGGAGAAGAGAAATTTACCTATGTCAGAGTATTTGGGAGTATAGTAGAGCCCCATATTCTACCTCTGTATGTCCCAGACAAACTATTAGCACAAGAAATCTCCTACCAGTTAACAGTAGAGGGCATGTCAAGGTATCTTAAGAATAACAAGAAACTAATGTGGCCTACTTTTCCATTTCACTGTGGGCATTATACACTTAATAATTTCACACATACTGAGAAGGAGGTCATCAAAATAAGGGATCTTAAGCTCTCTATAGTCCCGGGACGGTGTTGTGTAACCGGCTCAAAGAGAGAAGGAAAGAGATATTCACGCCTTATAAATGAGCCACTTCGAGGGGGCAACCTCCAATACATTACATGAATGAACAATTCTTGGATGATACAAATGAACAAAACCTCCTTCTATATATAGGAGTCCATGGGGCCATAATATAATCCTAGTGGGGCCACGATGTAATCCTAGCCGACCTAACAATAATAATGTAAGGGCACAATAATAACAATATGGGGGTTACAGGGGTACAATAATAACAATAAGGGGGGCTACACTAACATAATAAGGGCTACACTATTAATATAGGGACTTAACATGCCCCTCTCCTTCAAAAAAGTGTTGTCCTCAACGCTTGAGTAGCTCTGGGTGCTTCTGTATAAAATTCTCATCCTCCCATGTAGAATCTTCGGTGGGTAAGTTCTTCCACTTGATGAGATACTCTGAAATTGATCGATTCCGTAGTTGTCGAGTTCTTGTTTCCATGACCGCTTCTGGTTCCAATATGATTTTTCCTTCCTCATCAAGTTCTGGCAATATTGTTTGAATTGGAAGATTTTCTCCTATAACCTTCTTTAAGCATGAAACATGGAAAACTGGATGTACTCGCGAAGAAGCAGGAAGCTCCAATTTGTATGCCATAGTACCAATCTTTTGCAACACCTTGTAAGGACCATAGTACTTTGGCGATAATTTATTATCCTTCTTAGCTTGCTTGAGGGACATTTGTTTATATGGGTGTAGCCGTAAAAATACCCAATCTCCTACATCAAAACTTCTCTCGCTGCGATGTTGATCTGCCTGTTGTTTCATTCGATTTTGTGCCAAATTCGGGTTATCCTTTAAGAGTTGGAGAACTTCTTGCTGATGCTCGATGTGATCTTCCACTGCTTGAACCTTCGAATTTTCCCTTAAAGATGATGTGATGGATGGTGGATGATATCCATATAGTGCCATAAATGGGGTCATTTTTGCTGCAGTATGGAAGGAAGTGTTATACCACCATTCAGCAAGAGGTAACCACTTGACCCATTGTGTTTGTTTATCAGATAGAAAACAACGAAGATATCCTTCCAAACATTTATTTACTATCTCAGTTTGACCATCAGATTGAGGATGATAAGATGAGCTATGAGCTAATTTAGTACCCAAAGAAGAAAATAACTCTGTCAAAAAATTTCCCGTAAAAATGGGATCTCTGTCGCTCACAATAACCCTTGGGCTTCCATGTAGCTTTTGAATTCTGTCCACAAATGTAGTAGCAACTGTACTTGCTTTAAATGGATGAGATAATGCACAAAAGTGTGCATGCTTGGTAAGTCTATCAACTACCACCATGATGACACTCTTTCCTTCGGACTTAGGTAAACCTGTGATAAAATCCATTGAAATCTCCTCCCAACGTTGACTTGGAATGGATAAAGGTTGTAGAAGTCCCGGGGTCTTAATTGTTTCCACTTTATTTTGCTGGCAAACCAAACATTACGCCACAAACTTTTGAATATCAGATTTAAGGCCATCCCAAAAAAATTATTTCTTCACCCTGTGGTAAGTTTTTAAAAATCCTGAGTGTCCTCCTAAAGGAGAAGTGTGCAATTCAAGAAGAATCTTTTGTTTTAGTTGGGAATTCTTACAAAGATATAAGCGATCTTTGTACCATAAGGAATCATTTTTCCAACTAAATGTATCGGATGTACTAGGATCTTGCTGCAACTTTTGAATGAGTGTCCATACATCTTTGTCCTTCTTCCATTCATCTCTTGCTTCAGTTATCCAATCTGGTTGGATAATAGAAATGGCACAAAGCAATGCTTCCACCTCTTCATTCTTTCTTGAGAGTGCATCCGCAACAACATTAAGCTTTCCTTTTTTGTAGATTATTTCAAAGTCATAACCCAACATCTTTGTGACCCATTTTTGCTGCTCTTCTGAAGATAGTCTTTGTTCCAAAAAGTGTTTGAGACTATCATGATCAGTTTTTACCTTGAAGTGTCTTCCCATTAGGTAAGTTCTCCATTTCTTTAGTGCATGCGGTATTGCTAACATTTCCTTCTCATAAATAGGTTTCTGTAAATACTTTCCTTTGATTGGACAACTTTCAAAAGCAATGGGTCTTCCTTCCTGCATTAAAATTGCACCAATTCCATTTCCTGAGGCATCACATTCCACAATAAAGGTTTTTGTGAAGTCTGGCGTAGCTAAGACCGGTGCTAGGCACATTGCCTCTTTAAGATGTTCAAAGGCCTTAGTTGCTTCCGGAGTCCATGAAAATGCATCTTTCTTCAATAATGTTGTTAGAGGTGCTGCTATTCTTCCATAATTCTTAACAAACTTACGATAATAGCCTGTTAACCCGAGAAATCCTCGCAACTGCTTTATTGTCTTAGGGACTTTCCATTCCTTAATGGCTTTAATTTTGTTAGGGTCTACTTTAACACCCTCGTGCTAATTTAGTACCCAAAGAAGAAAAAAACTCTGTCCAAAAATTTCCCGTAAAAATGGGATCTCTGTCGCTCACAATAACCCTTGGGCTTCCATGTAGCTTTTGAATTCTGTCCACAAATGTAGTAGCAACCGTACTTGCTTTAAATGGATGAGATAATGCACAAAAGTGTGCATACTTGGTAAGTCTATCAACTACCACCATGATGACACTCTTTCCTTCGGACTTAGGTAAACCTGTGATAAAATCCATTGAAATCTCCTCCCAACGTTGACTTGGAATGGATAAAGGTTGTAGAAGTCCTCGGGTCTTAATTGTTTCCACTTTATTCTGCTGGCAAACCAAACATTCCGCCACAAACTTTCGAATATCAGATTTAAGGCCATCCCAAAAAAAATCTTTCTTCACCCGGTGGTAAGTTTTTAAAAATCTTGAGTGTCCTCCTAAAGGAGAAGTGTGCAATTCCAGAAGAATCTTTTGTTTTAGTTGGGAATTCTTACAAAGATATAAGCGATCTTTGTACCATAAGGAATCATTTTTCCAACTAAATGTATCAGATGTACTAGGATCTTGCCGCAACTTTTGAATGAGTGTCCATACATCTTTTTCCTTCTTCCATTCATCTCTTGCTTTGGTTATCCAATCTGGTTGGATAATAGAAATGGCACAAAGCAATGCTTCCACCTCTTCATTCTTTCTTGAGAGTGCATCCGCAACAACATTAAGCTTTCCTTTTTTGTAGATTATTTCAAAGTCATAACCCAACATCTTTGTGACCCATTTTTGCTGCTCTTCTCAAGATAGTCTTTGTTCCAAAAAGTGTTTAAGACTATCATGATCAGTTTTTACCTTGAAGTGTCTTCCCATTAGGTAAGTTCGCCATTTCTTTAGTGCATGCAGTATTGCTAACATTTCCTTCTCATAAATAGGTTTTTGTAAATACTTTCCTTTGATCGGACGACTTTCAAAAGCGATGGGTCTTCCTTCCTGCATTAAAACTGCACCAATTCCATTTCCTGAGGCATCACATTCCACAATAAAGGTTTTTGTGAAGTCTGGCGTAGCTAAGACCGGTGCTAGGCACATTGCCTCTTTAAGAGGTTCAAAGGCCTTAGTTGCTTCAGGAGTCCATGAAAATGCATCTTTCTTCAATAATGTTGTTAGAGGTGCTGCTATTCTTCCATAATTCTTAACAAACTTACGATAATAGCCTGTTAACCCGAGAAATCCTCGCAACTGCTTTATTGTCTTAGGGACTTTCCATTCCTTAATGGCTTTAATTTGGTTAGGGTCTACTTTAACACCCTCGTGGGATATAATATGACCCAGATATTCCACCTCTTGTACTCCAAAGAAACATTTGGATGCTTTTGCATATAATTGTTTCTCTTGCAATAGTTTGAGCACCCTGTCAACATGCTCAACATGATCCTTCCAAGACTTGCTATAGATTAGTATATCATCAAAAAATACTAGCACAAATTTTCTAAGGAAGGGTTTTAAAATGGAATTCATCAACCCTTGAAATGTAGAAGGTGCATTGGTAAGGCCAAAAGGCATGACCAAAAATTCATAATGACCCCCATGAGTTCGAAATGCTGTTTTTGGAATATCTTTAGTCTTCATTCTAATTTGATGATATCCTGAACGAAGATCCAACTTGGTAAAATAAATTGCTCCATGTAATTCATCCAATAATTCATCAATCACAGAAATGGGAAATTTATCTTTAATGGTGAGCTTATTGAGCTCCCTATAATCCGGACACATTCGCCATGATCCATCCTTCTTGTGTACCAATACTACAGGAGCAGAGAAAGAACTTTGACTAGGTTGAATTATACCGCCTCTAACATTTCTGCAATCATACGTTCAATTTCGCTCTTTTGGAAGTAAGGATATCTATAAGGCCTGATGTTTGGAGGAACACTTCCTGGAATCAAATGAATAGCATGATCATGATCACGAATAGGTGGGAGTCCTCTGGGAGTTTCAAACACCTTGGAATGATTGTCCAAGACTTGTTGGAGATCTGCAGAAATAGATGATTTTGATGTCGGAACTTCTAGTGAGCATAATTGTGCAATTACGCCTCTTTTTTCTTTCTTTAGAAGCTTTGTCATGACATTAGAGCTTATTATCCTTCCCGGTTTCCCTTCAATACCCCGTAATTCGACTTCCTTTCCTTCTGAAAAAAATTTCAAGAAAAGTTCTTGAAAATTAAAAGCTACCGTCCCCAAAGATTGTAACCATTGTACTCCTAGTACAACATCAGCACCTCCCATAGGAATGGAAAGCATTGGACTAGTCAACACATATTCCCCCATGGTTAGCTCGATGTTATTGCATTTTCCAGAGCAATTTATAGTTCCTCCATTTGCAACCATCACTTGACATTCTGGTGCTGGGTATAGGAAACAATTTAATTCCTTGGCTACCTTACAATGAATAAAATTATGGGTGCTACCTGAATCAATCAACACTATTACCTTTTTCTTCTTGATTTGTCCTTATATCTTGAGAGTTTGAGGAGTGGTAATTCCTGCCAGTGCATTACACGATATGGTTGGATTCATTTCTTCCTCTTCTGGGGCTGGTTCCTGGTGTATATCCTCTTCTTGTTCATCTTCTTCTTCCTCTTCACAATCTATGTAAAATAATTTCTTCTCAGCACACTTATGACCTTTAGTGTATTTGCTATCACAACTGTAGCAAAGCCCTTTTGCTCTTTTTTCTTCCAATTGTTGTGGTGTCAACCTTGCAGGTTGTGGAAATCTAGATGTAGCCACACTTCCTTCTTTATAGAATTGAGTAGTAGACTTCCTTGTTGCCATAATTTTACATTCAACTTTTCTTGCCAACCTGAATGCCTTCTCTAATGAATCAGGTTCCAGAACACGAACTTCATGTTGAATGTTATCCTTTAAACCGCCTAAGAAGAGATCAATCCTGTGGTCCTCTGAAATATCAGTTACCCTTATACTCAATTTTTGGAAGTCCTCAATGTGCTGCCCCACTAAACCCTTTTGTTTGAGATTTATCAATGGGGTAAAGAAGGTGTTGCTCTTTGTATCCTCATAATGTGCTATCATTTCCTCCGTAAAAATTGACCAAGTGACAATTTTTTTACGGGAACAAAGCCATCGATACCATACAAATGTGTTTTGTTCTAAATGTAAAGTTGCAATGCGTACCTTTTGTGTGTTTTGCACGTTATGGAGATCAAAATATTGCTCCATCTGTAGTATCCATGTTACAGGATCCTTTCCATCAAACTTCCTCATATCCATTTTTGGAATATGGTGGTTCTTCCTACCAACATTCGAGTTTATGAAATCACAATTAACATTGATTTTGTTCTCATCATGAGGTTCTTCTCCTATATTTCCGCCATTAGGAATCATTTCTGGTTTTAAGCTTGTCATCAAGCCTTCCATGTATTCTTTTAGATCATTCTTCATGTTTTCCATGTTGTCTTTCATGTCATCCATCTTAGCTTCCATGCCCACTTCCATGCCATCCATCTTAGCTTCCATGCCATTCATCTTAGCTTGCACACCATCCCTCTTAGCTTCCATGCCTTTCTTCAAACCATCCATCTTCACTTCCACACCTTTCTTCAAAACTTCCATTTCATTTTTTGCTGCTCTTTGCGAGAGTGAAATTTGTTGCACTTGTTCTTGTAATTTTGATAGATCATGTTGCAATTCTTCAACTTCATGAGTCATGGTAGAGCCTTCTGAAGGCTTGATGGGTGTTGAATTCTTTTTAGGGGCCATTTTAGAATTCAATATTGATATCTATTCTACAATATGCCCTTGGAATCAATTCAACTTGATTCTTCAAACAAGACTTATGCAATTTGGGAAAAAAAAATACACACCTTTTACTAGCTTTTAGGAGCTCGATATTGAAATTGAATTATCTCCGTATTTGAAAATCTTCGATATCTGAAATTCAGCTCTGTAGTAGATCTCTGAAGCTTCTTTCAAATGCCACAGGTCTGACCTGATTTGGATTCTCCAAGACAAATTTGTGTCCAATCTCCCACAATGACCTAATTCTGGACTGGTTCAGTAGAGCGAACTTGTACGAATTGCCACGTGTCACCGTTTTGTCCTTTGTCTCTGAAATTGATAGCGAAGAAACTTCAGTCTGTGTACTTGCGACCACTTTTTACGGCACTTCAATCCAATGCCCAGAGAGAGAGTTATTGAAGTTTTCCCACGATCACCTCTTTCAGATGAAATTCAGGAGCCTGAAACAGCACTACCTTCCACAGATCATATCTCCAAAAATATTGCGAACCAAGCTCTGAAATTTTTTGACGAATGTCCTCAGGATTTCAGCTTCGCACCATATGAATTTCAGACTCTGAAACTTTGTACAAAAAAATTTATAGCGCAATTGCCACGATGACCTAGCGAAATTGCCACGATGACCTGTTTATGAGCCTGAAAAAATACCTAACTTCCACAGATGATATCTCCTCAAATATTGCGAACCAAGATCTGAAATTTTTAGAAAACCTTCCTCAAGATTTCAGCTTCGCACCCTAGAAATTTCAGCTTCTGAAGCTTCGTAGAAAAAAGTTATAGCGAAAATGCCACGATGACCTGTTTGGAGCAGCGAAACCCTAGAATCCCAAAGCTCTGATACCAAATGTTGTGTAACCAGCTCCAAAAATAGAAGAAAAGAGATATCAACGCCTTAGAAATAAGCCACTTCGAGGGGGAAACCTCCAATACATTACACAAATGAAAAATTCTTGGATGATACAATTTACAAAACCTCCTTTCTATATATAGGAGTCCATGGGGCCATAATGTAATCCTAGTGGGCCACAATGTAATCCTAGCCGACCTAACAATAATAATTTAAGGGCACAATAATAACAATATGGGGGGTTACAGGTGTATAATAATAACAATAAGGGTGCCTACACTAACATAATAAGGGGCTATACTATTAATATAGGGACTTAATGTGTGTGCATGACCTAAGAAAAGTAGCATTTGATTTCACTACTCGCCAATTACTTGGTCTTAACATGAACTCCGATGAGTTTGATGATTTATTTGTTTCTATTGATAAATTTCCCATGTATATGACTTAGTGGAACTGTATTTCAAACCCAATAAACCCAGGATATGAATAAATTTTTTCTATTTAGAAGTCAGAGACTGCTGAAAGCTCCTCTTGACCAGTTAAGAATTATGCTGCAAGAATCTGAGAATATAGAAACAGAACAGAAGCAAAAAGAAGATGCAGCCAACAAAGCAGGAAAAGAAACATCTACCAGCAAGGGAAATGTACAGACTGAAAATGTAAGCACAAGTGGTAGGCCTGATGTGAAAAAGGAGAATACTGACAGCAAAACAGATGAACCTATTGGAAAAGGATCTACAGTTCAAACAGGGAAAGAAAGTACAGGTATTGAGACCAATGTTCATGTTGAGAAAGAAAATACATGCAGTGAGGCTAATGTACAGACAGAAAAGGAAGATATTGGCAATAAGCCAAATAATCAACTTGAAAGAGAAAAGACCACTGAGAATGTGGTGGATTCTACTGAAATTATTGTTTCTTCCCATTTGCTAAATCAATATGAACAATTTTTTCAGCAAATAGGATCACAAAATAATACTCAAGTTGACATTCTGAAAGATCAAGATATGGAAATCATCCCTGAGAATCCTACAAAAGAAATTGTGTTGAAAGTAGAAGATATTCCTCCTCTAGATGTCTTTTATAGTCCTAAGCATAAGGTTGTTTTCAGGAAGCAGAGGAAGAGAAGAAGAACAGATCAAGAATCTCTTTCAACATCACAAGTTGAATTGATCAACATTGTATGGAAAAATACTGAGGTGAATCTTTCAGAGGATCTCACCAAATTATCACAATATGCAGGCGCCTATAGTGCAGCTACTATAGACAAGGCTTCGGAAGTTACACAAATGATGAAACAAAAGGAAGTGCAAATAGCTATGTTGGAGGAACAAGCAACAAAAAATCAACAAAATATTATGCAGTTGGAACAGCGGTTGCAAGATGAAAAGATCAAATCTAAACAGTTGGAAGAGCAAATTGGAATTGAGAAGAAAAATATTGATCAACAAGCCTTGAATAAGCAACAACAACTAACTCAAGAGGTGGCAAAACTACAGACCCTACTGCAAAATGAGAAAACTGCTAAGACTGAGCAAGAGAAAGCATTCCAATCAAGATTGGACAAATTTAGGGATTATCCTAAATTATATCAATTTAAAATTGAAGCTCTTGAAACGAACAAACTACTGTCTCAACAGTTAAATGAATTTTGTCAAAAGATGGCACAAATCGAGCCCTTGTGTGAAATAACATCGTCTTTAATAGATGAAGGAATCAACCTCAGGGTCGAGTTTGATGATGCAGATGAGAAAATTTCTGAATTTCTTTCATGGAAAGACTCAGAGCAGAGAAGGAATGCAAATCTTCCTAGGATTGAAGAAAGACACAAGGAAATTTTATTTACTGAATGGGAAAAGCAGTTGATAAAAGGAGAAAGATCCACATCAAGAGCCAAGAATATGATAAATAATATAACACAGTTGGTTAATGATAGCTTATATGCCACCAATTTAATTTCTGATTGTATCCCAGGTAAATTACCAAAGGTAAAAGAAACTGATTCAAAGTGGAAGAAAGAATTAGTCAATAAGAATCAGAAAATCAGCAAACTTCAAGGAATTTCTTGGGATATTATGTGGACATATCTAATCAAGCCACATAGTCAACAAATGGCAATTAAATGCCTTTCCAATGCCATTATTTGCATCATTCTAGAGTTTTCTGATGCCATGTATACTGGGTAGTTACATTCAAGGCTAAGTCGTCCAACAGAAGTCAAAGATATGCTCAAAATTTTCCATTTGGGCACATTGAATGCAGGAGATAATTAATGAATCGTTTTCACTTCAATATCACAATTTTGTTTACATATTTTCGATGAGATAGATTGTAGCAGTAGTTTTAGTTATTTTTTTAAATTTTAATTTCCTATTTAAACCCCTTTCATGCATTTAGAAAGGGGTCCTGAATTTGTAATATTTTTGACTTGGATATTACATTTTTGTACTCCATTGACTATTATATTTTTATAAAGGATCACATCTGGTGGTTTATGGAAAATTACCTCTGAGAATTTCATTTTTGTACCTTAGAGTTTGTTTTACGTTGAAGCATTGGATCTGGATATTGAGTTGCATCTGGAAAAGTATCAAGATGAATCTGGTATTTCTATCGATTTACTGTTATTTTTCTTATGTTATGAGATATTCTATTTAAATTTGCTATCATTTATATTTACTTGCTTTACAAATGTTTCTTGATACATATCATTTCTGAGTGTATAGAAATATTTTATCTTTCACAGTGTATACAAATGATATATAAAATGATGAGTACGATGTTTTATTATAACTCTGTTTAAGAAATTAAACAGAGTTATCATTATTTGATGCTGCATATTTCAGTTAAATTATAATACATTTTCATGGTTATTGATTCGATTGAAACAATTTTAAATTTGTATTCATATTCGACACCCGGGTTAGTTTTAGAAATAATTTATAAGTTATAGATTAAATTAGATAGATTAATTCAGTCATTTAGTATTCATTATCCACTCACACAAACATTCCATCACCAACCCTTTTAGTTATTAGGAAGCTTCTGTTCTATAACCAGCTGAAGCCACCACACCAAATGTGAAAAGAGCTATCCTAAGGTTCCGACCGGGTCCTAAGGTTCCGACCGAGTGGTTTTCCCCCAATGTTTGAAGGAGCGACTATGCTCCAATTTGAGCTAGGAAATTATGGTTAAAACACCTTCAAATATAGTGTATCAAAACTAGGCATCAAAACTCCAAAAATAATCTTTCCAACAATCTTCATTTTCCAATATTTTTATTACACATATGTAGTCTCCCCCTATTGTTTACATCAATGAAAATAATATTTCCAATAGAACATGCCATTGTAGGTAGCTAACTATACATTTCTCTTAATACACAATGGCACAAGTTACAGGGTTAACCCAATTTAGAGTAACGTGGTTCAAAAACAGGCAGTTAGAAGAGAATGCATGGAAACCATTTCTAAATATGTCAAAAACAAGACCAAATTAGACAATATTTATATGCAAAATATGGTTGAAACACCCATGAAAAGTGTTTCTTTTCTTAGTTCAAAAGTATATTACATGTGAGTCTAGATTTAGTGCCATATCCTTATACCTTATCATGTGATTGCATCATCTAAAAAACGAAAATGATGTAAACATCCCCTATTACCCCTCGAACAATATTACAAGAATGCATAATATATTCAAAAGCAACCCAAGAATGAAGAAGTAATCCATTATCATCACAGCCTCACGAGGATGATAATAGATTATGAGTTAGAAAAGCACGAACAAACCTGTGTGTAGTTCCTTAAAGAAAATGAATTTGTCACAAGGAATTGTTAGTAAGGAACAAGAAACATCAAAGGAGGAAACAAAAATAGAGGAAGAAGAGGCAAATGAGTTTCCTCCACCAATATTTCAACCAAGGCAAGCCCCAAGAAAGGATGAAAAGCATATTGTTACATACAATAGAAGAGTTACTAAAGCAATGTGAAAACAAGGAAAAGGTAACCAACAAGAGGGCCTAGAACTGAATTTTCTACATCAAAAAAGTTCACATTAGAGATAGATCATGATCAACAAATGCTCTAATAATGCATTGGGCCTTTGGTGGATAAAGAGAAGCAACCTTCAATAGCTAAAGAAATAAGGGAAGAGTTGAATGTGCTAGTAGAAGTAGAACATATATTCACTTAACAATAAAGGTCAACTATTGAGGAAGAATTTGAAAATTTATAACAGATCACTCCCTACGAAGAAAAAGGAAAATATCTTATGCAGATTTTAGAAGAGACTATGAGGAGGAATAAAATCAAAATAAAAAAAATTGAAGAGGGCAATAGAAGAAATGTAGGTCTTGGAAATATACATCAAGACACAAAATGAACTACTTACAATAAAAAGCATGATTGGAGGAGGTTAACAGGTTGAAAAAGGAGAATAAAATATGTCAAGAAGAAAACATCATGATCCCCAAACATGTTTACCAATGGTATAAAAAAAACAAGGCTCTTAAAGCCAAGAATAAAAACATGGAGGTAAGAGTGCTCATGTAGAGACTAAGACAAACAATGCAAAGGGAGTTTACATCTAATGTCGATGTGCTTCGAACGAAAGCAGGGTATATATGGAAATCAAAGATACAATTTTGTGCATGAGGGAATGCCACAAGTTCTCCTTGGAGAGATGTTGGTCCTAAAAATTGGTGAAAAACAACCATCATAATAAACCTCATTCTAAGAAAACTAAATTAATAAACTCATATCCCACTAAATTAACCATATTTTGTCTCCATTTTGATTAATAAAACCACTCAAAACTCATATTTTCATTTTCTTTTTATATTTGAATTTTAACAAATTTTATGCATTGTTAATTCATTTTTACCAGATTTTATAGGAAAATGGGCATTATAGTAATTTCTCCTTCATCAAGGTATATGCAAATTATATGGGAAAAAAACATGGGTTTTATCCATTGTTTTCCCTAGATGGGTAATGTCCTATTTATTTCTACAAAAAATATCTTGCATAGGCTTGGTTAATGCATGGTCAACTCAGTTAATCAATAGAAAAATATGTTGTTTTTAGCAAGGAAACCCACCTAGAATATGTGAGCTCATGATTTTACATGATTTTGGCCATTCTATAGGTCGCATCCAATCTGTATATATTATTAAAATAGGAATTAGTTACTTGGGCTGATATTTATTTACATTTTAGTTTATTTTTGTGATATAAGTACAAAAGAAAGTGATGCTTGTAGTGAACTGACTAGAATTTTGTTTTGATTTCTATTTTGATCCTCATACTAAGAAGAAAATTGAGTTGAAGTTATGTTTCAAGCTTTCTTTCATTAACATATTCAACCATCTTGAGTTTCTTCAATTGATAGCTTCTAAGCATGCAAGTTGAGGCTTGGACAACCTCCATTCCTTGACCTATACACTATTTTTTTCCTTGTGCATAGTTGTGGATTGTTGTATATTTTTTCTAGTGAATATATTTGTATTTTTTTCTTAATTTTTATATTTAAATTTACAAATTAATCATCATGCATATGCATCTTTATTTTTCTTGAAATTTCCTTTAACTTGTAACTAGATTTTCTTTGAAAATCCAAGTCTAACAATGCTTGACTAGATAAAACAATAAGGAGCCTAAAAATGTATTGTTTCAAGTCCTTTATCCACCTAAAGGAGTGATCCAAAGACACTATGATTAGTGTTTATACTAGTGGAGGCTTAATGCATGTTTAGTCAACCATTTATACTTGAACTAATTATGCTTTATTTCCTAAAACTAGTTTTAATTCATGTATATGTGCCTAGAATTTTGCCTTTGATAAATAACCTACATAAGTTAAAAGAGAAGTTTTCCATGGAAATTTTTAAGGCTTATATTCCCACACCTTATTTTTCTTCTAGTGTAAGATTTTTTGGTCTAGAGTAAAGAATATTTGTTCCTTTCTATCTTAAAGCTACTTTACTAGTTTAAACCTTTGATTTACATTGTAATTAGTTTATGAATAGATATCATTTTACAAGATAGGAATTTTTTAGCATGCACATATAGTGAAAAATATCTCAAAAGTTTACGAACTCCCATATTGATAATTTAAGTGTCATAATTTACAAAAATAAATTATACCAACATTCACTATTCAAGATTCTTAGGAAAGGAGGTTTTTGATGAGTATATGCACTTCTTCTCTAAGAACCATATGTATAAAACTAATAATAAACATATTTTCAATAGAAAAGAAGAAATTAGAATAAAACCATGAAGACTGACACCTCACCTATAAAAGTTTGAATATAATAGAAATGGTAAATGTAAGCAATTAGTATTTATAGAAAATATAATGTGTTGCAAATTTTATTTGTATTGAATTGTATTTACGGTATATAACACTTATTGTTGTAATTCCATTTACATTTTATAAAGGTCATGAAGGCATTAATGGGGTTCCACGAGGAATGAAAAGTTACCTTATACAATTCAATAGGTTTCCCTACCATGGTAACCTACACATATCTCTTTTGTTTGATACAATAGATATTCGAAGGAATGTAATAGAAACATTATGGAGAATCTTAGATGGAAGGAGTGACAAGGAAAATATTGTCAAATTCTATAGTGGAATCGATGAAGCCAATCATGAAATAAAAAATGTGATTCATTCAAAAATATATGGACACTACGATAGTCTTCCATAGTTATTTATAGAGCAATAAAGAAATTTTTTGAAAGAGATCATTCAAAAAAAATAATTTTCCAATAGGATTTTCCTCAAACATATATAATATCTTAATGAGGAATGGTGGATTTGGTGGGGTAAAAACTCGTGATTTCCATATCTTCATTAAGATAATTATTTGTTATATTTCTATATTGTTTTACATTTTTATTATTATTTCTTTTTATAATTTTTGTGTTTTAATATGTTGTACCTCTAATGTTTATAATCATTCATTTTGTGTTGCAATATGTTCTACACCTATGTTTTCAAACACCTTTGACAACAACATAAAACAATTTTTATATGATCTTGGAAAATACAAGAGATAAGTAATGATTTTTAGGCAAATTGCACACTTTGTTAACATGTGTTTTACTTGCAATGTATATACTTTTTGTTGAAACTTATGATTTTCTTGCATCATGCATAGGTGGTTGTCATATAAAAAAATCCACAAAAAATATAAAGTATTGGATAAGTGAAATTCATAAGCTAATGCGTCAATGAGAAATTACCTGCCTCCAACATTTTTCAATGTGCAAGAACACTACATCATACAAAAAGTTTAGGAGATTGAAATGTGTGGACCTATACAAAAGGGGTAAATATGGATGGTGGAGAGGCATTTGAAGTTAATGGAGGATTTTTTTAATGTAGGAAATGTTGTTATCTGACATACCCTCTTGTATTTGTGTCAAATGGTCTTATTTTTAATCCCTAAATGAGTAGGTTGACCATCGGGAGCTGATTATCGGAACGATGGATATCGAAGAAGGCTCAGATCATTAGGACCTGATGTAAAAAAGACTTGCAGGTAGCATATCAAAACCTCGAAGCGCGTTGGAACCTCAAAAGGTCGATACCATCAGAACCTCATATTTTTGTAAGTCCTTATAAATTAATTTCTTTTGAAAGCGTTGAACATTGCGAGGAAGAGGATTTACGAATGGATTTTTTTTTAAAAGAGAAATAACTAGGGACCCTTTATATCTCCTTTGATAGGAAACATGGTAAAAGTTGATTGGCACTGAGAAGATGACGATGCAGATGATGTCAGCATGACGTGGCAGTATAGAGGACATGTGGCAATCCGTCTCGAAATTTTTGGGTGGAATAATGGGATAAATATGTGTGACATGTGTAACTACTAAGGAGGTGCCATGTGAAGATGATGACATCAGCATGACGTCATCTCATAGGTCAGTATATCGGAAGTCATAGAATATGTAACTCTTGTGCAATATATTTTTGAAAAAATTCTGATGAAATGGGCTTTGATGTTGAGTGGTATTTGGTCATGAGGACCCAAAGAACCAAGGTTGTAGCGAAGGCCTGGCACCTAAGTGCCATGATGTTAGGTAAACATGACTCGGGGTAGAGTCAATGTTGACTAGGGTAACTAGCAGTGGTTTTGGGGCACATGGTTTTGTGCACCCATGTTTTTCGACCCATGTTATTGCATGTAATGGAGCCTATAAAAAGGCTGGGAACACATCATTGTAATGCAAGCCTGGAGGTGAGCGGTGAAGGCTCACTTGGCCGAATTGGCCAGGGTTTTGGCCAATGTTAATGAAATTTCATTGGTTGGGTTTTTCCCTGGATTTGGGGTTTTCCCGGTTAAACATTGTGTTTATGCTTATGATTTGTTGCTGTGTTCTTTATGTTTATTTCTCTCAGTAAAATATTTATTATTTCTGCCGTAAAATCCTAACAACTGGTATCAGAGCTATGGTCTAAGATTTGGGCTTCAGAAAGACACCTTTGTGGCCGAGAAGAAGCCTTGTGCAATGGAGTAGACGACCTGCTGGAGAACAACGACAAGGAGTGAAGAGGAGCCGAAGGTTGTTGTCTTTTTGGCTTCATAAGGACGATTTTGTTGCCAAGGGTTATTTGGCCTGGTAGACAGAGAAATAATTGATGATAGTTTGTTCGCATGATTATTATTGAAAATGGTGGTTATGGATCATAACCGAATTTAGAATTGGTCAGATCTAGCATGCACAGAACTTGAAGCTACCCATATGTGTGGATTTATTCAGAATGAAAATTTCCTAGTTGTGCGCAGGAAGAACAAGGTTTTAGAAGTGCTCAGATGGGAAACTACACCATAGTCAGAGAATGAATAAGCTAGTGGTTACCACCTGCGTTGAATGTTGCATAGATTGTGATAATTTCCAGATTTGGCATATCATCATGGAGCGACTTGCGTATGAGGAGATGTAATCTCAGGCATTGAAGAAAGTGGATCGAGCGCTGGATGGTAGTCTACACGCTGGATCAGGTGTTCAGAGGGATATTCCAGTCCCCATTGGGTTGACACGGTGAAAATATCACTTATTACAAGGGCTGCGGGTACCTCGTCGGAGCCTTCTCCAGTGCCAGCATTGGTCTGGTCGAGCATTTGAACCCCCGGGAGCTGGGAGATTCCATGAAGCTCAGAGTTAAGAGGGTCTTGAACGCCTCTGGCCACACGGAAATGAAGTTCGCTAATCGACTGGGCATCATAGGGCTCCTCTACGCCGGATTGGAGAGCGGGATCGTGGCAGCGAGGGGTACCGACAATATCTTAAACAGTGTTTGTTCTGGTCTTGGCAACGGAGCACTTTACAAGGTCGCTGCTGGTGGTTTTATTGGGCCCTATTTCGGTGGGGCCAGAAGATTGTACGTTGGTAATCTCCATTTCAACATAACTGAGGATCAGCTTCGGCAGGTTTTCGAGCCATTTGGTGTCGTTGAGCTTGTTCAATTGCCTACTGATCCAGAGATTAGCTAGTGCAAGGGTTTTGGATTTGTTCAATTTACAAAACTTGAAGATGCTCGAGCTGCAAAGAATCTAAATGGGCAGCTGGAAATTGCTGGTCGAATCATAAAGGTGTCAGCAGTGTCTGATCAAGTTGGAATGCAGGTGTTTGGGGCTAATGCTGCTAATTTTGATGATGACGTTGGAGATGGCAAAAAAACTATGTCTACAATGGATAGAACCACCCTCAATTATTATGTTATCTGCATCCATGAGATAGCAAGCCATTAGCTGCGAGCAACGTGTTTGATAGAATGTGTCAATCAAATGCTTTGAAGAATGTCAAAATGAGAGAGGATATTTGTAGGTGAATCAATTAAAATTGATGAACCATGTATCTGAAGAGAATTCCTAGAGGACTGGCGGTTACAGAGGTTGGTGACCCATGTAATCCGGTAGATGGATTCTTTTTATATGGACATTGATGTCATTCGGAAGATTGATGTACAACTATGATGTCCTCTTTGGAGAGGACATCATGTATGAATGTAGAGAATGGTCATACAAAGAACAACAACAATGAAAAAAAAAAATATTATAATGGAGTTAATGTTTTACATGTAAATGGGCATACTTCTGTAATACCTGGTATGGCATGCGTACCCCTGGGTAATCACTGGTAAAGTCTGGGTTAGACCTAGGTGATAGGGGGGATTTCAGGTTAACAATTACCCTGGGTAAAATTTGAGGGGGGAAGAGCTAGAGTGAGCGGGGTTGTCTCATCTAACAGGTTTGGCTGGATTTAGTCAATAATCCCCAAGTCAGGTTTAAGGGGGGAATTGTTAGGTAAACATGACTCGGGGTAGAGTCAATGTTGACTAGGGTAACTAGTAGTGGTTTTTGGGCACATGGTTTTGTGCACCCATGGTTTTCGACCCATGGTATTGCATGTAATGGAGCCTATAAAAAGGCTGGGAACACTTCATTGTAATGCAGGCCTAGAGGTGAGCGGTGAAGGCTCACTTGGCCGGATTGGCGAGGGTTTTGGCCAATGTTAATGAAATTTCATTGGTTGGGTTTTTCCCTGGATTTGGGGTTTTCCCGGTTAAACATTTTGTTTATGTTTATGATTTGTTGCTGAGTTCTTTATGTTTATTTCTCTCAGTAAAATATTTATTATTTCTGTCGTAAAATCCTAACACATGAATTAATGGAGGATGGAGATCTTGTAACTCCTGTGTATATGCATATTTGAAAATTTTACGATTCCTGGGGAGCTTTGATATATCTGTTTCCATTTGATTGTGACTTTAAAAGAACCAAGGGTCGAGAACCGAAATGACAAGTTGAAGTGGGTATGTGTTTAAATATCATGCTAGTATCGGAGTAGATCAATATCCATCTCCACTAGACTGACCCTCAGAGGCATTATGGGAGGTGGGACTTTGTCAGGCGTGCATCGCTGCGCCCCCCCCCCCCCCCCCCCCCAAAAGTTGAAAAGTCAATGGTTTGGATCAACAAATCGACGACCCAGATTATCTCTGGGGGGTCTCAGCTTGATCCTACCTCCTGCTCATCCACCCACTGGAGAAATATGGGTACGATACCCACCATGCATTGAGTCATTGTCAACGCCAGAAAGCGAGCATCGAGTTAATGGTAAAATGCCCCCCATCCATGGTCCACCTATCATCGTTCCAATTGTTTTCCACCACTTGTCTCCCCTTCATGAACTCGCATGACATCATATGATTTTTTCCCTCCTCCTATAAAGGCCCTACCCATTTAGCGTTTTAAATTCAAATTGATTCTCCTTGAAGCCAATTTCTCCTGCCATTCAACTAGTTTATGACATTGTTCCCCTATTAGACTACTCCAGAGCTCTGTAACACCATTTCCTCTAATTCTCACCCGATAAACCAGGTATTTTTTCATCCTCCTACCTCTAATTTTTGTCTCCATTCTCAAGATTAAGAAATCATCCCCAAATACCCCTAAAGCATGAGAAGCCAAACCCTCATCCAACATTGAATCCTTGATGGAAACGGAGTCATAAATCCATGACCCACCCTTCTCTTACCTCCTATTGGACCTCTGACTCAACATGTATGGTTTATACTTCAAGGGAGCATACCATTTTAGGGTAGTAGAATCAGGCCTATATTACCATATTGTGCTATCAATCTATCACTTCCTTGAGTTCATTTCATGGCTTACTGTGTCTTATGTTGAGAATAAGAACTGCTTTATATCTTCAACTAGATTTAGAATCCTAGAGGTAACCCTAGAGATAATTTAAAATGGTCTAGTATACCTAGTTTCTCCTGAACCAAAAAAATTCACCGAAACCACCTTATTTTACAGTTACGTTTCCCTCTCATCTGGGGAAAAACAAGCCTTCTTGCAAATTATTTTGGCCCCTTGTCACCAATATTTTCCTATTTTCAATACTTTCCAAATATTTACATTTACATAGGTCATGCATCTCATCCTCACTGTAATTGCACAATTTTTTGGGAACAATGATACAAATGTTACCATAAAATCCTTCATAATGTTTTTGAGCGAAATTATGTAGCCAAGACATATTTTTAATATACCATCTTTCCTAGTAGAATCCCTCAAATTCCAATTGCACCACTTTTCTACCACTCTGTTTTTCAGATATTACTCCTTAATGCTTTATTTGTTCTTATATTCTGATGTAGATGAGTTTGAATTCCTAGGTCTCAGTCTCATGAATTCAAAAAAGGAGAGAACGTCGGTCTTTTATTAGGATGTTGTTGTCAAGAAGAAACCCAACAATGAGGGATACTCTTAATTCATATCCGCTTATATAGAAATTTCATACAAAATCATCCACAATGTCTCTCGCCTAAGGATTCTGCCTCAGCAAAAATAGATCCTCCAGCTTAGGAAGGACATTAGGGTGAGTGATTGGTATTTGTTTGAGAATCACATTGAAATTATAATTTATGGGTATGAGCTCCCTCCTTACCATTTACATATTTTTATGCCAATGGACATATTTTCCTTATATTTCATAAAAAATAGCTTACTTGTGGATCAAATCCACTTTTTTCCTGCTAAGAAAGGCTATATTTTCAAATTGGGAAATCCAATTGGTCCCTTTATTTTAAATACTAGGAAAGCCTTCCAGCCAGGTAATTACTTGTTGAAAGAAATGAATTTTAAGACAATAGATATTTGGTATTATGACCCCCATGGTATCATTTCAAAGAAAAAGAAAAGCATTAATGCTTCAACCTATGATCATGATTGTAGTCCAGAAATAGAATGGAAAGCTAACTGTGATTCCTGCCATATTAACACATAAATGGAGATTGAGACTCCAACAAAAAAAGGTAAAGCACAGAAGAGGAATGTAGAGGAGACCGGAGATGTGAAAGTTGAATACGTCCACACCAGAAAAAATACCAAAACAAAGGAAGTAGAGGAAGAAGAGATTAAAACCAAGTTGAATGAGATAAAGCTAAACCAACTAGGTTTCCATGTGACCTTACAAGACCCACTCAGAGATTCTTCCTCTTCATATATAGAGGTAGAACTTCTGAGTTTTGTTGGGAGTTAAACTATGACAAAATCCACTTAACCTATAGGTAAGGAAATAGAGGAGAACAACAAAAATATTATAGAATAGATGCAACAATAGTTGGCATTACATTTTGTCCCCTATTATAATAGACTTCTAGCTTCCATGTACCTGGAGAGGAACCAAATGAATTTTTTACTCCACCACCCCTCAACAGATTCCCTCCCATTGGGTGCACATTTTAGGGCTTTGGATGTGTCTCTGGACCTGACAAGTGTCCCTTTTCCCAAAAAAATATACTTTCATAGGTAGGTGGGATAAATGTTGTATATTGAGCTAAGAAAGAATGCTATGACCATTAGCAAAGCTTAAAATATGATGGATAATATTGTGAAGAAATTGAAGAAATAGAGATATAACTTTAGAGCTCGACATTTGATAAATGAGAACTACAAGGAACTTGCTATAAAGTTGTGAGTGAACTAAGAAGATACAACTTCTCTAGAAAATCTTATCCAAGGTTCGCAGACTGAGACCCAAGAACTGAAGCATAAGCTGAAGATGAATGCTAGTGAACATGTGCAGTCCAAAGAGCTAGCATAGGTGGAGGAAAAAATAGATTCTATCCAAGTATCTAATAAACTATAATAATGAAGTGGTTCCCTCAAACAACTAGTAGCAGACCTCCAACAGAAAAATGACTCCCATATTTGTGCAATACATGTGCTATAAAATCCTCAGAATCCCACTGAGAAGCTCAATAAAAATCTCACTGAGTTGAAACTCTTAGAAGGAGAACTGAAAAAGGTACATGTGGACCTAGATAGCGCCAATCATTCCCTTTCCTAAAAGGAGAAATAACTAGAGACTTCCAAAACAAATGCAAAACTTATCAGCAAAAATCTACAGGAAGAAAATCAAGAAATCACTGAACTGGAAGGAAAAATGAGATGTAACATGTCCCTCCTCCAAGCCAAACATATTATATGCAATGAATTAATAATATAGGTGAAGAATAGTTGGTATAATATGAAACTAATGGCATAGATAAAAACTCCAATCAAGGAATATGAATTATTCATCCTGACTGCTAAAGAGGAGGGTAAAAATAATGTTTAGACAACTAAAATATTAATTCAGTATGTCAATGAAAAACAAATCAGTGAGTTGAGAACCATATATGTGGTATATCAGGTCACTGCAATCGTGGAGGTCTCCAAAATGATCTAGAAGGAAGCTTCTAGAGTTAAGGCTTAAGAATATATGGAGAAAGTGTCAAAGGATGTAGCTTATTTTGATTCATAGTGGTGAGTAGAGGGTCCAAGAAGGACTACCCAGCTATTTGGACCTCATAATTGGACTGATCCCATGGAAGTAGTACTTTGAAATGCTAGTAGGGGCTAAGATCAGAGTCGATTCCTCCCACAAGAATAACTCCTCCTTAAAGGGAAAGACAATAGTGAATTATTTGAGGAGATATTACCAACTGTTAAGATTAGTAAGGTATTTCTTTCTCTCTAGGTCAAATTTTGCATGTCTCATAGGTCTTAAGATCACATATCATAGTTTCTTTCTATCTCCTATACCGAGTCCAATACTGTGGTAGATATGTGACTAGTTCGTTAACCCTCCATAACTCTAGATCATCGACCTAGAAACTTTTCCTCCATAACCCGTCTACCATGAATGACGATATTTTATGATCATGTTAACCATGACACCTTACTGTTTTATGTTTTCTGTAAATATTTTATCTGAAAATTAGGTTAGTTAGTTTTTTATCATTACAATGGTGAAAAAAACACGCTCATATTAATTTTCTTTGATGAATCATCAAAAAATCAAGAAGAAATATTTTGTAAGGGGTACTCATCCTAATACCCTATAAAAACAGCTTATGGTACATTTTGAAGGGTTCTAAATTCCATTTTCATATAGAGGTTCCAAATTTTTGTTTTCAAAAAGGCTCTAAAACTATTAATGGTGAAATGAAAAATGTATGCTCTATCTGCAAATTAACAAAAAAATTTTGGTGATTTTGGATCACATGAGGATGTAGTATGTGTTCTCTTTTGTTTTCCTTTCATTTATTTCTATTTTCTTCTCGGATGACATGTCATAGTATTTTTTGGGTGTATCTTTATGAAATAATGGATGCATGTATGTATAATGTTGATTGAATATGCTTGTGACTAATAAGATCTAACGTCCTTAATATGCGCTCCATGTAATCTTATATTCCATTCAGTGTTTCATTTAATTTTTTTCTTTTAGAAGTTCAATGTACTAGATTCTATGTTTCGCTTGATGTATTTGATTTCATTTCTTCATTTTCTTCTTTCGCACTTATTTCAATTACCAAATAAACTTTGTTCTTTTGTAAGTTGGCCACCAGAGCTGGATATTAAGTATTTTGTGAGTTTGTTTTTAATATTACTTGCCTCTACTCTGTTTAGAGAGATTCTGAACCAATTATGTTTTAAAATGTGTTTAATGTTGAATGTCAGTGAAAATTTTCAGCAAACCTTACAAATTCTCCTAATATGTCCTAGGTAGTAACCTCTCCTTAACCTGTGTGTTGTCTCTATGAGCTACAACAAGAAACATAATCATTTTTGGTTATGTGAATCTGGCTTATTCACTTTAGAGGAAGTTGAAAAGCCTCAAGTGAATTCCAATAGTCATTAGAAGTCCCGAGAGACCTCTTGGAAGATGGAACTAAGGGTCACAAAAAATCTATTTATATGTAAATCTAGTGAAGAATATCTATCACATGTTTTATCATTTGTTGTTTATTTTCATGTGTACTCTAAAAATGGTATCAAAGATGATTTTTTCTCAAAAACATGTTAGATATTATCCTTAATAGTTTTGATGATTTATTGTCCCTTATTTTTTATATGCCTGTAAGTTCTAATTTTTTCCATTTCAAGTTGTTTACTATTAGCCTATCATCATTTCTTCAACACCCATGGAAGCATGAATGACCCTCTACATGTGTTGCTGCATTTTGTCAGCACAAACCTACCTCTACAGTCCTTTTCCATCTCTCCCCTCATTCAAACTAGTCCCAATGAACTTAAAGAGGCTATGTTATGAGTTTATGCATTACATTATTTATTACAACCACATCTCCATGAAGTTTGGCCTTATCACTTACCCTCTTACTCATGTCAAGAGTTCTTGCTATCAATATTTATCCTATTGTTTGATATAGTTGTTGTTCTTGAGGGTATCAATTGAACTTTGATCATTTTTTGGAATTATTTGAAATGACAATAGGATGTATAATATTGTTGTTGAGTAAAAAATTGTAGTTGTATTGTTAAATAAACAACAATGTTAGCTGTATGAGTTGCAACATTCATTAGAAGTTGTTTCTATTGGTTTTTATTCTATTGAGCATAATTATTTGTGTATTCTAGTTGAGAATACTAACTTTCCAATTAAGGTTGAGGAGTCTGCTAGTACTATTGAACGTTCCTTTGAGAAGTTTCTTGATTATATGGCTTGCTATATTGTCATGACTCTAGTGCCCCATATCGTTGAGCATACAGTTATGGTTATGGAACAACTCCATGTTTTTGTTAGGTGGGGTTTTGTTGATATTATGAGTTATTGTCAAAATATTGACCTTGTTGCAGTTTTTATTGAGGTTGTACGTGTTTTTTTGTTGATTGCACATAATATTGTCCATATGGCTACTTATAATGTTAATATTGTGGTTAGAGTGTATATTTTTATTATTGAGGTTGTTTCTATTGATAGGGTTATTAGAATTATGGTAGTAGCATAGTGTTGATATGGTTGAGCACTAGAATGAAGTTGATAGCCAAAAAGGGGTGTTGCAATATTTTTTTGATAAGTTGCTATTTTCATGTCTTGGTTTTTTTGGAAGATCCCAACAGTAGTAAATAGTTTTTAGGGATAATTCTCTTGCATGCATTCTCTTTATCAAGGAAAAATACATCAAGAACCATCATTGTCCCCTATATAACATACTTTTGAAGAAACTCAGAGCCAATAACTTGAATGAAAGTATTTGTGGTGTAGTTCACAATGAGCTTGGAAAACATGGTATTCCCCACACCTGTTGTTAGTGTGAAATTTCTTGGAATGTGTACCCAAAATATATCACTTAAGTCATAGGTGACAAGTGACCCTAACAAAAATTGTGGTTTCTTATACTTCAAATATGAAATAATAATGTGAGAAAAGTCAACAGAAAAAGATATGTATGCGATCTAAAATAATAAACATCAAAATAAATCTGATGTAATAACCCAATTATGGAAATGCATTTAAATGAATAAATCCTTCATTGATAGCACATGGCGAAGGATATTTACAAAAGGGTCACAAATCCCCCTCCATGGAATGGGTCCTTTGATGTCCTTGACGCTTCAGTGATTGATGTTCCTCTTTCAATATGTGAAAAACCCAAACAATGTCTAGAACTATGGTCGGAGCTCAAATGCAAGAAGACGCTAATGGTGACAATGATAATGATCATGGTGAATAATGAATGAAAATCCCTCTTATTTATAAAAAACTATTGGGCTGATCTCTAAATGGAGAATAATAAAATATAATTAACCAAAATAGAGATCTAACCATTAGGAATACTTTATTATAGTTTTGGAGAGGGAAAATATATTCAAAATAGCAAAATATATTTATTTAGAAATAATTAACAAATAAAATTATTTATTAATTATTTCAAGAATATTAAGAAGGTGTGAAAATGAAATAATTACTAAATAATTATTTAACAATTATTCCAAAAATGGAGTTAAGGAATAATAATTAAATAGTGATTAATTTAATTATTCCTAGGTGATTTTGTCAAATGTGATAAGGAATAATTATCAAACACTGATTTAATAATTATTCCTAGAGAAAATCAAATAAATAATGATTTATTTAATTATTCTCATGGGGTTTTTTAATTTTAATTAGAAATAATTTAATAAAAATGGTTTACTAAATTATTTCCTCTTGTGAAAGTGATTTTACTATGGTAAAATTAAACTTACATGGTTTATTTCAATCCACCTAGTTAGAAGTGGCTAGGTGATCATTTTTTGGTGATAACAAATTCCCCCCCACTGTGTGTTTGTTAGGAGAAAATTGTATGACCGAATTACATTGTAAATTAGACTTCCATGAGACGCTAAAGGGGAGCCATAGAGAGAGAGAGAGAAATACAATTGAAGAAATGCAAGGAAGGACAAACATGGAGGGAGAGACACCTAATAAATTGATATACGCCTCCTTTTATTTTGGAGTATATGATCTCAAATGAGGCAAGGGAGGCATACCCATACCTGTTGAGATAATTGAGTACAAAGAATAATGGTGAGCCCAAAAATGTGGGACTGAGATATAAAGTACATGATACATGATAAATGATATGTTGGCATCAACGAGCTAGAACATAATACAATGAATCCCATATACATAATGCACCTAAAAAAAATAGTTCATTATTGAATACAGGAACATCTGAGTACATGAGACATAATTCCCCTCAAGATGACATGGGGAGGGGGAATCGCAACCAAAAAATCCATGTTGAACATGAAAGGGCTCTAAATATCTGAATGGATCATCTGAAGGAGACATGGATGTTGTGGGTGTTGCAAGCGGTTGAAACCAACCTAGTTATTAAATGGAGTTAAGGAATAATAATTAAATAGTGATTAATTTAATTATTCCTAGGTAATTTTTTCAAATGTGATAAGGAATAATTATAAAATGCTGATTTAATAATTATTCCCAGAGAAAATCAAATAAATAATGATTTTTTTAATTATTCTCATGTGGTTCTATAATTTTAATCAGAAATAATTTAATAAAACTAGTTTACTAAATTATTTCCTATAGTGAAAATGATTTTACTATGGTAAAATTAAACTTGGTTTATTTCGATCCACCTAGTTAGAAATGGCTAGGTGATAATTTCTTGGTGATAACAGATTCCCCCCCAGTGTGTGTTTGTTAGGAGAAAATTGTATGACCGAATTACATTGTAAGTTACACTTCCACGGGATGCCAAAGGGAAGCCATAGAGAGAGAGAGAAATACAATTGAAGAAATGCAAGGAAGGACAAACATGGAGGGAGAGAGACCTACTAAATTGATATATGTCTCCTTTTATTTTGGAGTATATGATCTCAAATGAGGCAGGGGAGGCATACCCATACCTGTTGAGATAATTGAAACAAAAATAATGGTGAGCCCAATAATGTGGGACTAAGATGTAAAGTACATGATACATGATACATGATATGATGGCATCAACGAGCTAGAACATAATACAATGAATCCCATATACATAATGCACTTAAAAAAAATAGTTCATTATTGAATACAGTAACATATGAGTACATGAGACATAATTCTCCTCAACATGACATGGGGAGGGGGGATCGCAACCAAAAAATCCATATTGAATATCAAAGGGCTCTAAAGATCTAAATGGATCATCTGAAGGAGACATGGATGTTGTGGGTGTTGCAAGCGGCTGAAACCAACCTAGTTATTAAATCGAATTAATGAATAATAATTAAATAGTGATTAATTTAATGATTCCTAGGTGATTTTGTCAAATGTGATAAGGAATAATTATCAAACACTGATTTAATAATTATTCCTAGATAAAATCAAATAAATAATGATTTATTTAATTATTCTCATGGGGGTTTTTAATTTTAATCATAAATAATTTAATAAAAATGGTTTACTAAATTATTTCCTATAGTGAAAGTGATTTTACTATGGTAAAATCAAACTTACATAGTTTATTTTGATCCACCTAGTTAGAAATGGCTAGGTGATCATTTTTTGGTGATAATAGATTCTCCCCCAGTGTGTGTTTGTTAGGAGAAATTTGTATGACCGAATTACTTTGTAAGTTACACTTCCACGAGATTCCAAAGGGGAGCCATAGAGAGAGAGAGAGAGAGAGAGAGAAATACAACTGAAGAAATGCAAGGAAGGACAAATATGGAGGGAGAGAGACCTACTAAATTGATATATGTCTCCTTTTATTTTGGAGTATATGATCTTAAATGAGGCAAGGGAGGCATACCCATACCTGTTGAGATAATTGAGTACAAAGAATAATGGTGAGCCCAACAATGTGGGACTGAGATATGAAGTACATGATACATGATACATGATATGCTAGCATCAACGAGCTACAACATAATGCAAGGAATCCCATATGCATAATGCACCTAAAAAAAATAGTTCATTATTGAATACAGTAACATCTGAGTACATGAGACATAATTCCCCTCAATATGACATGGGGAGGGGGAATCACAACAAAAAAAGCCATGTTGAACATGAAAGGGCTCTAAAGATCTGAATGGATCATCTGAAGGAGACATGGATGTTGTGGGTGTTGCAAGCGGCTGAAACCAACCTAGTTATTAAATGGAGTTAAGGAATAATAATTAAATATGATTAATTTAATTATTCCTAGGTGATTTTGTCAAATGTGATAAGGAATAATTATCGAACACTGATTTAATAATTATTCCTAGAGAAAATCAAATAAATAATGATTCATTTAATTATTCTCATTGGGTTTTTTAAATTTAATCATAAATAATTTAATAAAAATGGTTTACTAAATTATTTCCTATAGTGAAAGTGATTTTACTATGGTATAATTAAACTTACATGGTTTATTTCGATCCACCTAGTTAGAAATGGCTAGGTGATCATTTTTTGGTGATAACAGATTCCCCCCCTGTGTGTGTTTGTTAGGAGAAAATTGTATGACTGAATTACATTGTAAGTTACACTTCCACGAGACGCCAAAGGGGAGTCATAGAGAGAGAGAGAAATACAACTGAAGAAATGCAAGGAAGGACAAAAACGGAGGGAGAGAGACCTACTAAATTGATATACTTCTCCTTTTATTTTGGAGTATATGATCTCAAATGAGGCAGGGGAGGCATACCCATACCTATTGAGATAATTGAGTACAAAGAATAATGGTGAGCCCAACAATGTGGGACTGAGATATAAAGTTCATGATACATGATACATGATATGCTGGCATCAATGAGCTAGAACATAATACAATGAATCCTATATACATAATGCGCCTAAAAAAAATAGTTCATTATTGAATAAAGTAACATTTGATTAAATGAGACATAATTATCCTCGAGATGACATGGGGAGGGGGAATCGAAACCAAAAAAGCCATGTTGAACATGAAAGGGCTCTAAAGATCTGAATGGATCGTCTGAAGGAGACATGGATTTTGTGGGTGTTGCAAGCGGCTGAAACCAACCCCATCAAATCTGTGGAACTACATCTGAGATTGGATCGTAATCTGAGGACATCCGAGCATGTGGGGGGACACTTGAAGGACCACCCCCTGATGAGGTATGGAACATCTCAGACACACCCAGGAATTAGAGGTATAATATGTTGGATCATTATACGATCAAGTGTATGATTCTGAATCATGCGATAATGAGTTGGAGTTGAGCACATGAGAAACAACCAAGTCAAAGGGAAATTATGATTCCCTTTACTTTATCCGAGGCACCAAAAAATGATGAAATATGGAACCAAGGTACACCGCCCTCTAGAGCATAATTCTAGAATAAATGTTCTTAAGTCAACAAAAGAGGGCTTGCCAGACTTGAGCCAATGAGGAATCCTCAACTAAGGCATGAGGGATCATAGTAGAGTGATTGATGGACTTACACCAGGGATGATCATGGAGGGATACAAGATGAGAGGCGGATTAAGGACTTCCCTTGTCATAGCATAATATTCATGGTTGACTTGGAAAAAACTGAATCGATTCTAGAGGGGATGGCCAATTACTTCGACAGAGGAATTTCAAAGATGAAATGGTATAACTAGAGGTAAAAAGGAGCAAAAAGGTATGAATTCAATGCAAGTATGGATGAATACTATAATAGGACTCAATGGGACTCAGAACAGACTCCATGGATGCAAGGGTGACTCATCTCAAATGTTATGAACAAGGGTGACTCGATGATGCTCCCACATAGGATAGGTCCAGGGGGACCATAAAAATTACGAGTAAATAATGGTTACTCATGAGGAAAATCGACATATGAGTCGACAAGTGCAAGGAAAATTTGAACCAAAGTACAGGCGCCTCATATGAAAAAATTCAATTTTAATTGGTGGAAAAATGAAACTACGTGGAAAAAATGGCTTCACGGTGAAGTGTCAAATTATAAAAAGTAAAGGAAGGCCCTTTATAAAACTCGGTGAGAGATTTCCAATGGTGTTGATAGTTCGTCAAACCAAGCCATGGTTTTCTCGGAAGGGACAACGAAAAAGCTAGCGTTTTTCTTATAAAATGGCTTCTTGCCTCCAAATCCAATTCATTTTCATAGTGAGTTGTTGGAGAATTTGGAGAGGAGGATATGGCCTTATATCTTGTGGATATCATAGTGGAAAAAACCGACCGTCGGAATCACGATTTGCGAGTTGGAGGTAGGTGGCCTTACCATAATCGTCATTTTTGGTGGATTGAAATTTAAGATTGGAGCTTCAGTTCACTATCAAGAACCCGTGCTGATCCCCACAGTCGCAACACACTTTTGGGGTCTTGTTCTACATTCTAGAACAAATAAACTAGGCTGATAAGTGCGATAAACGTAGTCTTGAGGGACAAATACATTTTGGGCTGAGAGTAAACGAAGGATTAGTGGTCTGTGGTGAGATGAATCTAAGGACTGTAAATGCATTACTTTGACTCTAAACTGAAAAAAACATAATGTTTTTTTGTAGGTATGTTAGAGCTAAAGGTTTTATGGTGAGAATGAGATTTGGAGACTCTTCATGTTGAGATTCAGGGGAATCCGGTAATCATAGTTGTTTTGGCTTGGTATGGGGTTCTTAAGTTCTTGGAGAACCCATTGATGAGGGAATATGAGCCCTTTCTGTCGAGGATTCAGGGATATTGGGACCCAAATCAAGAGGCCTTTATGGTACAGGGCCATAGGATCGATTTGACGATCCATGACATATTTTATAATAGGATTTCCTCCCATGGGGATGGTAGGGGAGATACATCTAGTGTTACCTCATGGGATGCATATAGGTGAAATTTTGGATCCTCATTCTATACTTGGTGTTCATGCAAAGGGAAAAACCATTCATATTAGTGACTTAGAGAAGTTGGAGACACGGGCTACAATAGCAACACTACTATGGATATTGGATAGTCATTCCTTCACAACACTAGGGTGAAGATGATGCTTGTAGATAGTGTACTAGAAGGGACCTAATATGGGTGGGATTAGATCACGTTTTCATCATTGAAATGATAGCTAACACTATGCAGGAAACAAACCAATGATAATTGTTCATTTGGGAAACTTGTGTGCTCATTCTTCTTTGAGAAGATCTTGACCATCCAACCACATGTACAGATCTATGATGGGGGCCCACGTGAGCCCAGGATGTGTCGTTGGTTATAGCTACTGCAACGAAGTTGAGAAGGGGGAGTCAGACAAGTTTTCTAACCTGATTTTCTTTCACATTGGGACCAACTGCCATTATACATAGATGTCTATTCCTATAGTGGAATGAACTATCAGGGGGATCTTAACTTACCACTACTTCCAGGACAAGCTTGGGGTCTAGATGGTAAGTGAAAGCTACTATATGTTTGGTTGCATGTAAATTTTGTAAAATTTACATATGCGGTACTCATATCCAAACTTATGGTATGTAAATATAACACTGGTGAAATTGACAGGATATACTAGCCGAGCCGCAACACTTGAGGGTGGATTGATGTCATGACAAAGATCAGACAATGATGCTCTACTAGAGGACCTCCACTCTAGGTCCAACGTGATACTAATATGGGTGATAGAGAGAGGGTGGTATGAGTTATACTATTGGTATATAGATGAGTGCACCGGTATTCCCTCAAAGTGGCGAGGTATCATGTGGCACATACCTATGTCTGGTTAGGAAGTTTGAGACCTATGAGCTGGTGGTATGGAGCCATTGGCCCGGGAGCCTTTGGATAATAGTGACTACGGATAGGGACATGTGGGTCCTATTTTTTGTATTGTAACATGTTGTGGGCATGTCGGTGTATTTAGAGTGGTGGAATCCAAACACTTATATGTTGGATATAATGATACATAATATGGTTATGCATATTTTTCTAACGATTGTGCTTCACCATTTGTTGATGTTATGGTTTCCTTGTAGTATATGCATGTGATAAATTCCAATATATAATTTTATTTTCAATGCTATCTACATAGTGATTTTGACCTATGGGAACATGACTGAATGTAATGAACTAAAATTCACGTGCCAAAAACTTAACTCGTAGATATTTTCTAAAAAGGACAAGATTATGCACATGATAAATTCCATTCAATTTCATGACAAGTAGCAAGGAATCAAGACGAAAATGATGTTGAATGATGTAAAGATCAAGGGTATCGGATAAAAAACCTATCACATCATCATATTCAACTTGGTTATTGGTGGAAGATCCAATGCTTGCACCATTAGACTAAAATAATGAATGCAGAGGGGTGAAAATGGCTCAACTTGTTAAGGTAATATTCCTGGAGAAGTGACTTGCACTGTCGTCATAACCGATATTAGGTGTGCATGATGGATCCATCTAAAATATATAATAATAAAATGAATGAGATGTTTGGGGGTGGGGGGGATGCAAGCTACAAAACGGATCTCGATGGGAAATGCTATGGGTAAAATTTCACCAGGTAGAGTGCATTCTGAGGATTAGGATATTTTCTGATGTTTACAAAACAATCATGATCTGTCATGAATGTCAAATATTTCAGGGTAAGAGGAAGATCTTTCCTTTACCTCTTAAACCAATTGAAGTGCAAGAGCCATTCCAGCAGAGGGGACTTGAATTCATTGGTGCGATTCATCCTCCATCGTCAGCTCGGTAGAAATGGATACTCACTACCATAGATTATTTCACCAAATGGTTTGAAGCCATCCCCATGATGCAAGCTACCGATAGTATTATCATTCAGTTTCTAGAGAAAAATATTTTGTCTTATCTTGGTTGTCCAAACAATATCATCACTGACAATGCAACTTCCTTCAAGTCTAAGAATATGATTTAATTTTGTGACAATTATCACATTAGGAATGGTCATTCAACAACACACCATCCTCAAGGCAACGATCTTGCTGAATCATCAAATAAATCTTTGCTGAACATAATAAAAAGTATGTTGCAAGAAAACAAGAGGATTTGGCACAAGAAACTCACTAATTCTCTATGGATGGATAGAGTTAGTACCTAGAGATCAATAATCATGTCATATTTCCATCTCACCTATGGTGTTTACATGGTGTTCCCTTCCTCTCTAGTTGTATTTTAGGTCCCTATATTACTAGTGTAGTCCCTTATTGCTGTTAGTGTAGCCCCCCTATTATTATTGTTGTACCCCTATAACCCCCATATTGTTATTATTGTGCCCTTACTTTACTATTCTTAGGTTGGCCAGGATTATATTGTGACCCCATGGACTCCTATATATAGAAGGAGGTTTTGTCATTTGTATCATCCAATAATTTTACATTTATGTAATGTAAAGGAGGTTTCCCCCTCAAAGTGGCTGAATTCTAAGGCATTCATCTCTCTTTTCTTCTATTTTTAGAGCTGGTTTCATAACATTTGGTATCAGAGCTTTGGATTCTAGGGTTTCGCTACTCCAAACAGATCATCGTGGAATGTTCACTATAACCTTTTTATACGAAGTTTCAGAAGCTGAAATTTTTACCCCTGAAGTCAAAATCCTGAGGAACTTCGTGTAAAAATTTTAGATCTTGGTTCACAATATTTTCGGAGATATGATATGTGGAAATTAGGGTTTTATCAGGCTTCATAATTTCATCTAAAATAGGTGAACTTGGGAAAATCGTCATAAATCTCTCTGTGTGCATCAGATTGGAATTATGTAAAAAGTGTCTAATATTAAATAGACTATAGTTTCTTGTGTGTCAATTTCAGAGCCGAAGGAGGAAACAGTGACACGTGGCACATCATACAAGTGCACTCTACTGAACTAGTCTGTAATTAGGTCACTGTGGGAGATTGGGCATAACTTTGTATTGAAACTTCCAAATCAGGTCAGACCTGTGGCATTCGAAAACGATTCAGAGGGCTACTACAGGACCAAATTTTAGATATTGAAGATCCATAATCACAGAGATAATTCAATTTAAATATTGAGCTCCTCAAAATCAAGAAAAAGCTGTGTATTTTGTTTTTCAAATTGCATAAGTCTTGTTTGAAAAATCAGTTTGAAGTGATTCCAAGGGCATATTAAAGCATATATATCAGTATTGGGTTATATAATTCCTCCTAAAAAGAATTCAACACCCATTAAGCCCTCAGAATACTCTACTATGACTCATTAGGATGAAGAAGTGCAACATGATATATCAAAATTACAAGAGGAAGTGCACCAAATATTTCTCTGGCAAAGAGCAACAAAAAATAAAATGGAAGTTTTGAAGAAAGGCATGGAAGCTAAGATGGATGGTTTGAAGAAGGGCATGGAAGCTAATATGGATGGTTTGAAGAAAGGCGTGGAAGCTAAGATGGATGGTTTGAAGAATGACATGGAAGACATAGAAGAAAAAATAGAAGACATGAAGAATGATATAAAAGAAAACATGGAAGGATTGAGAAGGTTGATACAGGAAATGATTCCTAATGGAAAAAAGATAGTAGAGGAAAATCATTATGAGAAAAAAATAAATGTTAATCATGATTTCATAAAATTGAATGTTGGATGGAAGACCTACCATATTCCAAAGATCGATATGAGGAAGTTTTATAGAAAGGATCCCGTAACATGGATACTACAGATGGAGCAATATTTTGATCTCAATAATGTGAAAAACACACAAAAGGTACAAATTAAAACTTTATATATAGAAAAAAAGACAATTGTATGGTATCAATTGCTTTTCTCCTGTAAAAAAAATTTCACTTGGTCAATTTTTATGTAGGACATGATAGCACATTATGAGGATACAAAGAGCAACACTTTCTTTAGCCAATTGATAAATCTCAAACAAAAGAGTTCAGTGGTGGAACACAGTGAGGATTTCAAAAAATTGAATATAAGGGTAAATGATATTCCAAAGGAACACAATATTGATGTCTTCATAGGGAATTTAAAGGATTACATCCAACATGACGTTCAACTTTGGGAACCTGATTCATTGGAGAAGGTATTCACGTTGGTAAGAAAAATTGAATGTAAAATTATGGTGAAAAGGAAGCCTAACACTCACATCTATAAAGATGGAAGTGTTTCTACTCCTAGACTTCCACAACCTACAAGGTTGACACCACAACAATTGGAAGAAAAAAGAGCAAAAGGGATTTTCTACAGTTGTGATAGAAAATACACTAAAGGTCATAAGTGTGCTAAGAAGAAATTATTTTACATAGATTGTGAAGAGGAGGAAGAAAATGAACAAGAAACTTAAAAACAATAGGATATACACTAGGAACCAACCCTATCGAAAGAAGAAATGAGTCTGGCCATATCGTGTAATGCATTGGTAGGAATTACCACTCCTCAAACTCTAAAGATAGAAGCTCATATCAAGAAGAAAAAGGTAATAGTGTTGATTGATTCGGGTAGTACCCATAATTTTATTCATTGTAAGGTAGCCAAGGAGTTTAACTGCTTCCTATACCCAGCACCAGAATGTCAAGTGATGGTTGCGAATGGAGGAACTATAAATTTCTCTAGAAATTTCCATAATATAAAGCTAACCATGGGGGAATATGTATTGAATAGTCCAATGCTTTCCATTCCAATGAGAGGTGTTGATGTTGTACTAGGAGTACAATGGTTACAATCTTTGGGGATGGTAGCTTTTAATTTTCAAGAAATTTTCTTGAAATTTTTTTCGGAAGGTAAGGAAGTCGAATTATGGGGTATCGTAGGGAAGCCAAGAAAGATAATAAGCTCTAATATCATTACAAATATTATGAAGAATGAACAACTAGATGTAATTGCACAATTATGCTCACTAGAAGTTCCAACATCAAAATCATCGATTTCTCCAAATCTCCAAAAAGTATTGGAAAATCATTCCAAGTTGTTTGAAACTCCCAAAGGAATCCCACCTATTCGTGATCATTATCATGCTATTCATTTGATTCCACGATTTTTTCCTCCAAACATTAGGCCTTACAAATATCCTTATGTCCAAAAGAGCGAAATTGAATGTATGATTGTAGAGATGTTAGAGGCTGGTATAATTCAACCTGGTCAAAGTTTTTTCTCTGATCGAGTATTATTAGTGCACAAGAAGGATGGATCATGGCGCATGTGTCCAGATTATAGGAGCTCAATAAGCTCACTATTAAAGATAAATTTCCCATTCCCGTGATTGATGAATTATTGGATGAATTACAAGGAGAAATTTATTTTACGAAGTTGGATCCTTATTTAGGATATCATCAAATTAGAATGAAGACTGAAGATATTCTGAAAACAACATTTCGAACTCATGAGGGTCATTATGAGTTTTTTTTCATGCCTTTAGGCCTTATGAATGCACCTTCTACATTTCAAGCTTTGATGAATTCCATTTTCAAACCCTTCCTGCTATTTTAATGCAAGAAGGAAGACACATTCCTTTTGAAAGTCATCCAATCAAAGGAAAAGATTTATAGAACACTATTTATGAGAAGGAAATGTTGGAAATACTACATGCACTAAAGAAATGGTGACCTTACCTAATGGGAAGACACTTCAAGGTAAAAAATGATCATGATAGCCTTAAAGACTTTTTGGGACAAAGACTATCTTCATAAGAGAAAGAAAAATGGGTCATAAAGATGTTGGGTTATGACTTATATATCATCTACAGAAAAGGGAAGCTAAATGTTGTTGAAGATGCACTCTCATGAAAGGTTGAAGAGGCAGAATCATTGCTTTGTTCCATTTCTATTATCCAACTAGATTGGATAACCGAAGCAAGGGATGAATGGAAGAGGGAAGAAGAAGTATGGACACTCATTCAAAAGTTGCAACAAGATGCTAGTACATTTGATACATTTAGTTGGAAAAATGATTCCTTATGGTACAAAGATCACTTATATCTTTGTAGGAATTTCGAAATATAAAAAAATGTTCTTTTGGAATAACACACTTCTCCTTTAGGAGGACACTCAGGATTTTTAAAAAATTACCGCAACATGAAGAAATAATTTTTTGGGATGGCCTTAAATCTGATATTCAAAGGTTTGTGGTGGAATGTTTAGTTTACTAGCAAAATAAATTTGAGACAATTAAGACATCGTGTCTTCTACAAACTTTATCCATTCCAAGTCAATGTTGGGAGGAGATTTCAATGGATTTTATCATGGGTTTACCTAAGTCTGAAGGAAAGTGTGTCCTCATGGTGGTATTTGATAGAGTTACTATGTATTCATACTTTTGTGCATTATCTTATCCATTTAAAGCAAGTACATTTGCTACTACATTTATGGAAACAATTCAAAAGCTACATGGAATCCCAATTATTATGGTAAGTGATAGAGATCCCATTTTTACTGGAAATTTTTGGACGAAATTATTTTCTTTTCTAGGTACTCAACTAGCTCATAGCTCATCTTATCATCCTCAATCCGATGGTTAAACTGAGATAGTGAAATTTTTTTTGGAAGGATATATTTGTTGTTTTGTATCTTATAAACAAACACAATGGGTCAAGTGGTTACCTTTGGCTGAATGGTGGTATAAAAATTCAATCCATACTGCAACAAAAGTGACCCCATTTATGGCACTTTATGGATATATCCACCGTCCATCACATCATATTTAAGAGAAAATTCTAAGGTTCAAGCAGTGGAAGATTACATTGAGCATCAAAAATAAGTTCTCTAACTCCTAAAGGATAAAATAAATTTGGCACAAAATCAAATGAAACAACAGGCATATCAACATCAGAGCGAGAAAAGTTTTGATGTAGAAGATTGGGTATTTTTATGGCTACAACCATACAAACAAATGTCCCTCAAGCAAGCTAAGAAGGATAAAAAATTATGGCCAAAGTACTATGGCCCCTACAGGGTGTTGCAAAATATTGGTACTATGGCATACAAATTGGAGCTTCCTACTTCTTCGTGAGTGCATCCAGTTTTCCATGTTTCATGCTTAAAGAAGGTTATAGGTGACAAACTTCCAGTTCAAACAATATTGCCAGAACTTGAGGAGGAACGAAAAATCATATTGGAACCTGAAGTAGTCACGAAAACAAGAACTCGACGCTACGAAATCAATCAATTTCATAGTATCTCATTAAGTGGAAGAACTTACCCATAGAATATTCTACATCGGAGGACGAGATTTTTATATAGAATCATCCAGAGCTACTCAAGTGTTGAGGAAAATAGTTTTTTGAAGGAGAGGGGCATGTTAGGTCCTTATTTTTGTTATTGTATTCCCCTTATTGTTATTGTTGTACCCCTGTAACCCCCATATTGTTATTATTGTGCCCATAAATTATTATTGTTAGGTCGGCTAGGATTATGTTGTGACCCCATGGAATCCTATATATAGAAAGAGGTTTTTTCATGTGTATCATCCAAGAATTTTTCATTTATGTAATGTAAAGGAGGTTTCCCCCTCGATGTGGCTGAATTCTAAGGCATTGATCTCTCTTTTATTCTTTTTTTGGAGATGGTTTCATAACATTGTACTAGTGATGAAATTCTGCAAGAGATCGAGAATGAGCCTAATTACATTCAACGAAGAATCAACCAAATGATCCATCTACAACTGTCAAGTGATGAAGTCTTCAGTCATACTTCAAAGCTTCATGAGAAAATAAAAAATATTTATGATAGTAAGACTAAAGCAGATGATTTCAAGCTTGGGGATGTTGTTCTTCGCTGGGATGCATGGAATGAAGACAAGAGTAAGCATGGGAAGTTTTAAAATATATGGAAATGACCTTACATGATCATTGAATTCAGAGGAAACAAAGAAATTTTACTAGAGGATCTTGAAGGGAAACAAGTGCTGGGAGGACCAATAAATGGTAGGTTCCTCAAACACTACCTAACTTGATCACTGAAGAAGAAGTTCACTGTCATTGTACATATCATTATAAATTTGGTGTCCCAGCAAATAAGGATGTTGTTACAGAAGTTTGAAGCCTGAGGAGAAGGCCATGATACTTCTACATACAACTCATTTTTTCTTTCAAAAAGTCAAAATAGTTTCAGTTAGTTGTCAAGTCAGAGTCAGGTAAGGTGTTTTTAGTCGAAGTCTCCAGTTTGTTAAAGCTTTTCCAAGTCCAGTTTGACTCCATCACCCAATGGTAAGAATAAATTATCTATTGTGTTCTTAACACCTCTTGAAGGAGCTACCATCCCTAGCTGGAGCCAATTTTAGCCCACTTATGTCAGTGATCAAATGACTCTTTGAGTTGTTTTTCATTACGTCATAGGTCAAAAGTTTTACTTTTTTGAACCATTTCTCATAAATAATTTTGGTCACTAAAGAAGGCTAAACCATGTATGCTACTCCTTCATTTCATTTATCATCACCATTGTCAAGGCCATCTCCACCATCAGTTTCAAGGTAACCATCTCCATCATCATCATTCAAAAGGTCTAAGGTTATGTCATTTCATTTCATTTAGGTCAAGTCTAGGTTCAGCCCTGCCTTTGGAAAAATCTTCAAATTTTCACTGAACAAAAGGCAATAATCCTCCATTCCACCCATGAAACCCTATTGAAGGACCAAGCAAGTTTATGAAATTCAAATAAAGCCATATTTCTTGTTTCATATGGCTCAAATTTCAAGAAAATGTTTCAAACGTCTCATCTTTGTCTCACTGTCTCTTTTAACAGATCAAAAAGTCACCATTGACTGTCAGAGCTCCAAGGGAGGTCATTTTGACCTACTGTCCTATTCAAATTCAACAGAGAAGTCATTTTAAGCTTCAAAGACATCTTATCTATTTTTAAGAGTCACCATCCAATGTGAAAGTACAAAGGTGAAATATTTTCAAAGTCTTTAATAATAGCCTTGATGTCTCATGAAAAGGAGAAAATTTATCTCAAGGTCTCATTTTAAATGCCTAAGAAGGTCATCTCAAGTGTCAAGGGATGCAAAAGAGGTTAAATTTGTCCTATCATCTCAATTAAAGTTAACTTGGAGGTTAACATGTTCAAAAAGTGTTATTCTGTCTTCTTACCTCATTGGAAAAAGCCAACATGTTATCCTCCAAGTTGCACAAAAGGTTTAAAAGGGTCATTTCAAAAGTCAAGGAGAGTGAAGGAAAATAAATTTTAATTCTTTTTCATCCCATGTGAAGGAATAAATAGTCATTATTCAAGTGCAAAAGATTTAAAGGTTGATGTAAATTTCAAAGGGAAAAGGTAAAGGTTTTCAAAGATTATAAAGGGAAAGGAAACTTAATTCTTCTTTTCTTTTTATCCTTTCATATGTGTGAGAGACACTTTGATTACCTCTCTATACTCTTAAGATTCTGTCACAAACTTTCAAGAAAACCACGATTTTACATTGGTGTGGTGAAGTAAAACCTTTTGTTATACTCCTGTGGGTAAGAAAAAGATCGTTTTTACGCTTCTATGGAGGTAGAAAACTCTTGTTATGCTTATGTAGAGGTATAAAACCTTTGTTTTTACGCTTATGTAGAGGTATAAAACCTTTGTTGTTACGCTTCTGTGGAGGCAGAAAACATTTTTTTACGCTTTTGTGGAGTTATAAAACCCTTGTTATGCTTCTATAGAGGTATAAAACCTCCCTTTTTAGTCTCCTGTGCGTGAGAAGAAGAGCGTTGTTACGATCCCGTGGGTAAGAAAATTTATTGTTACGTTTCTGAGTAGTGTAAAACTCTTGTTATGCACCTATAGGTATCCTTTAGTGTTGATTGAAGCCCAAAACCCTACAAATTTCAAAGAAATCCAACCTCCATTCATTGCTCTAGTTATTTCACAAGGTAAGTCTGCATCTTTTGCTTGTTTTGGATCAGATTTACATTGTTTTTATATGTCTTTTATGCTTTCTCCATCTCTCCACGGTCCACATAAAAAAAAAAAACTTTCATCAAAACCCTACCCTATTCAACCCAAACCCTAACCTATCACGAAAAATACAAGCCTACATCCTCCATGCCCATCTAGATATACCTATTCCCACACATCATCCATGAAATCAAATCAAACTATTAAAATCCTAATCTAAGCCTATTTTACACAGTGAGAGGAGTGAAAATAGTGAAAACATAGATGACTATGTTTTAGGGTTTTGAGGGAGTTAGAATTATCCATTTCCATCCATTCCACTTTCATTGTGGAGCTAAGGTGTCAACATATCCTCTCAAATTTTATCAAAAAAAAATTCGATCTCCATGACCCTAAAAAATAAAACACTTGTTCACTAGTTTTTCCCACAGCCAAAATTAGGAAATGACTGTGTTTTGCAGATTTGAATGACTCCCACTCATCCATTTTCCCTCATTCCACCTTTCATTATGGAGACAAGACACCATCCTACTAATTGATTTTTTTTCATAATTTTTACTCAATCTCGTCAGCCCTTTTTCACCTCATAAACTTACCCTACTGTTGCATAGGCTCTTTTCACTGTCAAAATTGGGAATTTCCCGTGTTTTAAACATTTTGACAACTTCCACTCATCCATTTTCTCTCATTCCATATTCAACTTGAAGATAACACACAAAAAAACCTAATTAATTTTTTCTATAATTTTTCTCAGCTTCAAGGCCCTCCATTTCATCCACCAAAACCACACCTTCATACACTCTTTTTTCCAAATTTCCATTCTCATTCACTCATTTCATTGACATCCTAAGGTTTTCATCATTCCAGTGACCAACACCATGGAAAATGATAAGAAGAGATTCAAAGGAGGGCACCATCTCATACTTGAGCCATTCACCAAGCACGAGATTAATTCTTCACCATCGGCTAGAAGATGCTTTCAAATAACTCAGTGCTAAACATTTTGTGAAAGCCTTATGGAAGGAGGGTATCATCTTCAGTTGTCTAGCCTTTTTGCAACCAGTGAAAATATGGGAAAGGTCACTCTTGCAGGTATGCAGATCAACTTATCATCTAACCTAATTTCTTCAGCTATAGGTATCCCTTCTCATGGAGAGCAGTGGTTTAAGGGTATGGATCTTGACATTGAAAATTACAAGTAGTTCCTAAATCCTCATATTAGAGATGGTCCAGAATTTATTTTTCCTTTTAGAAATCTCAGAAACAAGTATTCTCCTCTAATGATTTTTATAATGAAGTAATTGACATGCGAAGGAAGATTCTCCAGGCTATAAAAGTATCACATCAGGCTTTTGATTCATTCTACCAGAGTCAAAACACTTGATTTGCCTCATTATTTATACGTGAGCTTGATTAAGATGGCTAAGAAGGTTCAAAGTAGAAGAAAAGATCATCATAATAGTATCTTTCATCATGGAATCATCAATCTCATTGTGTCGCGTCACTTGTCCTCCATAAACATGACATGGGAAGACTTCTTGGAGAGGTTGTCAGCAACACTTTCAGTCTTGCCTATTACATCATCACCAAAACCAATGAATATTGGTGCTTCTAGCACACCTTTTTATATTTCTTATGTCCCTAGTGTTGTGGGATTTTCTCACACATATGAGAGAGGGAGGAGGCAATTTTTTGTGCCTAAGTATACCAAGATATTTCTTACACTTGGCACCCATGATGAGAAATGTTAGATAGAGGAGCAACCTCTTTTGCGTCATCATGATGACTAAGTGCCAATGGAGCCTGAGGTATCCGAACATGAGGAGGTAAGATCAATTGAATACATCATCAAAGAGAATGATAAATAAATTGCAGAGTTGAAAGAGGCCTTCTCCATTGCCCAATCCCGAATTACTTTCCTTGAGCAGGAAAATCTTCAATTGCAAATGAGTCAACTCCTCCAAAGTAATTATAAATTATACATAGAGGAAAACAGAGGTAAAGGAAATAATAAGTTTTTTTTTACCAAGTGCGTGAGATGGAGGCTGAAGCACATGCAAAAATAACAAGAACAAGAGGCCTAAAAAGGGCATTGGAACGAGAGAAACAACAAATTAATCAATCTGAAGAGTTGACATTTGAGGAGCTCATTGCCATGGAGATAAATGAGGATAGAAAGCTTTGGCTATCAATAGTTAAAGAGAATCTCGAGAATTTTTTGAAGAAATCTAAAAAGGATAATAAGCTTCAAAGTCACATGACAAGTCATTATCGTACCAGGGATACCATTTCTCAAGAAAGGTTGAAACAAGTCAATAATAGGTTTAAAGAGGCACAAATGAAGCTCAAGGAGAAAGAAAACTTTGATTTATTGGCTGACGCTTCATTATTTGTGTAGCCTATCTGTTTCAGGTGTAAAAGAATCAATTTTGAAGACTTTGGAGCAATTTTGGTATTTTACATGATTTTTGGCAGAATTCTAGAAATTTGTCATTGCAGAAGGATAATAGACACTTACGAATTTTTGTTTTGGAGGCAGCCAAATGGTGATTTATTTACATGGATGGATGTATTTTGATTACTAAATCATATACCAGTAACCCTCCTGGTATGAAAAGATGCAATTTGGGAGAAAAAGCTCAAAAACCCCCTATTTTTCATGTTTCTGCCTCCTTTTTTGACACTTTATTACACTTTTGAGTGACCCTGGGAGAATGGAGTTTTGAAGGCCTTCCCATGGTCCATTTTGAAAAATTTAAGATGTTTTGGAAACTAGACACATAGGGCTAGTTAAAAAAAATTTTAAAGGTGAATTTGGAATTTTCAAAGTGCCTCAAACGTTCCTCCAATGTTTGGTTACACTTGTGCAATTTGTTTTTAAAATCTTGATTCAGAATTATCACAGATCAGCATTGGATTCCCTCAGGACACTTGTCAAGCTCAGAAATGGTCACAAATTTGAGGTTATGAGTTGTCATTAGAGTTATTGGGTTGGTTTTTTCTTCCTATTATGATGGAATTTGTAATTAATGTAAGGGACAAACACTCCTAGTTTATAGTTAAAATTTATGGAATGGTTTCTAACCTCCCTAGAAACTAGGAAATGACTCGTATTTTGCATTTATGATCCATTTTGGATGCGATTTTGACCTAATGAGGTGTAATGGTATATATTTTATATAAGTAGATTCTATTTTGTCTTTTGTGGTGTTGGATAGTCCCATATTTTGCAGTGCAACTCTTGTAACCAGTTTGTGGAATGAAATCAAAGACAAATTTGCAGGAAATATTATGAGATACTTGTGGTATGATTTAGAAAATATGTGTTTTTTATGTTTTCTTATTATATTATGCTTAATCCCATGTCTAATTCTTCGTATATTCCTATCTTGTGAGTTTGAGAGCAGAATTCGTGGTATGCATGCTCTGTTTTATACAAGGTTCACCATATTATGTTTATTTTCTTCTTAAGTCAAATGAATTCACCTCAGTGCTCATTCAATATCTATTCCATATTCATCCTATACTCAATGACTTATTAATATGATTCCAAACTAATTATCTTTCCTCACACACTCTCTGTCAGCTCACCTCGAATTTCAGACCTAAAAATATCATTTAGAGTCCATTAACTTGTAGAAATTTGAATAATTTGCTGAATTATTCACGGAGATTATCTTGGTCACATATTATTTGAGCTTCATACATAACACATAATCTCTTCTACGCATTAATCATCACAAGCGGAAATAAAAACAACAAGCGGTATTGAAAACATTCACATGCGCACATAGAAATTCAACACATATAACACAGTATGTATACCGGGGAAAGCTTACAGCTGAAAACCCCCTACTGTCTGTATATTATAATGAAGAAGAATCATGTAAAAATCTCATTACAATACTGTTGAGGAGGTAAATCCCCTCTGCGGACAGAGGCGATCCCTACTAGCCCAGCAGGGGTCTAGCAACAAACAAACAATGCTATGACGCAAGCTCCTAGTTACGAAATGAAAGACTTGGGATAAGAGCCTACCTGGATTCCAATGCTAGATCTGAAGAAGAAGATGCCCCCGTCCTTCAGCCCTGGCAGATCACAATTCTTCCACGATCTCCGTGGACGAACACCTACACACAGAAGAGACGAACAGATACATGCATAGGAACCAGCATACGTAACTAAATATCGGTCAGAAAAGATATTACTCACATTAACATGATTGCAAAAGGAGTGGAACCATAATCATAGTCATCTATTAAAGTGATAAACGAATAGAAGTTACAACCGAGTTCTGACGTCGCAGCCTCCTTCGTACGGGTCTCCGGTTGTCCACGTCTCGCAAAGCTCGCCAAGGAAAGGGAAACCTCTCCAGAGTCTCGTAACAATGATCTCCTTGCTTAATGGGCCTTAAGGGAAAGAAGGGATTCTTTACAGCACAAAGGCACTTGGGAATAGGGAGATGCAAAGCTTCAGCACTTCAAGACTATCAGCCTTTCAGCCTTTCAACCCCTTCATCAATGGATGAAGGCTATATTTATAGAGGAGAGGAGGAGGTTGGGATCCCTACAATAGTGGAAGGGAGGCCTTATCCTTTGGGAGGTTCCCCATATGGTGGAAACAAGAGGCCAAAGGAGGAAGGCCGTGGTTATTCAGGTGAAACCACTCCTGATGACTCATCCACGAAGTTGTTTTAATCGAAACTTCGCCTCCTTTTTTAAAAAACTTTCCATAAACAGAGTGGCGCGGGTGCAACACTGGGACAGAGCGCCAAGTGGCGCGGGCTCAGTGTTAATTTTCCCCCATTGGCGCGGGTACATAACGGGCTACCAGCGCAGTACGAAACAGGGTGTTTTAGGGCTCTTCTGGAAATGAGTCAACGGAAGGAATGTTGTCCTCATGGAAAGGGATGTGATGATGGTATTTGCAAGGCATGACCCATTTGTGGTCCTGAAACGACCACTCAATGGGCGGAATGGGGATTGCGAGGGACGGTGTGTTCACCATGTAAGAGATGCCCCCTAAAGCATGAGGCCCGAGAGAGAGAGAGGGGTGAAATGCTTTACGAGAACATGTCCAACTGAAGGCCCGCCGTCGGAAAACCTGCACAGAAAGATACAACTGATATCTCAAGTACATGATGGTATGGACGCAGCCATCCGAACAGAGTATGCTATAATCCGGATCTAGGGTATGGGCGCAGCCATCCAACTAAGATCAAACAAATAGACTCAGGTATGGTCGCAGCCATCCAATCAGTGAGTCATGTACATAATGATAAAAATCCACAATCGCAGCCTGGATTACAACAGACACAATCCAGGGTCTTGCGCTCCATCTCGACCCAAATAAGTACAAGTTCTAGCATGCGAATGTGTGAGTTGATGTCGAACATGCAAGAACATCGCCTGATTACTAGCCAATGATGAAAGCTGTTAACAGACGCGAGAGAAACCACCAATAATGACAATGGTCCTCAAGGTACTACAGGTACAATCTACGGCGTGTGAATAAATGAGCTGACGTCGAACACCCGCCGAATCATTCGATCGGAAGTCAATGATGTAAACTTCACGTCGAATGCGACGAACCTGCCATTGAGGCATGCAGGCTCCAAGGTACCATCAGGAGTCTCTAGACCAACTTCCTGGATAATGAGTTGAAGTCGACAGGAAGTGACCTTGATCGAAGGTGGGCCATAATGATTCCCACATCATCGACACGAGACAGAGGAACATAATGTTTGTTGTGAATTAGGATCATATGAGAAACAGAGGAAGGTTGATATTTGCAGAGGCCAACTTCTCTTGAACATATTGACGGCACGACAGTGGATATGGCAGTATTTGACATCAATGGATCAGAGGTCATGGTGACGAGGCAATGAGCAGAGGAGAGGTCAAAAAGGATTATCCAAACCCACGGAGGCAAAGTGAAGCAGCGAGATGAGATGTCCCCAACCCGACACGAATGCAGACAAGTGCCATGTTCAAGAGTGACATACTGCCGACGACAACGACGATGGTTCCATTTTTCCCCCACCATCTTGGTGAGTACCTCTTTATTTTTACACAAGCTTGAAGAGGATACCATATGCTTGTCATATAAGTCCACCCTTCGGGCGAATCCATCCTAGTACATTTAACGAGCCCTAGGAAGGAGCGACTCGAATAACGTCATTTCGACTGGATCCGATGTCATCAGAGTTTAACGAGTCTGACAAAGGAAGAACTCGGCGTCTTTTCATGTTTAGAGAGTTTGAAAAGACAGCGGAAAAGAAAACTCCACGAGTCCCTTTTCGTAAATAGTTCCCCAGATCCGAAAAGGTAGAAAACAATATCCGGGAAAACCTCCTAGTCGCGATAGGCTAGGGTATTCCTTTTTCGTAATCAATCCATCCCGGCCCGAAAAAGGGTTAAACTTATACCGGGTGAATGTCGATTCGTGTCCATTTTAACGAGATCGAAACGACAAGGGCCTCGACGATCTTTTCATATTTAGAGAGTCAGAAAAGAGCTGAAAGATGACTCCTCCTGGAGGAACGAGTGGTAGCAACTGGTTCCGGTAATGGTGGAACTACTCTGAACAAATAAAGGTCGAGAGGCTGGCTAACAAGACCACTCATAGCAGCGGTTCCTCAGGAACGGGTAAAACAACCAAGTGAAGGCATGTGATCGGCCAAGCAGATAATGACGATGGAACGAGAAAACCAAGGCTCATCTGGAAAAATAGGCTGATAAGATGACAATCACAAGGGGTAAAATGGGAAAGGTTTCATTTTTACACAAGCTTGAAATCAGGAAACTCTGCTTGAAGTTGGTTTCATTTTTACACAAGCTTGAAACAAAGATAAACTATGCTTGAAACTGGTTTCATTTTTACACAAGCTTGAAACGGAAACAAACTATGCTTGAAAAAGTAGGCATGCCCCCGGCATGGTGACACAATTCGAGGTACATGCCCCCCAAGCTTCAGTCCATATGAAAAGCAGATGGAGTGAAGGTTCAAATTACAAGATCAAAAGAAAAGACTCGACTGGGATTTTACGAGATCTTATCAAAGACTCGAATTGAACGAGAACGTGTTTCATTATTTTAACGAGGTTGACACATTAAAAGAACTATCCTCAAACACCTTGTTTCATGGTTTAGGGAGCTTGACACAAGACCAGGAACTGTGCTCCGACAAACCTTGTTTCATTTTTTAAGGAGCTTGACACAAGACAAGGAACTATGCTCCGACGACCTTGTTTCATTTTTTAAGGAGCTTGACACAAGACAAGGAACTCTGCTCCGACAACCCTGTTTTATTTTTTAAGGAGCTTGACACAAGACAAGGAACTGTGCTCCGACGACCTTGTTTCATTTTTTAAGGAGCTTGACACAAGACAAGGAACTCTGCTCCGACAACCCTGTTTCATTTTTTAAGGAGCTTGACACAAGACAAGGAACTGTGCTCCGACCGACTTCATCATAATGAACAAGAAGTCATTGCTTCCAAGAGTTCCACACCAGATGGGAGGAAATCATCCTGGAAGTCAGGACCCAATGCCCCCAGCACTCGATGCACGACGGCATCATCACTGAGCACAGGTACGGGGTAAGTAGCCACATAGTTGACCTGCGGCGGAGCAGATACAACGGGTGGATAGAAACCAGGAGGGGGTGATGGCGGACTAGATGCCATATTAGGACCAAAGAACGAAAGTTGATCAATGGTCACGATCCGTCCTTCATGTGGAAAGCACACCACGCGAAAGAGGGAGGAGACAAGGGCTCCCATGGCATAGGTGTAATCGCGCCCCAGGAGCAGATTGAAATCCAAAGGGCCTGGAATGACCATCACGTCCATATGGACGGTTTTACCTCCCAAAGTAACAGGTAACCTTGGAAGGATCCCCAACGGTTGACTCGTTCTTCTATTGAATGTCAACAGATTCTGCGTAACGAGCGCAAGCGGCGGCGAACCGAAAGCTTGCCAGGTAGTTGATGACAGAATACTAACAGAGGCACCTTCGTCTATAATGGTGCTGGGTACAACCAGACCAAGAGCCTGTACTGTGATCTCGAAAGGCACATAAGACGGAAGGCGAAATCCTGCAAATCGATTCCAGTCAAAGGAAGCGACCAAACTACTCGGGGGGGCTACCATCGACAAGCGAAGGTCTTCCCCTGATGTTACGGTAGAAGAAGCATCCTCCATGACCTCCATCTCGAAGGCGGGAGGAATATCCTCCGTAGCCTCCATCATGGGAGGCGGAGGAGGAGCTTCTTGAAGCACAGGGACAGGAGAATCTTTCTCCAAGTCTGACGAATCTGAAGAAACCAGAAGGACATGAGGAGTGTGAGATCCACTCTCGACCGGAAAAAGACCCAGTGCACCGCGGATGGGGCCGGTTCAACCGATCCCACGACCAATGGTTGGTCGGGAACGGATTCCTCGAATCCGAGCTTCTGGAGGAGTGGGATCGACCAAGGATGACCCTTGACCAACCACGGCATCGGCCCGGTGGAAGACTCAAAGAAAAGCTCGTTTATAACCGGCCGGGAGGCGTGGTGTAGAAACAATCGAGTTGTCCAAGACTCGCTTGGCTTCATCCATATAAGGACAAAGGTGAATAGCATGGTGCCCTTCACACAACTTACGAGGGATTGGTGATCTTACCTCGCTTCTAGGAGTCTTACCGGTGCCCCCAACGACTCCGGAAGCCAAAGACAACGGTGGGGGGACCGTTGGACCATACTTCGAGTACCTTGGGAATGCCGGGGCGGTCTCGAAGAAGATGGTCTCCCGTGCACAACATGCAGGGGAACTTGACTTTCCGAGGAGGGTTGGAAGGGTTATCAAGTGGAGACGTTTCGTGGGCAATAGCAGCACTTTTAATCTCTAGCTTATCGACTTCTTCCTCTTTGTCTTCTTCTTCTTCTTCTTAGCCACCCAGGTTACTCGAATCCGGACTTTCACCAGGGCGAAGAGGAGGAGGAGGACTCGAAACAGAGCGAAGAAGGGGAGAGGTCCACCTTAGAATCAACATGATGTGGTTCGGGTGGAGGAACCGATTGACCGATAGAATCGAGACATTCGGAACAACGAGAGGTTGAGAACAACCAAACGTGCAACCCGCAACGAGTTAACCTCGGGAAGGGACAACGTTGCCATATAAGGAGCACCAACATTTCCAAAAAGGGAGGAAAATGACCAGGATTCCCTTCGAAGGGATTCCTTGGTTGGTAAACTCGAAAAAAGTTGCCATCAAAACTCAAAACCACACACGGCTGAAAACGAGTTAAGACACACGATCAAACGGTCAACAAGCGATGTCTAAATAGGTGTGAAATCGTGGGCGATTAATTTTACCACATTGGAAAATAAGAAGTTCTACCGTTTCATATTTTAAGAGTCGAGAAACGATAAAAAGATGACTCTATCTCTTTCGGGAAGTTGACACAAGCGTGAAAGGACAAGCGCTTGACGGTCTTTTCAAGTTTAGGGAGTCGGAAAAGACCAAATGATCGCTCGAAGAAAAAACTAGGCACAAAGGGTGTACCAGTATATCCGTGAACCGTAATATACACCTTGGTTTCAAGAATGAAACGAAATCGACCAAGGACTTTCGTACGTGCGGGTAGTCTCCCCGAATGTCGTGTTCGGTGTATCACGGGTAAAAGGCGGCGGACTCGGCTTCCCGTGGATAAAGGATTGAAAACCTATAGGGGTCTCCCTTTATATACGCGACGGTACGGGGAGCGCAAGTCCGTACTAGCGCTGTCAAAAGCCAACAGGGCGAACGACAGTCGCTAGGTTTAACGACGCCGAACACGTCTCTAGCCTAGACCTTCTAAATATGTTGCGTTAAGTTCCAATGCTGCCTTAGGTTAATTGAATAAATTTTACGATTTGATCTTCAATTAAGTTTCAATTTTCAGGCCCTACCGTATGTAGTGTCTCAAAAGACTCCTAAATGAAAAACTATATGAGAAAAGAAAACTTTTCAATTTGATGAATGCTATCTAGTTAAGGGAAGAGCTTCAAACAATGATGCAACAAACGACAGAAAACCAAAACGAAACTTTTCCAAACTAGATGACTTTCACTATCCAAAAGTATTCTAAACATTCAACGAAGCGAATTATGCAATGTAATCTATGCAAAATCCTTTTTTCGAAAACTATGCAATTGTAATCTATGCACAATTTCCTTTTTCTTTTCAAATAATAAGAATGCACTCAATGCATTTTTCGATAAAATGAGAATCTACTTAATGCATGCTTTTTACAAAAGAGAATGCACTCAAAGCGATTTTTAGTTTTCAATCACTAAACAATGTGATCTAAGTCCAATGATGAATCTCAAAAACACTTTTCGATGCAATGTGATCTAATGCATTTAAACGAAAAGAAAACTATGAGACGAAAACTAAAAAAAAACGCAAATCTTCGTAATGAAAGATGAAAGCAAAAGGGATGCGAACAAACACTAAGAATGCAATCGTTGTTTCAAAATACTTTGTGACGAAATTCCTCAAAAGGTGACAAAACACAAAGAGGACTTCCAAAGAATGAAATCAAAACAAGGCATTCATCCCTTTTACATCAAACAATCATAGAAAGAAGACATTCCAAATAATGAGCAATGTAATCTATGCTCATACGGAGGAAAGACCCAAAGGGAAAGACACACTAGTGAAGGATTAAGGGAAAAAAAACTCAATTTTCATACACCCCGAAAGTGGCCCGACTTGTACATTGACAACTAGCGCCACTTGGCGCGACTTTTTACTTGAAAACTAGCGCCAATGGCCAAGTGGCGCGGGTTTCTAACCGACAACAGCGCCACTTTGCTCGAAAATGAAAAAAACAAAGAATTTCTCCCAACCAAAACCGGACTTTCCCACTTAAGTCGAATCTAAAACAAACCCCGAAGCAAAATATCGACCAAAAGAAAGTTCGAACAAGGATAACCCTACCACCTACGGGAAATGAGCGCGACCGTCCGTCGTAATCCGCGCCGGACAGGGGATGGCGCGAGTGATAAATCGGCAACCTGCGCCAACCGGCGCGACTGTCGGAGGCTAAACTTGCGCCAATCAAGCCAACTATGAAAAGGTGAAAATTCGGAAAAGCAGAGGTCGGATCTGATCCTCCGGGGGCTGAACCAAAAGCCAAAACACAAAAAGAACCCAACCCGGAAGGTTCATCAAGCAAGGAAAAACGATCAAAGCGAAACAATATAAACGAGACAAGGAAAACCGGACGTCTCCCCGCCGGAGTCGCCAATTTGTTGAGGAGGTAAATCCCCTCGCGGACGAGGCGATCCCTACTAGCCCGGCCAGGGGTCTAGCAACAAACAAACAATGCTATGACGCAAGCTCCTAGTTACGAAATGAAAGACTTGGGATAAGAGCCTACCCGGATTCCAACGCTAGATCTGAAGAAGAAGATGCCCCCGTCCTTCGGCCCTCAGCAGATCACAATTCTTCCACGATCTCCGTGGACGAACACACGCACACAGAAGAGACGAATACGATACATGCATAGGAACCGACGATACGTAACTAAATATCGGTCGAGAAAAAGATATTACTCGCATTAACATGATTGCAAAAGGAGTGGAACCATAATCATAGTCATCTATTAAAGTGATAAACGAATAGAAGTTACAACCGAGTTCCGACGTCGCAGCCCTCCTTCGTACGGGTCTCCGGTTGTCCACGTCTCGCAAAGCTCGCCAAGGAAAAGGGAAACCTCTCCGAGTCTCGTAACAATGATCTCCTTGCTTAAATGGGCCTTAAGGGAAAGAAGGGATTCTTTACAGCACAAAGGCACTTGGGAATAGGGAGATGCAAAGCTTCCGCACTTCAAGACTTTCAGCCTTTCAACCTTTCCAGCCTTTCAGCCCTTCAGCCCCTTCATCAATGGATGAAGGCTATATTTATAAAGGAGAGGAGGAGGTTGGGATCCCTACAATAGTGGAAGGGAGGCCTTATCCTTTGGGAGGTTCCCCATATGGTGGAAACAAGAGGCCAAAGGAGGAAGGCCGTGGTTATTCAGGCGAAACCACTCCTGATGACTCATCCACGAAGTTGTTGTAATCGAAACTTCGCCTCTTTTTTAAAAAACTTTCCATAAACAGAGTGGCGCGGGTGCAACACTGGGACAGAGCGCCAAGTGGCGCGGGCTCAGTGTTAATTTTCCCCCATTGGCGCGGGTACATAACGGGCTACCAGCGCCAATGCAAAAACAAGTGTTTTTAGGGCTCTTCTCAGGAAATGATCAACAGAAGGAATGTTGTCCTCATGGAAAGGGATGCAATGATGGTATTTGCAAGGCATGACACTGCTTATTGGTCACAGAAACGACCCTCCAATGGGCGAGATGGGGATTGCAGGGACGGTGACAAATTACTGTGTAACAAATACTCCTCACAAGTACTCAGTACTGTCTCCAAACGTTACACACAAACTAGCTCAGTTTTGAACAAGTCACGGGTTCAAAACTCCTCCACTATTTGCCTGCCTCTACTGCGCAATCCAAGATGAGAGAATGAATGGAATGAATTCGAATTCCCTTTGGCTTTAACTGTGCAATCCTCATTGGCAATCTCCTCCAATTATTGTGCAAATCTCATGCACACTATAGTCACAACTGATAGTAGACTTCACCCTTTCTCCTACCTCTTCCACTGGTCTTCACTGAACTGTACATGCACTGAGTTAACTGATGTGTTCTTTAGTTGAATAATGAGTTAATAATTAGTGAATTAATTATTAATTAATTCACACCACTCATCTCTAGTGTATTAGCCAGTTAAACTAAATACAACTAGTTCAACTAAGTTAAACCGAACACAACTCCATCAACTCCTCAATCAACTCCACCAAAACTTTGCCACATGAGTTCTAACTGAAGTCAACCATGCAATAGCTCAACTAACCCATAGGAAATTCGAATTTCCTTCTGCCAGTTGCATGTGCCACATCTATAGCTCGAACTGAAGTGCTCCAAGAGGATAAGATAAAGTTTATAGTCCAAATATTATTAAGAGCAAATAATATTTGACTGTTCTATTTTTAGCTAGGCAGTCTAAAAATAGACTTCGACCTAAATGTCTAAAAATAGATGTCCATATATTTTTACCAACTTGACCAATCATCCAAGAATAGCATCCCGCAACTCCTAGACCATGCCACATATGTCTAAAAATAGACATAGTCTAAAAATAGACATAGTCTAAAAATAGACTTTTCGACAAAAATCACATGTGTGGTCCCCACCTAGTTTAGGTGATCACTTTCCAACTAGGATCAGGAAAGATGTTTCAGGAGGCCTCCTTCACTGTTTCTTGTTGCCATTTTCAACACTCCCTCTCACCAAGAAAGGAATGTCTTTGCATGCGACATGCAACTCCATGCATTCGCCCTGCAACCTTTAGAAGCGCCATGTAACTCCATGCATGCGACATGCAACTCCATGCATTCGCCATGCACCCTTTGTCTGTGCCATGCAAACTCATGCATGCACCATGCAACTCCATGCATGCGCCATGCACCCTTTTTATGCACCATGCAAACTCATGCATGCACCATGCAACTCCATGCATGCGCCATGCACCCTTTGCATGCAACATCTCCGAAACTGAATAGGTTCCAAACAAATCAATCAGTCTGATGCATCTATCATCAAAGTCTTCGACTTCTACTGGTACCAACTGCATATGTCATCAGGAACCACTGCGATGTTGAAATCTTGCACCCATGCACTCTGCACTTGCTATCAACTTTGATCCGCGCTCCAGTATCCGACACTGTCACTTTGATCTGCCTGCATCAATCCAACTGATCTGCTACTGCTGCGCTGTGGGCACCTCGTAGCCAGGTTCAACTCATGAGATCCACACCATCTCATGAATCCTGCCCAGAAATCTCCTCTTGGGATTAATCATGCATGTCACCCCACCTCTCACCTAGTGGTATAGCTGCATGCACTCCCTCTGCCCATCTGGCACGAAATTTCTCTGCATGAGTGGTCTCTCCCACTCCATGATCCTCTTGTGGCTCCTCCACAACCCGAGGTTCACTTTCACCTGCATGCAAAACTTGCTCCCTCTCAAGCATCAGTTGCATGTCTTCCTTCCGCTTCCCAACAGTAGGAAGCTCCGTAGACATCCCATCTACTTCAAGTCTGTAGATATTCTTTTCCCGAATCCCAACCTTCTTGACTTGTCCTGTTGCCTTGTGCCGAAGGAAAAAATTTCCTTCTCTGAAGACAACTTCATACCCTTTATCCTCTAACATTGCGACTGAGATCAGATTCTTTGTTAGACCTGGTACATGCAATACATCTTGTAAAAGAATGAGTTTACCTGACTCCCTTTGAAAGGTTATGGTACCAATGCCGGTCGCATTGTATCGTCCACCGTCGCCCAACTCAACATGCATCTGGAGACCTTTCTCCACCAAGTCACTGAACAAATTTGCATCTCCTGTCATGTGAAAGGAAGCGCCACTATCAAAATACCACCCCGATCCCAATGCAATAGACACCATGCATGCGATCAATGAGAAGTCCAGCTCAAATTGCGAGGCAAGAGCCTCACCAGCTGCAGCTCCAGCAGCCTGCTTGTTCTTCTTCTTTTGTGGACAATTCGTGGCGTAATGTCCATGATCGTGACAGTGAAAACACTTCACTTTGGACATGTCACACTCTTTACCATCCACACTGGATTGAGAAGCATTCTTCTTGCCCTTCCCCTTCCTTGCTTTGGTAGCCAAAGCGCAATCTTCTTCATCAGATACCTTTGATGAAGATCCATCCCTGGTATTCCGCCTTATCTCCTCTTGCACAAGATCCGACCAAAGTCGCTCCCATCCTGGCAGAGTCCTCATAGGAATGCCAACTCTTCGAAAGACCAAGGAGAGCCAAGCTCACCAAGTCCTCATCATCCACACTAACTCCTACACTCCCAAGCTCATCCCTGTAGTGGAAAAACTTGGTTAAGTATACCGGAATAGTGTCATTCTTCTCCATCTTAATTTTCCTGAGTTTATCCTTGAGCGCGAACTTCCTCTGGTCGCTCTTGCTCTGGAACAATTCTGTCAATGCTTTCCACATAAAGTATGGAGAAGCTTTTCCATGCAGGCTGGATACTATGTGATCCTTCACACCCTCCAACAGAATCCTTCGACACCTTGCCATCTTCTTTTGCCAAGCCTCAACTTGAGCAGCATCAGTAGGCTTTGGGACTTCAGCATCTATGAAATCCTTCAGCCCGTTATCATCTAACACCACCTCCATCCTATCTCTCCATGCAATATAATTCGAGTTTCCTTCAAGAGCATACTCCAATCGCAATCCGACGAAAGACATCTTTTATTTTGACACCAAGAAAACAATTCTGCAATTCGAATTCCAACAACTCCAAACTCAACCGCTTCCGATCTACACTTGAGAACAAATTATTTCTAGCACAGAGATCGAATGTAGGGGAATTTACTGGATATATCACCTTTCAGAGAAAGGATGGATCCAGAGGTTACCTGGCCCGCTTACAGACTCTGTCTACCGAAATAAGTTTGTAATCACCGTAATAGATCTGATGATCAATATTGCTCCAATACCATGTAGAAATTTGAATAATTTGCTGAATTATTCACCGAGATTATCCTGGTCACATATTATTTGAGCTTCATACATAACACATAATCTCTTCTATGCATTAATCATCACATGCGGAAATAAAAACAACAAGCGGTATTGAAAACATTCACATACACACATAGAAATTCAACACATATAACACAGTATGTATACCGGGGAAAGCTTACAGTTGAAAACCCCCTACTGTCTATATATTATAATGAAGAAGAATCATGTAACAATATCAGTACAATACTCCTCACAAGTACTCAGTACTGTCTCCAAACGTTACACACAAACTAGCTCAGTTTTGAACAAGTCACGGGTTCAAAACTCCTCCACTGTTTGCCTGCCTCTACTGCGCAATCCAAGATGAGAGAATGAATGGAATGAATTCGAATTCCCTTTGGCTTTAACTGCGAAATCCTAATTGGCAATATCCTCCAATGATTGTGCAAATCTCATGCACACTATAGTCACAACTGATAGTAGACTCAACCCTTTCTCCTACCTCTTCCACTGGTCTTCACTGAACTGTACATGCACTGAGTTAACTGATGTGTTATTTAGTTGAATAATGAGTTAATAATTAGTGAATTAATTAATAATTAATTCACACCACTCATCTCTAGTGTATTAGCCATTTAAACTAAATACAACTAGTTCAACTAAGTTAAACCGAACACAACTCCATCAACTCCTCAATCAACTCCACCAAAACTCTGCCACATGAGTTCTAACTGAAGTCAACAATGCAATAGCTCAAATAACCCATAGGAAATTCGAATTTCCTTCTTCCAGCTGCATGTGCCACATCTATAGCTCGAACTGAAGTGCTCCAAGAGGATAAGATAAAGTTTATAGTCCAAATATTATTAAGAGCAAATAATATTTGACTGTTCTATTTTTAGCTAGGCAGTCTAAAAATAGACTTCGACCTAAATGTCTAAAAATAGATGTCCATCTATTTTTACCAACTTGACCAATCATCCAAGAATAGCATCCCGCAACTCTTAGACCATGCTCCATATGTCTAAAAATAGACATAGTCTAAAAATAGACTTTTCGACAAAAATCACATGTGTGGTCCCCACCTAGTTTAGGTGATCACTTTCCAACTAGGATCAGGAAAGATGTTTCAGGAGGCATCCTTCACTGTTTCTTGTTGCCATTTTCAACATAACTTACTTTCCTATCCAACATTCAAAATATCAAACAATTTTTACTCATTTAAGATTATGTATCTAGCCTAAAATCTAGAGATCCCTCTCTGGTCCAGGTAGGGCTAGCTAGCTGACCAAAAATTTTGGTCAGTGGTTACCTTTCTCCAATCCTACTGTCAGCCTTAGGAAGTTGGGGAGAGTGATAACACCACCTATATTCATTTGAAATCGTTAACTTTATTACCTTACGTTAAATTTAATCAACCTCAATATATTTTGAAAATGCATTCCTTACCACAAAAATATGATTTAATTCATGTTGGATGAAGAAATAATTACCCATGGCTTCCAAGAAATATGTGCATGTCATGTTGCCTTTGATATTTGCAAATTTTGAATTGTCTCTGGCTACCTCCTTCAATTTTCTAATGTAATCCTCATGAGTAATAATTTTTTCATTAATTACAAGTAAAATTGGTAGCCCCTTTTGAGTTAGAGGTTCAATCCTGGTGAAAAATATATTTACTACTATCCCCAAACAATGACATTTCTCCTCTAACTGAATAGCCATATTCTTCTTGGTGAGAATCTTCTTTACTTCCAAAATTGTTTCTGTTCTATCAGCAACTCCTAAATAATCTAATTCATTTTTGTTCTTGGAATTTAAGAATTTAAAGAAATTTGTTGTTGTTGCGGGCATTTCTCCCAGCTGTTCTTTAATCTCTGTTATGGCCTCTATTTCTCTTTTCATCAAATATTTCTGCTCAAAGATAATTTGAATACAGGGCCAAATTTCAGCCATATGATTCATGATATCTATCCAGATAATTTCCTGGGATTGGGCCAAGGTTTGTCCAATTGCTAATTCCCTTTCAGATTTCCCCAACCTCTCAATCAACTTCTAAGCCCTCTAAGCTTTAGTAGAGTGTTAAGCTTCACTCTCGGTCTTCTGGTCTTGTAATTATTTGACTTGGTCCTGCAACTTTTTAATTTCCTCTATCTAAATTGATAGATTTTCCACATCTTTGGTCAGTTGTTCAACACCATTAAAAGACTGGGTAGTAGGTGTAGTGGAGCTTGTATCTTTTTTTGGGTGAATGGATGTAAGAGGTACATCATCCAAAGGAATCATGTCTAGTTTAGCATTCTCTCCTTTTCCTTTATCATTTTCTCCAGCTTACTTTCCATTTGCCTTATCTGAGCATTTTGTTCCATGATCAGCTTCATAATGTCATTTTTCTAAGTCTTTGTTTCATCAATGTCCTTAGTCAGGGGATCTTCAATAGCTGGTAACTTAAATTTCTTCCTTAGTTCTTCTATGTCATCATTCTTTTTCTTGATTATTTCCTCTCCAACTTTCATGTTTGTAGGATCATACCCCATCTTGACTACTCAGAATCCTCTAAGGATTTAATCTTGGTGTCCTTTTCCAGAGAAGAAATATTCTCCATCTTCAACTGTGACTGAGTATTATACAATGGAACACACAGTTTAGAAACAATCATAGTGGTGTTAGTTAAAGTGGAGAAAATCATTTCACCTTGGTATGAGTACCAGTCTCTAGTCTTTGCCTCATTTTTCAAGTGAAAAATTCTCTTGATGTCTTCACTGATTCTGGGTTCTGCTGAAATCTTTAGCACACTCATAGCTGGGTTCAAAAATTGTTCAATAAACTGCTTATAGGAGAATTCTTATTGCTCCTTCAATAGTAGAGAAGTCCAAAATATAATTGACAGTTGATTTCCATATTCATCTAGCTTCTTCATGGAAAATTTGAACCCGTTTAGCTGATAATACAAAAACATATAAACCAAAATTCAAGTGTATTTGAACACTTCTTCAGTTTTAAACTTTAGAAACTGTTCATGGATGTTATCAACCAAAAATTAACTAAAATTAAAGATAATGGAAGATTTTTTGTCTGTGGAAAATATGGAGAGGAAGCCTAGAATGGGTTCATCTACCCACTGATTAGAATAATAACCAAGAATATATGAAATTATAGTTATAATTTTCTTTTCTTGATTTAGGAATATTGAGGAAGGGTATGCAGGATTTTTCTTTGGCAATTGGGGATTTTCTGGTAGGAATATCTCAAAACTCTTTGCTCTCTTGGAAAATTCGATATTTTTGTAACATTCCATCAGGGCTTCTAAGTAAAATGATGTGTTATTTTCCACAAAGAGAGATTGCATCATTTGGTTTATAGATTGGGCAGTAATGATGAAGAGGATTTCACCAGTAGGGGCTATAATGGCTAGTTGATTGGGATCATAACATGCTCGACATTTCCTCGTGAATTCGAGGGCATGGAAGGTATGAGGAAAAATATAGGGCGGGAAATTGGACTCCTAGAGTCCAATTTCATCGGTTTTATAAACATATTTATCTAGACCCAATAGTAGAGTTTGAATAGTTCAAACTCGCACTGTCTCTTATTGAGTTTGTAGTCCCTATCAGCTAATGGAATTTGATATAAATTTATTGGAGGATGGAATAAAAAATTAATAGGGTCCTCTTTGTTCTTCTTCTTTAGAGGCATGTTTTATCACTGAGAAATTAATCTAAATTAGGAAGAAAGGTTTACTGAGAGTGAATTACAGATATATAGTTGATTAAAAAAGAGAGACAAAACAAAGACTCTTGATCACAGGTCGATCAACTGGTAAACACTATGGGAACACTGGAAAACCTATAAATAAAAGAAATTAGCAGAGAATTTGTGACAGAAAAGGTCAAAAAAGGATCAGTTTCAGGGTTTTTAAAGAAATTTCCTGGTTTCCATTGCAGTTTGGCATGGGTCTGTTGCATTAAATGGTTACTCTAGAGAAATAAATGCTCAACGATTAATCCCTAGGAAAATATTTGATTGGAAACTTCTAGGAGATGTGACGCAGGTCTATCCTGCAATACCCAGGATCTCCATAAACTTCTTCATTAATCCTCATTTGCACTCAATTCACTATTCACATCATCCCAAAATTACAATGTCCTTTTACAATTCCAGTTATATGCCTTCATATTAAAAAAACATCATTCAATCCAAAGTCCAACCTTGTACATGCGCCTTTTAAGATCAGAGTTTATTCCACAATCAAATTTTAACCAATCAAACACCCTATGCATCAAGACTGAGTCTGGCAATGCATTATAGCTTTATGCAACTCCATCATATCTTACCCATTTAAATCACGTTCTGGACTGCGCCTTCTGGCTCATTATTTCTGCATCAAATATTCAAAGTGTGCCTTTTTCAAATCTTCTTATCAAACTCATAAAATGAATTTCCCATACTTATTATACTATTCATCCATATGAAGGTTTTAATTCAAATTTTATTTCCCAAACTCAGCACAAACTGAACGGATTCAAAATCCTGGAAAACGCAGATTAGTAATTTGCATTGACAGCAATGCAATTCAAACATTTAAACTTCACTTACCAATGCTGCTACCAGACTTGTATTAATCCATCAACTCCATATTAATTGAACAGAATTCCTTAAATCGATGACACTACAGAAATCGATTTCAGCAACATATCCACAAAGTCCAGAAATTTACTTACTGCATTCTTCAGCGCTGTCCAATCAATCTTCATTTCCTTCAATGGTGTTCAATCTTCGTTCACATATTTCTGCAAATAGTTTCCTGCTATGGAAATTACAAAATTTAACATACCTCTCAACAACCATCTGGTTATTAAAAGCCCTTCAACGCTTACAGACCCACGAGCATGTATCCGTCTTACTCCAACCTCAGCACCAAAACCAAAGCGAACTCCATCACAAAAGTGTATACTCGCCTTATGAAATACAGTTCAACGCCAATTCAATTCTGTTATGATCGATCTCAATCGAATGGGGTTTCGATTCCAGCTATAGGATCGATGCAGACTTCAACGTATTTAACAATTATTACGCCCTTCAAAATCCCTTTGAATTTTCTGTGTAGTGCCTACACCAGAATTGGTATCGATTTCTTTTGCAAATCGAACCAGCCCAATTTAATTCAAATAAAAAATACATGTCTATGATCTGAAATAAACATCGCTTGTATTTCTCAATTACAAGGATAAACCGCAATGACTTTATGGAACTGTTCTCACAAAACAAATACGCTGGTCATTATCAACCAGAACGTAATTCAAATGCTTCTTTACTGTTTATAATTTAACAAAACATGCATCGATTCAGTCGACTTTAACAAAAGGAACCAAGTTCAGTCCCTGCAGAATTTAATATGTCGTGCCTTCATCCTCATGGTGCCAAAATCTCTTGTTGTTCCAAACTTACCTCACAGTTCTATGTTCGATGCACCTTCAACACTAAACGAATCATCAAATGCATTTGCAGTATCAAAACATTCATACCCAATTCCGTCAATTGACATCGGCTATTTAAATCTACGCCCAAGTGATGTTACAGGTCCTCAATTCGTTATAATTCAATCAATTCATTACAACTCAATGCCAGTTTAACACAAAGGACCAGGTTTGATTTCATATGTAACTTCAGTGCTTTACCAATATAAAACACACGACAACATCTATGGAAATTAAACTCTGCTCAGAGCTATGAAATCGATCTTGAAATTTATTGAAATGGATATTCAATTTAACATATAAAACAGTTTTCCACCTTGTCCTATCAGTGGTTGTGCTCAATCACCCATGCACACTCTTAATTCAAATCACAGCATTTAAATACCCAATTCCGGAATGTAACCATGAACTATAAGACACACTTATCAAATTAATAGCAAAATTACTTACAAACTGTTCTTCTTCGCCCGATACTTCAATTCTGTGGCCCTTTACAATTGTTGAAGGCGTACAGCCTTGCTGTACAAGCCTACCCTCAATCTCACACTTTCTCACAATCTCAATGTCCTTTTCTCACAAAACCCCTTTCTACTTATACAATTTTAAAAACCATTTAATTAAATGCTCAATCCCTTAAAATCCTCAACAAACCCCTAAATTTCTCAACATCCCTAAAGGATAGGTTTTATCCCTAAAATCCTTCAATTTATTAAATTTCCTCATATCCTTTTATTAATAAAAAGATATTTACATAAATCTTCACCTTATCCTATTTATTTCAAAGTAATTAATAAAATATTAAAAATCATCACACCCCACATTTACAAATTAATATTATCACACCCCATATTTACAAATGGAGAAAAAGGTCTTGATGCTCCTGCATCAAGATGTGGTGAAAGGGTAATGGCAGATGGATTAGGTAAGGACATCAGTAATGAAATAGGGGGGAAGTGGTTTTCGGAGGGGATAGGGAGTGGTTAGCAGTTTAAGCAGGGGGTGCATAATACAGAGTGGAGGCCACATATTCATGGGACCTGACGTGGAATACCACCTTTTCAGACCCCCCGGCAGTAAAGAAAGGATGGGGGCAGCAAAATTGAATGTACGCCGTCAATGTGATGAGTGGAATGATCATACGGTTGCTACTTGTGCACCTTTTGACTATGTGAAAAACAACTTTGTCGGGATGCGTATTTTTTATTTAGATCAAAATTTTTGGATAAAGTATATATATAAAACATGCATATCCATTTTGTGCTTGATTATACAATTCTAATTAAAACTTAGGATAAGTGCACATTTTGATATTTTTCCAAACAAACTACTTCTACCTACCCTTTTTAACTCAAATTATTTTTCTAAGCTAACATTTTTAATTCTTCTTCAAGGGGTGCATTTAGACTAGCAAACCCACCGTTCCCTTTTTTTTTATGAAAAGTTTAAATCTATTCAATCCTATCACTTATTTCTCCTATTGATTCAGTTTAAATAGTTGAACCAGTGTCATTTTCTACCTAAATATTGATTTACCAAGATTAATCTGTTTGGAAAACCTTTATTCTCTAATATAATTTACAAAAATTTAAACTTGTTTAACCATGATTAAGCCATATGATTAAACCAATAACTAGTCATTGTAACATTTTAAACAGGCTACACACAACCTTGTTTTATTTCACAAAAAGAAACAATCAATGAGTAGTGGCATTTAAATCTACAACACTTTCAGTATTATTTTCTTTTGTTTTTCTTTTGTGGGGTTATGATTTCATTTTTATTCCTTTTTCAATGTTTCCTTCTTTTTCTCTTTATTAATTTTTTTAAAATACCATATTTTCATTTTATTTTATATATATATTTTGGAAATCATTTTTAGATTGAAAATGATTTACAATATGAATTTTCTGAGATAAAATACGCAATCACCTTGAGATGCTATAAATTATAGGACCCTAACATAAAAATTTGTGACATGTTTGACGAAATAATTATCATGGCTAGTAGGGGTCCACTAAAGTCCTTTTTCAAGTGATCACATTTATATCATTATTCCGCTATTATATTTCTGTTCTGGAAGGGTCATGGATTTCTGGGCAGTGACCTGAGCCGTGGGCCTGAAAAAGTGGCACAAAATTTGGGGTCGTAGGCTCAGAACTACTAGGAAAAGTTCTCAGTCACACACATTCCCATGCTATGTAAGAAAATGGAGGGTTTCAATCACAGTCTTTCCCATATCAAGGGAACGACTAGGGGATTGATGCACACAATGGTCAATTTTTCTCAGGGGCTAGCCATCTAGAAGGTTTGGATGGATCCTCGATACCATGTAGCAGGTGCAGAAGGTCTATATAGTTGTGTGGTATCAGGTGTAGTTCCATAAGGTGACCTAGGAGGTTGAATCAAATCCTAGTAGCCTCTCATCGCATGTTTACCCCAAGTAATATTGGTTCAATTCACTTCTTTTGCATATAAATGGGCTAATCCAATCCTCTCTCTAGGCTAGCCAATCCCTGAGCTCTAATCCGCTAATCTAGAAGTCACGTTTTTCCATCAAAGTGCTGCACTTTAGGCACCAACCATCAACTATATTCATCACTTCAAGATTGCTTGTCTAGGGCTAATTTTGGTAGCCAACAGACTTGCCTCCACTAGACCAATGACATCCAATCGAAGCACTACACGATTTTATCCTATGAAGGCACTTGATCACCAAATCAAGCCTTCAACTTGGCTCCCACAAGTTGAAAATTAAATTTATCCAAAAATTATCAAAAACTTGGATCCAACACCTACCAACATGCACCAGAATACATACCTCTATTCATTGTTTGAGGTCTAGTCCACTGCTACAACCTATGCCTGGTTAGGTCACAAAAATTAGTCCACTAGAAACCATAAAAATATTCTTTTTAGGAGTTTCGTTTCCCTTCCTTAAGGGGATTAGACCCCTTGCTGTGATGTTGGGATATTATATCCCTAAAAAAATCCTTGCCCTACCCTCGAAACACTATGAAATGCTACAACAAGGTTTTTCTAGCTTGCAGTAGCCTTGAGAAGGGTCTGCACTTCCTCCAAATGGAGCCTAAACAATCCTCCCTAACTCAACCTTCTATCTCATATCCTCGACCCTCCTAATACCAACTTGATCACCCTAAAATGGACCTGAAACAATCCTTTGTTCCCTCGTTGTTCTTGCCTGATTTTTGTGGCTACCACAAAGTTATCCCTTCTCCTCATCGAGGTCCTTGTTTCTGATTTGTTACAAAAATAGATGCCCTTAAATGTCCTCCATCACCTTCTATATATATAAAATAGAATGGCTCCTCAAAATGTCTTTTATGGGCTTATCCAACTATCAAGAGGCTTATTTAACTGAAGTTGAGCTTAACACATGTGGTGCAAGCCCACTCCATAACTTTAAAAATTCATATCTCACTAAGGAAAACCTAGAATTTGATGATTCTTGAAGCGTTCAATTCTCCTTTCCACCCTATATCATCTCATCCCATCACATGTCCAAAGTGATCCATGTATTTTCCACAAAACAAAATGTCTGCAAAACCCCAAGCTTGGGTTCTAAGCCCACAAGTGACTTTTGTGGCACTTTTCCATATAAATATCGAACCATAGGGCTTGGAGTACCTCCCAATCTACTTTAAAATAAAAAATCCCTCTCAGCGAGGGAGGTACTTTCAAGACTAGTAAGTATCTCATCATCATCATCACTACTTTCAACACTCGCCCAAGTCTTAGTGCTCACCACTGCAGTAATCACTGAAACATTAACTACGCCTCTCTTGGAAGTGTTTCTATCACTAGAAGAATACTCCTTCTTCTTATTCTTTTGTATCTCTTTCCAATCTCTCCATGATTCATTCTTTGCAATTCTAGGAGCACCCTTGCTCCCCACTGACCACACGCTCTTCTTTGGATGCAAAGTATCCCTCTGAACCTGCAAGCTCCCAATAGAAATCAAATCCCTAGGAGCCTCTGGGAAATGGACCTTATTTGTTGGAGCCTATACCTTCCCCTTTGAATCCTGCACTTGCACCTAATCCACCTACTTCTTCTTTCCATGATACATGGGCTTTCCCGTCAACCTGTAGAGACCATGCTCTCAAACTACAATCAAAATCCCATCGGCTCTAGAGCCTCTAGGTTTGAGTCTGGACTTCCCATCTTGCAAAAATACCTCAAACCCATAATTCTCGATCATTGAGACTGATATCATGCTATTTCCGAGTCCCAGTACAAATTGTACATCCTTGACCCGCATCACTCGTCCTGTCTCCATCCTCAATGACACAACTCTCGATCCTCAGATATCTTTCTAACTCTTTTTGCCAAACAACATGTGAAACTTCAAGTCCCATTCATATAGAGTCTCAAAAACATCCTCTAACTCTGTCATATGTTTCGTCCCACCACTTTCCATGTACCATCCATCCTCATCGACAGCACCCCGTGACAAATGAAAAATCATAGAAAATTCCTCCTCTTCCAATCTTATGGTGGGATCATATATCTCAGCAGAAGTGACCACACCAACAACCTACTTCCATTTCCTCTTCTCATCATCTCCCTTCATCTTCATCAGAAATATCTATAAAAAATGACCCATCTTTCCATAGTTAAAACACTTGACTTTGCTGTAGTCCTTATTCTTCTTACCCTTCATTCATGTTGCAAGTGCCACATCCTCATCTTTCCTCTTTGTTGGACGAAGATCCTCTTCTTAAAAATATTTCTGAATGAAGTCATCCCACAACCTATTATTTTATAGAAACTTTTCTATGGAAACAATCCCTTTGATGAAGGGATTCCATTCCTCGATGAACCATTTCAAGGAAACCCTTACCATATCACTATCTGAAATAGTCACACCGATGAAAACAAGCTCATCTCTCAACAGAGACAATCTTGTCAGATACGAAGTCACTCCTTCACCCTTTATCATCTTGGTGGAATTCAACTTATCCTCCAATACCAATACCTTGTTCTCGATCTTATTCTAGAATAAATTATGAAGAGCCATCCACATCTCATGTGTAGTGTTCGTCCTGGAAAAATGAGGTATTAAGGGATCCTTCACACCATATAGGATGATAAATATCACCCTCATATCCAAATCCTTGTATAATTCCAACTCCTTTAGGTCAGTGGGCTTCTTGATGGATTTCTCGAAAAATTACTAGAGTCTGTTGAATTTCAAGACCAACTTGATCCTTTCCTTCCATGGACTATAGTTAGACAACCCTTCCAACCTATTTTCATTCCTGAGACTTTCCTACAACTTCAAAATTTTCATATACAATGTGAAAAAATCCCACCTAAGTTGTACTTCCTTGTGCACATCTCTGATTCACTATCTTCCAAAGTAGCTCAGACATGCTCTAATACCATGTTGAATTTCCATGACCTTGGGACTAGGTTAAAGTCTTAAAATATCTAATGCTTCCAAACCAATAATATCAACAAGAACTACTTTGAACAACATAGTAAATCCCATATGGCAAAGCATAGATAATTTTTTAAAAAATAGTACAATAATGTACAACCCAATCTTCGATATATCAAAACCTATTTTGAAAAATACAACATTCTATGGTATACAAGATACAATGACAATTTTCTTTGAAACTTCTATGTTGTACCTTTTCCTTCCAATCCTTCACTTTAGTAATGCTCTCTAACTACCCCTTAGTCCTTCAAAGTACAAGACATAGAGACTCCATGAGGGCTGCCACCTAAAACTACTGCAAGTCTCTTCTGCTGCATGTACATGGTATGGTCCAATCTACTCTCTAGGTTGGCCAATCCCATGTTCATGTAATATGAAAAAAAAAAGTATGATATGTCAATTACAATAATAAACTATATCAGGTGCAACTATAAATAATTTCAACCACATAAATTATATTATATAAAATGTCAAATATTTCAATATGATTTTCGAACTTAATATTGGTTGGAGTACAATTTACACATGAAATATTGTTTCATCACTTCAAAACATTATCATAATGTTTCCAAGGAATTGCAGGTGAATTCACCAACTCTAAAGACTTGACCATCAATCTCTATGTGTGAGTATTATGCGAGATATTGGATCTACGAGTACCACTAGACCGATTCTCTACTCTCTCTTTAATTTTCATTTTGTCACTCTAGTGTTATTGTTCTCCTCTTTCTTCAATCCCTGCTTCTTACCATCAATACTGAGTTCCTTTTCTGAAAAGAAGAAGAAGAAGAAGAAGAAGAAAATAAAAGAAAAGAAAAAGAAAAAAGAAAGAAAAATACAATGCAAAGTATAAGACATGAAAGTCGATGAAAACTGAAATATAAACCAAAGTAGACTATAAAGTATTTATACAATATACACCTCAAAATCAAAAATATTGGTAATTCCATTTTTTCCCCATAAAATAAATACACTCGAACAAGTTTTCTTCAGTTGGGAAATAGTGGTCACTATGTGGCCAGATGACCTGTATAAACAAAGAAAATAAAATGTCACAAATAAACACAACAGAGCTAGAAATTTCTACTAAGAATGTCTCATGCTCCACTTTTCTAGTTGTAATGTTTCCTCTAGTTATCTCTAAGAATAAGTGACACTTCAACAATAAAACTGGTTAGTAGAGATCTAATGGGTGGAGCAAAGTATTGCTGACACAAGATTACAACAACAAATTAAAAAATAATAAGACAAGACTTTGTAAATTGCAGTACTAACCGGGAATATAGCTTCATTATTGTGATATTCAATTGTCAACAAACTATTCCACGGGAAAAAGGATCAAATTCCCATAAACCAAAAAATTATGTATGCCCCTTGTTTTCCATGCAATTAATTGAGCAATATTAGCACATGCAATTTCCATTTAGAATCTCTGAAATGATTCTACAAATATTCAAAGAAAACTTAATGCTACTCATACATTTTTCTCTGATGAAGATAATACTGAATATGCTAACATGTTTTTTGAGCTGGAGAGTTTTGAAATTCATCGTGTCCAAAATAATTTAATATTGTCATGACTGTTTTTTTTAATGATCAAGAAACACGCCTATATTTGATCAGAAAACATATTTTCAGACTATATTTCATTTTTCTAATTCAAAGATAAATTTCCTTCTAGTGCAAGTTTATTTTTAATGAGGATTAGATTCGTTGGAGTTCAACAAAAATCATCTCCATAGGGTATCGATTCTATAATATAGTATAATATACAATTTAAATATGAAAATATATGTTACAATGTCAACGTATTTTTCATCCATGATTCTTAAATAATAGCAAAGCAAATGTATACGGTGGTAGCAAAGCATAGAGCCAGAAAATCCACAGAGAGAATCAATATTGGAGACATGACCAAATGGATACCATAAACATTAAAGTGCAAACACTTTTGTAAAAAACTCTTCCAAAATCATGGTAGAAAATATGTTAAGAGAAACATTCTCACTTTATCATTGGAAGGCGTTCAAATGGTCTAGTGTTGGAATAGTCCCACAAAAATTATTATTGGAGAAATCCATGTAAGTGAAAATCAAATCATAACAATAAACCATTAAGATTTGGAGTAATTTATATTCAATTGTTACATGTAAATATAAAAAAAGAAAAGATTATGTACAAGAAATCAAATTACATGACTTTAAGGTTTGAAATTTTAGTAAGTTCCTTGGAAATTTTACTAAGTTCAGTGATTATCATAAAAGCATCAACAAAAAATCATATGATATGAACAACTAAAGAGAACTTGAGAAACTCGGTTTGTTATCTAAGACATTATCTCTAAAAATTATAATTTCAGTTTGGATTTTTCCATCATGACCATTTAGACATAACATAAATAAAACTTACAAAAATAGAAGTGCCTTGAAATTCCACATTGATCGAGGAATTTCATCAGTAATGTTGTTTCTATACAAGTCCATGTTGTTCAAGCTCTTCATATTGCCAAATTCCTCTAGAATACTTCCTTGAATATGAATTTTGTATAGATCACTATCAAACAATGACAAAGTAAGGTGAATTTCAATAATGATATGACATGCAATCAAGCAAGCATGCTTAACATAATATGCAAAACCCAAGTTCAAATCAAGAAAAGCTTGACACAATATGTTGAAGTTATGAAAATCACAGTTGTATACACCATATTTCAACATGAATACTAGATTCAGAACCACAACTAAGTACTTGATATTAGATCCTATACAAGTCAAAATTACAAATTCCAAAATCATGGTAGAAAATATGCTAAGAGAAAGATCCTCACTTTGTCATTGGAAAGCGTTCAAATGGTCTAGTTGTTGGAATAGTCCCACAAAAATTGTTATTGGAGACATCCCTAGAACTGAAAATCAAATCATAACAATAAATCATTAAGAGTTGGAGTAATTTATATTGAATTGTTACATGTAAATAGAAAAAAAAAAAGAGATTATGTACAAGAAATCGACTTACATGACTTTAAGGTTTGAAATTTTAGTAAGTTCCATGGGAATTTTTCCAGTTAATGAATTATTGTTAAGGTGGTTGTTCATTCAAGGATTATAATACAAGCATCAACAAGAAATCATATAATATGAACAATCAAATAGAACTGGAGCAGCTCAATTTTTTATTTGAGACATTATCTCTAAAAATTATAATTCCAATTTCGATGTTTCCATCATGACAATTTAGATATAACAGAAAGAAAAATTACAAAAATACAAGTGCCTTTAAACTCCCCAATGATCAAGGAATTCCATCGGTAATCTTGTTGCTATACAAGTCCATGCTGATAAGGCTCTTCATAATTCCAAATTCCTCTAGAATGCTTCCTTGAATATGACTTTTGTAGAGATCAATGTTGAACAATGAAAAAGTAAGGTGAATTTCAATAATGATATGACATGCAATCAAACAAACATGCTTGACATAATATGCAAAACCCAAGGTCAAATCAATAAAAGCATGACGTAATATGATGAAGCTATGAAAAACACAGTTGTATACACAATATTTCAACATGAATACTAGATTAAGAACCACAACTATGTACTTGATACCAGATCCTATACAAGCTAAATTACAAATTCCACGTGCAAGTGGACACAAAGCAAGAAATTAAGCTATATTATTTCAAACATAAAACCTATGAAAAAAGGATAAGATATCTCAGAATACAAGTTGGAAAAAGAAAATTCTAGTCAAAGGTTCCCATTCAGCTGATAATCATGACCTCAATTTCTTTCTTATGCCAACATTTTTCAATTCTATTACTCTATATGCCATCATACCTAACACCATGTTTTGCTGCATAAGATGAACACTTCTCCTTATGAGACTTGAAACCAACTTACAAACATCCAAATTAGAATTGCGTTAGCCACATAATGAATAAACTGCAGCCTAAGGCTAGTTGATAAGCTAAAGCACAAATGGAGATAGCATGCTTTAGCACAGTTTCAAGCTAAGAAAATTGAAAAAGTAACTGAAAAAATAGACTGGATAACCCATCTTACAACTAACTGGCAATGCTTCATTAGATTTATCGAAGTTTTGATTAAAGGAATGCTCCTTATTTTTTCTCTTTTTCCCACTAAGATCTCTTCCACCACTATTGAAAACATAGCTAAGTCATACATTTTTATCAGAGAAAGTATTAAACTAAAAAGTGGAAGTAATTTTAGTATCATTGGAATTTTTATTAATAAAAATTCAATAACAATTATAAAAGGAATTTCTATGTCATAAAAGCATGCAGATTGTGATTTCACAGTAAAGTACTAACCATTCTTAGATGCGTAGTTTAATTAAGAAAAATTATTTTCACACCTTCCAGTATAAAGAAACCATTCACCATGGTCCTCATTATACTCATACCCACCAGACAATGCTATAGATTTAGCATTGTAGTTAGACTACCGAGAAATAACAACAATGTGAGGAAGATCAACACCCCACTGCCTACATTCCATTTTGTCTCCCCAACATTACCCCACAAGCATACCTTGGTGTCATTCTGGATCATTCCGTGGAAGTATTGGACCAAAGTGATTTAGTGGAACAATAAACAAACATTCTTCCACTAGTTGCATTTGATAAACCCATGTGTTTTCCACGTTCATTAATAAAATATTTATCAGGCTTGTCTCCATTCTACATGTATGTATAAACTTTCAAAGGTCTGAATTGGGATTCACCCGCATTTGCTACATCATTTTCCATATGCATAACTATTAAAAGGGTTTCATTGATTCTAGGTTAAGAGGCCATTTTGGAAGGAATGGGAGATCGAAATTTCATATAGTTCTTGTTCCCCCGTCCCATTCATTTCTCGAAGCACTTCAAGGGGAAATTGTGTCCACAAGGAGTCTGGGAAAAATAGAGAAACAAGATATAAGAAAAGAAACCACCCATTTATTCCCATTAAAAAATTTTACTAGCAGAAAAAAAATGAAATAAACAATCAAAATATTTTATTTCAAGCCTTGCAAATCTATATCTTGCTAAATACTATTATTTATAGATATCACTATTGTCTGCTAGAAACAACACCTACAATATGAATGATAATTAAACTAGTAAGATAAAATTAACTTACATGCATGTCATAATATAAAGAAAAACATATTACCAGTCAATAAATTACAAAAATTGTATAGTTGTTATCATAGCCCTTCAAATCATAATAAAGTAGGTTGTAAGACTAGCATATATCCTAACCACAATGCATATACCATGTGGAAACTAGATTGAACAAAAATCCAATTTTTTCGGAATAAATAGAATAATGTTGACCAACTTTATAAACCAAATGCAAAAAAATATAGGCAATCACAACCAAATATATCCAGAAAATAGCATACAACCACAAATACATATATTAAGAAAAATGTACACAATCAATCACAACTAGAACAATTTTGCACACTATATATGTTAAAATAAGTGTACAAATAAAAATTCCATCATTATATTGTAATTTTCATAGCCTTTCAATCCATAATAAAACAGACTGGATGACTAGTGTATATCCTGAACACAATAGATTCATCATGTGTAAAATATGGATTAAACAATACTCCACCTCTTTCAGAATGAACAACATGTTGTTGTCCAGATTTAGCCAAAAACAATGATAGGTTAACAATCACTTGCTAGGTAAGTGAAAGTATGGTTTTCACTACCCCCACCAGGGTTCTAGTCCGTCCAATGACATTTTATTCACATGTGCACATGATTATTTTGGCACACATGCATGTAAATGGAGTTGGGGCCAGGTAAAAGTCATGGGAAACTTTGCAAGTTATTGAGTAGTCAAGCATTGTAAATGAGCTTTATATTTACCTTTGCTTCATTGTAAATGATATTTTCTTCCCTCTCTTTACCTTTCTCTTTATCCTTCTCCTTTGACACAGTGATATCTTTCCTACCCGCCAATGTTTCTAACTGAAATACCATACTATTACCCTATTTAAAAATTGTTTGATCTCGGGAAATCATTAGAGCTATAGATGTCAATAACGCTCAATGATAAATATTACCGCAGTGAAAACCTAACATGTTCATTAGAGTATGTAGTATCTTCCTGCATAGAAATCTAAAGAGTATGAGGATATTCAATAAGATGGCATAAAATGTCAGCTACCACACTATCAAAACCAATGAAAAAACAACTTCTAGGAAGGCTCAAAAGGGAAGACAATCCACCTCTCTCAAGAAATTGCATTACCCAGAAATATGACTTTGTAAGTTGCACACGACTAAAGAACCGCCTGAATTATAACTGTTGGAAGGTGTAGTTGCAAATGTTTGCAACATATAATCATCATTCTATTGTTCATTTATTGTCATGTATCCCAAAGGCTTTCCCAAAATATTCATGAATGGACTATTTCCTTTAAGGTTGTCATCCAAGGAAGAAATTTTGCTGTTATCTACAACACGTGCAGCTGCACCAACCAAATTTGTACCTTCAGAATCAAAGACAAGTGAAATTCCTCCCATAGCACCAATCTTCTGGGCATCTATAGTAAGTTGAATTTTTCATTGTAGCATGGTCAAGTATGAGAAGTAACGCAATCATCCACTTGTGAACAAAAACGTTTTCTCCTGTCAGGTTATTTTCCATAATTTTTTTTAATAAGTCCAATGTATACCAACAAGTCCATTCTTGTCTCCTATATCTCTAGCATTGTTTTCTTCACCCAAAAATAACGGTAAAATATGAGAAGTAGTTGATAATGGACTAGTGCCTTTTTTAGATCCATCCACCTTACAAAGCTTTAGTTGTTGAATAAGAAGGAAAACAACTCTCAGAAGGTATTGACATTTGTTTCAGTTGCAAAAAGTCACAATCAAATTATTCATCGAAAAATAAATCACAATTGTACTTTGCATCAGATTCATACATGTAGTTAAGATATCCTCAACGGGAGCATTTTCTCGAGGCTTCTATTCATAAGAAACATCATATCTTTTTTCATTGGCGCTGGCTCCTCAGGATGACTAAAGAGCCACTCCATAGCCAATTCAACACTATTTTTTTCAACACACCTCAATGCTTCCTCTGCCATGGACCTTGGAAATCCCATGTCAGCCATCATAGAAATGGCAGCCTCATCAGGTGGATGACCTCTAATCATTGAGTTGTGCTTCCAGGAATACCATTTTTTCTTCCTTTAACATCACCTATGGTAGTGTATACATGGGTAATAATGGAAATAACAAATGTAATAAAATATGGACTACAACGACATAACATTGGATTGCTCCAGATACATAGAAATAATTTTAGAACTTGAGCTTGTAGAGTGCATAGAAAAACCTTTGGATCCCTTGGAACCCTTGGAATAGTGACAGATCCTCCATCAAATTGTTGCACTAACTGTGATGCATAGGGCACAATTAACAACGAAGAATAATTCACAAGGTACTCCAAAATCTTGCAATAGCTTCGTATTTCCTCTAATAACCAAGGTATATGCTCTAGATTTTCATTTTTAATGCCCTTGGAATCTTCTATTTCCATGCCTTTCTGGGGCATAAATGGTACTTTCCATAGTGAATGACCTGTTTCTTCAAAAGTAGTCAAAAGACTTTTAATTTTACCATGATCATAGAAAAAATTCACCATTGTTGTATTATACATTCGCTTACAGTTGTCATTTATAACTATCGTCATGACATCCACAACTTTCCTAGGGTAGTGACACTTTGAATAAAGTGATGACTCAAACTCAGATGAGCTACATTTCTCATCCACAATGAGACTGTCATGAATTTTTTTTGCAAGAGTAACCACCACACTTCAAGCTTCAAGTGTGCTATGGTGCTATCCAAGCCTCCTAAATCACTTAAGGAGGTTTCAGAATGATTTATATAGTCAATAAAAAACTTAAGAAAATTCACAAATACTGTAACCAAGTGTATGCAAATTGGATCCTTGTTACACAGTAGTTTTTCACCATGCTCATTTTCCCGTCCCTGATCCTGAAATGTCCCATGACAAATACTGTGCAATGTTTCCACCATCAAGAAATATGTTAACATATCCCCTTAAAGATCCAAAGAAGATTTCCTTGGAAGATTATTGAAGAAACTTGGTCAAATTCCTAGTTTCTCGCATCAACACCCTTCCTGGTGCTATGACCACGTTGATGTCTTTTCCACAATTCTAGCCTAGTTTTGTTAGTGACTAATTTCTTGGAAAACCGCACTAATCCCCTTTGTAGTAGTGGTTATTAAAATGGAGGAGAATATTTGACCTCTAGAAGCTCAAGGGAAGCGAGTTGGCTGATAAATGGTGTCGATAAGGTCAAGCTCTCTGATTTTAGAGCCTTGATATCATCCATGGGGGATCATCCCTTAGAAAGTGGGCCTTCCTCCTCCTTTCATGGCTTCCAACCTCTTCCCCCCTTCCTATAAATTCACATCCCTCATTCCCCCAAGTTTAGAGCTTGGTTGTTCATTGTCAGACTCGTCTGAACTCTCATTCCCTTGCATCCTAGCATCATGATTATGCCTATGTATTTGGGAGAAGGAAAGCTTTTGAACTTTGGTGAAGGACTCAAATTTTCACTAAGGATGCCTCCAACATCTAGGTCTGGGTTGTAAGATCTCCTTTTGTATTTATCAATAATAACATATGATGCTTTCTTTCTAGTTAGGTATAGGCTAAATAACTGAACATGGTAGAAAAAATAGCCTACCCCACACTGTCTCTCTCTACAATGATGATAAGTGTAGAGTAGCTGTTGATTTTGGGCTACAAAAATGTTGCCCTCAAGAGGCAAGAAGAAAAATGCATCTTCAAAGATACTCTCCATATAATCATGAATCTTGCTGGCCCAATCCATCCCATACAAAGTGAATGGCACATCATCACCATATGGTATCCAAATCAGAAAACTGTTGAAGGTTATGTGCAATTTTGGATGGTCCCAATGGTGTTTCCAGTGGATACACCGCAGTCTTCCCAACTGTTGTTTTATAACATCATGTGGCAAGTGGTCCTCCAACAAGTTACTAGTTGTGCATGTTTTCTCATCTACTATGAGGTAGTAAATAGCATTATATATCAACCGAGCATAATAAGAATAAAAGCACACTTGTCCAAAGTCATGTAGAGAAGGGTTATCTCCATCATAAATGTTGGTCCTAGAATGACCATGAAACCCAAAAATAATCTTGCCCTCTTGTGGAGAAAAGGAATGTACATAAATGGTGAGATAATGCAAATACTCGATGAGATGATCAATAAGTATAGAAATACATTTCTTACCATGCATAGCGAATAAGTTGAAAGTGAGGTCCATGGATGACTCCTCCCATGATAATCTCATCATAAAAGTCTTCAAACTGAAGGGATGCATACTCCCCTTGGAACACTCCATCAATAGAAACATACTCCCAAGTGACAGCGTTGTTGGCCTTAGTGATAAGGCTCTTGTCACTCCATGACTTCCTTCTTTGACATTCCATATGCCAAATTCATCCACCATCATGCTACTATGTGTGGAAATCTTCCTCCTATATGAAAGTATCTCCCTATCCTCCAACGTTGAAGGGTAGCCTTTTTGCACTTTGATTGTTCCATCCCTTTCTCCTGAAATATCATGCCAAGAATGGGCAAAAATCTGCCCATACTCTCCCAAGAGTAGCCAAAGAAACAATAACTCTTGCTGCTCCCTCACACCTCCATCATACAAATTATGAGGTGAAGATATGATTATTGACATGAAGAATGTCATATCAACACACTGCACCCAAAATCCTTACTACCATATGATGCAAGTGTCCTCCCAAGTTTCCTCCACCAACATACCCGATGAAGAAGGATATGTCACATGATGGCGAAACTCTTTCAAGTGTAGCAAACACAGCCATGCCTCCTTCTTCCCTGTGTCATAGGTATGAAAGTGGCTCACCAACCTCTTGCTCACCATCCATACCCATTCATCAAAATGTGGGTGTCTCTGACCATGCTCCATCTTGGTACTCCTCCAATGGAGAATACCACCCTCCCAAATCAGATTTCTACTTTTTCATTTCATGGGATGTTGAAATGCAATATCTTGGAGATCTCCCAGTGAAGACCCCTGACCAATGACCAAATTGAATCCATAGGGATCCAAATATGCTAAAAGCAAAGTCTCCCCATAGAGCTGTACAATGCTCATCAAGAAAGATCAATCATCAATCATCTACTCATCCAATCATCTAATCATCCAATTTCACCCAAGTGTAATGGTCATCAGAATGCTCTAGTAATATTTGGGCCCCCAACTCATCACTACTACTCAATGACAGCGCTGTTGATCTCCAAAATGGTGTATTTTATGTCTCATGCTCAAGCTCAATGCTGAACATATAGTTCTGCATTGGATTGTTTAGGACAAAGCTCATCCTATCCTCCAAAAATACACACCTGAACCCCAAGTGTTGTGTGCAGCTCAATAATGACACACTAGGATGATTTTTTATCCCCTCCTTGAACAACTGAAGGCTGCATAGTATAATGAAAGTCTGCTACTCCAAATCAGCAATATGTTTTAACCCTTGGTCATGCAATGTCATATTACCACAACCCTATGTAAGATTTTTTGAAATAACAGAAAGTTGAAACTTATGCATACCTTGGTGAAGCTTGGGAACATCTTGTATGGCTACAAGGGTTGCTTCCTTCAATGTTTTGGCTCCCCCAACTGATGATGATGATGGTTGCTCCTCCATAGTTGTATCAGCGCTGGTACAAGTCTCCTCAAGTGGTGGTGAAGGCTTCTCCTCCTCCGATTTCTTCTTGTGAAATATTTTGATCACCCTTTGAGTAAAATCTACAAAATCAGTCACTATTGCATGACCCAAATGGCTAAACCACCAAATTTTTTCTTTACCCTAAAGTTACAACGCTGCAATCTCAACAGCCTCTCTTTCTACCACTGGATGTAGTAGGAATAATGCATCTAGCTTCATTACCCAAGCCGTTTCTATACATGTGGATGGCCCATCCAACGTAGACAATAGAAATATATTTCCCATCATTCTCCTATTGCTGCAAGGTCTCCTTGCTTCTTCTAGCTGAATAAATTGTGGAAGAGTTACAGTTTCCTTGAAAGCTCTAGGTTGAGACTTATATTCTGCCAGGTATCCACTTAGGACCTCATGTTCCAGGTGCCCTCCATCTCCATGTCTCTTGTCTTCTTCCTCAAAAGGAAAGGGCATAGTGTATTGCTTTGGATCTCTTTGCAACACTGGTTCTTTCTTCTGATAATAGGAGGTACATGGACCTTCCTCTTCTTGAAACCCTCTAGAGGTCTCATTTCATCTTTCCTCTTTCTTCTACTTAACCTCCTTGGAGAGGTTCTTCATAGATATGAAAAGTGATGAGACAAAGCTCATTCCTTCCACCATTTTAGATATCTTCTCCTTCTCTTCTTCTTCTTATAGAATATTGGCTAAAAACTTACAGGCTGAGCCAATATTATGCTTTGATACCACTGTAATATTCCAAAATGGAAATATAAGCAATACATGAATAGAAAACACTTTTTTCAGAAATATATTCTACAAAATTCCATAACAGCCCATGGATCCCTTATATTATACATTCTAGGGTCAAAATCTAAGAGGATATTGGAAACAAACCATGATATAGGAGTTAAGCAAGTCTCCCACACCTAGAATAGCTCAAAAACACCGAAACCCCAAAACTATTGCAACATAGAAATACTGCAACAAGTGAAGGTGCAGTCTAATGAGGGTATATACTCGGAAATTATAGAGACAAATACGTCTAATATTATATTAATAAATAATTCTCAAAAATTGATATCTAGTCTCTTTTACACCATTCCAAGAGAACCAAGGAAGGGTTTCTGGAAATACACCCAAATACAAATGGTGATCTACAGCCCAAGGATGGAAGTTCACTGCAAAATGAAGCACATAAATATAGGAGGGTGAAATAGCATATATTTTTTTCAGATCTACTCAAAGGTCTCCTCCAATGAAATGATGAACCCCTCAATCACAGTAAAACACTCTAAAAGAGCTACACGATCCTTTACTGAAGCTGCCCTCCAAAATAATGCAATTCTAGTTTGAAATTATGTTGTAAGTGATGGGAATATATTGGCCTAATGCCAAATATCTTAAATGTGCTAAAAAACCCTCCAAACTGATCTCCTAAGAGAAGGAATCCTTCCTCCTATGAAAAACTAGCTCATAAAGTGGGCTTCTCAACCCTCCACTGCAACACCCTATAACACAACACAATATTCTGCAGAAATTGCATTGTAGCTGAAGACTGAAGCTTTTCCAGAATTCCGGATATGCGGAATGATATATTAGGACTCTCCCAATAGGCCTTTCAAGAAAAGAGATGGAATTCCTAAACAGGAAAACCTTGTGCTAAAAAGCACCAGTAATCTTAGCTAAACAACTGAAGAGAGAAAAAGTCTAAATAGACATATCAGAATATAATTCATAAGATAACCTCATATGGTTACCATCCTCTTCCTTATAAACAATGTGAGCCTTCTCACCTTAGGTCCCACTCATTAGTGTTTCCACCATCACATAATCAATCTCCCTCTAAAACTGTGCTATCCCATCATTAATGACACTCCTCCATAAAAACGTTGTTTGATTTGGTCAAACTTGACCTCTTCAACCTACTCCAGCCCCTTTTCACACCTAAGGGTATTCAATCTAGCTTTTATATAACTATCTAAGCTAATCGACATTCATACTGGCTATCTAAATTGATGGTTCACTCCCTCCATTCCATCTTTGTTGACTTGGTCAAACTTGACCTTGTCTTCATGCATTAGCCCTTGTTCACACATGAGGATGTTTTATCCAGCTATGAATATGATTTCTTTTCACATTAATTGGGATTTTATGGTTGCTAGAAATATTTATGTGCCTCCCTACCCATTTATTCATCTAACTATAGGTTAAGAGCAAAATTAATATTCCAACTAGCTGCATGCTAATTTGGGAATATTACAGTCCTCCCCCTCCCAAATGTTGCTTGTCCTCAAGAAAATACAAGGATAGAACTGAAGAGCCTCCTCCCCTCCTCCTGTAGCATACTCAAATTATAAATTCCTCCAAGGAACAAGATGTTGTCTCATCAATACATCTCCGAGTTGCCCCTCCCAAATATGCAAGTTATCTTTTGGTGACCATCCCAAATAGCTATCATCATGTAGAATTAAAACACCCATGGAGGAAATAATGTGTTATCTAGAGGCCTTCTTGATGCATGAGATCTGATATATATTGGGATCTATCATTCCCATGTGAATCTCCCATCCCCAAGCTATCATCCGTACAAAATGAACCACCCTCCAAAATGGGAACTCATGAAAAATATCTTCCACCTTTAGCTCCTACAATATAGGTGGGATGAATAAATTAACATGGTAGAAAAAATAGCCTACCCCACATTGTCTCTCTCTCCACTTATGATAAGTGTAGAGTAGCTTCTGATTTTGGGCTGCAATAATGTTTCCCTCAAGAGGCAAGAAGAAGACTGGATCTTCAAATATCCTCTTCATATAATCATGAATCATGCTCGCCCAATACATCCCATACAAAGTGAATATCACATCATCACCATATGGTATCCAAATCAGAAAAATACTGAAGTTTATGTGCAAGTTTGGATGGTCCCAATGGTGTTTCCAGTGGATACATCGCAGTCTTCCCAACTGCTATTTTAGAACATCATGTTGCAAGTGGTCCTCCAACAAGTTACTAGTTGTACATGTTTTCTCATCTACTATGAGGTAGTAAATAAAAGTATATATCAACCGAGCATAATAAGAATAAAAACACACTTGCCCAAAGTCATGTAGAGAAGCGTTATCTCCATCATAAATGTTGGTCCTAGAATGGCCATGAAACCAAAAAATAATCTTGCCCTCTTGTGGAGCAAAGCACTGTACATATATGGTGAGATAATGAAAATATTCAATGAAATGATCAATAAGTACAAAAATACATTTCTTACTATGCATAGTGAGTAAGCTGAAAGTGAGGTCCATGGATGAGTCCTCCCATGAGAATCTCCCCATAAAAGTCTGCAAAGTGAAGGGATGCATATTCCCCTTGGAACACTCCATCAAAAGAAACATACTCCCAAGTGACAGTGTTGTTGGCCTTAGTGATAAGACTCTTGTCACTCCATGACTTCCTTCTTTGACATGCCATATGCTAAAGTCATCCACCATCATGTTGCTATGTGTGGAAATCTTCTTCATATGTGGAAGTAACTCCTTATCCTCCAATGTTTAAGGGTAGCCTTTTTGCACTTTGATTGTGCCATCCCTTTCTCCTAAAATAGCATGCCAAGTATGGGAAAAAATTTGCCCATACTCTCCCAAGAGTAGCCAAAGGAACAATAACTCTTGTTGCTCCCTCACACCTCCATCATACAAATCATGAGGTGAATATATGATGATTGACATGAAGAATGTCATATCAACACAATGCACTCAAACTCCTTGTTTCCAAATGATACAAGTGTCCTACCAAGTTTCCTCCACCAACATACCCTTTTAAGAAGGATATGCCACATGATGGCCAAACTCTTTCAAGAGTAGGCAACGCAACCATGCCTCCTGCTACCCTGTGTCATAGATATGCAAGTGGCTCACCAGCCTCTTGCTCACCATACACACCCATTCATCCAAATGTGGGTGTCTCCGACCATGCTCCATCTTGGTACTCCTCCAATGGAGAATACCAGCCTCCCAAATCAGATTTCTACTTTTGCATTTCATGGGATGTTGAAATGCAATCTCTTGGAGATCTCCCGATGAAGACCCATCACCAATTACCAAATTGAATCCATAGGGATCCAATTATGTTGAAAGAAAAGTCTCCCCATAGATATGTATAGTGCTCATCAAGAAAGATCCATCACAATGTTTAAAGATAAGAGGACTCTCATCAATCATATGCTCATCCAATGTCACCCAAGTGTAATGTTCATCAGAATTTTCTAGTAATATTTGGGCCCCCAACTCATCACTGCTACTCAATCACAGTGTAGTTGATATCCACAATGGTGTATTTGTTGTCTCATGCTCAATCTCAATGCTGAACATATAGTTTTTCATTGGATTGTGTAGGACAAAGCTCATCCTATCCTCCAAAAATCCACATTTGAACCCCAAGTGTTGTGTGCAGCTTAATAATGACACACTAAGATGATTGTTTACCCCCTCATTAAGCAAATCAAGGTTTCACAGCGCAGTAAAATTTTGCTGCACCAAATCAGCAATACGTTTTCACTCTTGTTCATGCAATGGAATATTTCCACAACCCTCCAAATATTTGCTGAAATAATATCAAGTGGAAACTTATGCATACCTTGGTGAATATTGGGAACATATTATATGGCTACAAGGGTTCCTTCCTCCAAAGTGTTGGCTCCCCAAACTGCTGATGATGATGGCTGCTCCTCCATAGTTTTATCAGCGCTGGTACAAGTCTCCTCAAGTGGTGGTGAAGGCTTCTCCTCCTCTGATTTCTTCTTGTCAAATATTTTGATCACCCTTTGAGTAAAATCTACAAAAGTAGTCACTCTTCCATGACTCAAATGGTTTAATGACCAAATGTTTGATTTACCCTCAAGTTGTAGCGCTACAATCTCAAAAACCTCTCTTTCTACCACTGGATGTAGTAGGAAGAATGCATCTAGCTTCATTAACCAAGCCCTTGTTGTACATGTGGATGGCCCATCAAAAGTAGAAAATAGAAATATATTTCCCTTCATTCTCCTATTGTTGCAAGGTCTCCTTTCTTCTTCAATATGAATAAATGGTGGAAGAGTTAGAGTTTCCTTCAAAGATCTAGGTTGAGACTTATATTCTACCAGGTATCCACTTAGAACCTCATGTTCCAAGTGCCCTCCATCTCCATGTCTCTTGTATTCTTCCTCAAAAGGAAAGGGCATAGTGTATTTCTTTGGAGGTCTTTGCAACATTGTTTCTTTCTTTTGATAATAGGAGGTACATGCACCTTCCTCTTCTTGAAACCCTCTAGAGGTCTCATTAACCTCCTTGGAGAGGTTCTTCATAGATCTAAAAAGTGATGTGACAAAGCTCATTCCTTTTAACATTTTAGATATCTTCTCCTTCTCTTCTTCTTCTTATAGCATATTGGCTGAAAACTCACAGGTTGAGCCAAGATTATGTTCTGATACCACTGTAATATTCCAAAATGGAAATATCAGCAATACATGAATAGAAAAATTATTTTTCAGAAATATGTGCTATAAAATTCCATAACAGCCCATGGATCCCTTAGATTATACATTATAGGATCTAAATCTAAGAGGATATCAGAAACAAATAATGATAGAGGAGTTAAACAAGTATCCCACACCAAAAATAGCTCAAAAACACCGAAACCCTAAAATTACTGCAACACAGAAGTACTGCAACAAGCGAAAATGCAGTCTAATGAGGGTTTATACTCAAAAATTATAGAGACAAATAGATCTGATATTATATTAATCAATAATTCTAAAAAACTGAGATCTAGTCTCTTTTACACCATTCCAAGAGAACTCGGGAAGGGTTTCTAGAAATACACCCAAATAAAAATGGTGATCTATAGCCCAAGGACTGAAGAGTCACTACAAAATGAAGCGCATGAAGATAGGAGGCTGAAATAGTATAGATATGTTGTAGATATACTCAAATATCTCCTCCAATGAAAGGTTGAACCCCTCAATCACAGGAAAACTCTCTAAAAGAGCCACAAGATCCTTCACTGAAGCTGCCCTCCTAAATAACGCAATTCGAGTGTGAAATTACAATATAAGTGATGGGAATAGATTGGCTTGATGCCAAAGATCTGAAATGTGCTCATGAACCCTCCAAAATGATCTCCCAAGAGAAGGAATCCTTCCTCCTATGAAAAACTAGCTCAGAAAGTGTGCTTCTCAACCCTCCATTGCAACACCTTGCAACACAACACAATCTTCTATAGAAATTGCGCTGTACCTGAAGACGGAAGCTTTGCCAGAATTCCGTATATGTGGAATGATAGGTCAGGACTCTCCCAAGAGGCCTCTCAAGGAAAGAGATGGAATTCCTAAACAGGAAAACCTTGTGCTAAACAGCACCCGCAACCTTAGCTAAACAGCTGAAGAGAGAAAAAGTCTAAACAGACATATCAAAATATAATTCATAAGTTAACCTCATATGGTCGCCATCCTCTTCCTTATAAAAAATGTGAGCCTTCTCACCTTGGTTCCCACTCATTAGGGTTTCCATGATCACACAATCAATCTCCCTCCAAAACTGCGATGTCCCATCATTAATGCCACTCCTCCATAACAACGCTGTTTGATTTGGTCAAAGTTGACCTCTTCAACCGTCTCTAGCCCCTTTTCACACCTAAGGGTCTTCAATCCAGATTTTATATAACTGTCTAAGCTAATCCACATTCATACTGGCTATCTCAATTGATGGTTCACTCCCCCCATTCCATCTCTGTTGACTTGAACAAACTTGACCTTGTCTTCATGCATTAGCCCTTGGTCACACGTGAGGGTGTTTTATCTAGCTATGAATATGATCACTTTTCATATTAAGAGTGATTTTATTGTTGCTATAAATATTTATGGGCCTCCCTACGCATTTATTCATCTAACTATAGGTTAAGAGAAAAATTAATATTCCAACTAGCTGTATGCTAATTTAGGAATATTACAGTATTATGCAGTTTATGGATACTTGGTAACCTTTTTTCCTAGTACAACCTTTGAGATTTATTTTGTGTTTAATTTATAAAATTTACTGCCCACGAAATAAAATATTACCTGTGAAAAAAACCTTAACAAATCTTAGGTCAAGAATAATGGCAATAGTTCCTGAGTTTACCAACCAAGGAATCCCCTCAAATGGGAATCCTAGTCCTTTTCCTTCTTTTGGAAATGTTAGTAATCCCTATATGGAATGTTGTCCCTCCTAGGATTAACCATTGGTTTTCCAGTTTAGTTATTTTCAACCCCCATGGTTCCAAATGTCCAAGCTTCTTCTCAACCAAGTTTGCCTTCACCTGAATAGTGTCATCCTCGTGTTGATCCTAAATTTGACCCCTTTCCTTCTTTGCCTATTTCTTCACCCCATTCTTCTTCTTCGCCTCATGAAAGTATAGATTCTAGTAGCTAGGAGGGTAAGAAGAAGAAGAAGAGGATGGAGAAGAAAAAGCAAAATAAGGAAGGGGGGAACCAAGCTACCATTTCTTCCAATGCACCTAATGTTGAAAAGGCTTGTGATCAATCTTGAAAAATGAAATTCCATTGCAAGTTATGTAAGGGTTACCACCTTCTTAGAGGTTTTCCTGGTATTCCAAGGGTGTGAAAAATGTGGTTTACCGACAAAAATTGGCCTTTTTCATTGGCCTCTGGAGATCATGTTGGTGACAAACCTTCAACTAGTGATAATAAGGCCCATGGAAAAAAGGGTAAAGTTAAATTTCCCTGTAAGTTATGTGGAGAGAATCATCCCATTCACCTTTGTCCTTTTATGGATGAAGCCACCAAAACATTGGATAACCCTACGTCTTCTCAACCTTTCCTTCCAGTTGGCTACAGGAAGCTTTCCTCTCATCCCCCACTAGTTGATCAATTGATTGATCAAAATTCATCTATGGTAAATCCCACTCTCTCCGGAAGGAAACTCCATGAGTCTATTCCTGACCAACCATTGGTTGAGAAAATGGTTGACTTGATTTCACCTTCAATTGTTCAATTATTTCCTGTAGGGACTGAAACTCATACCACTCAGGCTCTTTTTATTTCTCTATATTCCCATGAATTGTAGGGTAATCCTCTCATTCCCCCAGTAATGGATGGTGATCCTCCCATTCCCATAGCACAAGAGGGAAATTCACCCATTCCCATGACACCACCTCCAAGTAGTCTGGTTGCTTCCTTTGATTGGAGTCATCTGCCAAAATATCATATTCCTTCTTACTTGACCTTTGGGATCACCATACATGCCTATAATGTGGTCATACCTAGTGTTGGGTGCTAAAAGGTGCCTTTTAAAACTCCTATTTATCCCACATTAATTATCAACCCGAGAAAGTCCTCTTATTTCAAGAGTGTACACAATATGTGCACGCTATAATCCCAGAGAGTAATGTTTCTTAAAATGTAGTATAGATCTTTCAAATACAAGAATAAACGGATGCTTTTAATAAATCCCACTTGCAACTAAAGGAAACTAAATGCTCTAAAACTAAATCATTCATTCAGCAAAGTAACATAAATTATCAATTGGGGATACAGTAGCAATAACTCATTTCTCTTTTAACTTATGTAAACTAATCAAGCATAAATAAGATCCTCGATCTGAGAAATTTGACAGCAATAGCCAATGTTCTTTACAGTTTTTGATCTCACACACGACACACTAAATAACCAATTGGAAATGGCAATGAATTAAATCAATAATGCTACTGCAACTGATGGAAATGAGATAATTATGCTAACTGTAAGAATGCTAAAAGACAAAACTAAATGATTACAGAAAGTAAATGAGCAGCAATGCTATATAATAGAAATAGACAACAACGCTTATGTGATTGCAATGAACAACAAAACTAAGTTACTAAAATGAACAGTAAAGCTCTGTAATTAGAATGAGCAACACAACAATATGCTTGCAGAAAGAAATGATCTTGTTATGAGGGAAAAGAACAAAAACGCAATTCAACTGCAAGAAGTAATGATTAAACAAACCACACTTGCAGAAATTAGAAATAAGGAAAACCACATTGTATGGTACAGGAACGACAAGTAGATCCACTAGGAGCCGAGCCCTTAGCAGTTGGTGCATATCGTCGGATTACTTCAGGAGATGCAAAGGAATTGCAACTGTTTTTATATATTCATTATTGCATAATCTTTACAACAAGTTCGTGCTCTTCTTCAATAGCGAGAGTCGATGATCAAAGTTACAATTTCAATAGTAATTCTCCCATTCCTCCTATCCTATCCTATCTATCTCTAATCTAATAATCCATCTAATTCTCTCTATAATCATCCATCATGAATCCCCATAATAACCCCCTTTCTCTAATCTCTGTTCTGATTTAAATACACATAGAGAAAACAGAAGTTACAACCGATATGATTAAAAATGATTCCTATTAAAAAATTGGATTGCTCGTAACAAATTGATTAGCGAGATCATATTTGAAATATCCTTCCATCAATCATTTAATAGGAATAGGTCGAATTTGGTATTGCAACTGGAAGAATTTGGAAAACGGCCACAACAACAAATCTGGGAAAGTCATCCTCAGAGAACCTTTCGTTTCTTTCAATACAGGCCGAATTTGGGAAAATTTTTCTTCATTAAAGTGAATTCGGTCCATTCTAGAAAAAACCCATGTTTCGGATTTTTCAGATTCATCTCCATTTGCCCAATATGTCCAATGCAAAACTGTCACTTCTTATTCCAGCGAATTTCTGAGTTGGCATATTTAATGATGAGCCAGAGATCAACTCTACAATCTAGAAAATATCTTGGAGGCTAAAATGGTGACTGATGTTACAAAAAAATTATTAATAAACCATAATTGGTAAAATCATGCATAATCATCAATTTATTAAAAATAAAGGAGAAGAAATAATATTTATCCATAAGAGCATAAATAGTTATAAAATGGAATTATATGATAAATGATGATAAATGACATGATAAAGAAGAGTAGAAATGGATGAAATAGATGTTAAAAAGTGATAATAATAATAACATATTAGCGGCCCAACATACCCCCAAACTAAATATATTGCATGTCCTCAGGCAACCCAGAACTGAATATACTGCATGTCCTCATGCAACCCAAAGACAAAACCCATGTGTTAACCAAGAAAAAAAAATTGTTCATTCCAACTCATTAAATGGATGGAACAAATGAATTTTTCCTCAAATAATGAATATTCAATTTTAGCAATCTTGATGAAGGCGTAACAATTTTTACAGTTGAATTTCAACTATATGTATATGAAGTTGTAGAAAAATGTGATATAAGTAACAACAAACTTCATTAACCATTTTATAAAAAATCAGATCATTTTGATGCATGGATCATGAGATATAAACAAAATGGCTGTAGGTGATAGTGCATAGTTTCCGAAATTTTATGAACTAATTTAGCGTCAAATTATCTGGGTTAGTGTATTTTAATGATACCTCTTTGTTATCCATAAATCACAAGAATTCAGTTCATAGTTTTAAAGATATATGCAAATCAATTTTTGCACTGTATAAAAATGAAATTGTAAGCCTTAAATGAGAAAGAAAGTAGAAAGCACCCATCATGTGTAGCAATTCCTCCCCCAAATGGAAGAATTAGCATATCCTCATGCAATGCTAGAAAACAAAGAGAGGTGGTTGCTACAATCTGTTGAAATCTATGCTCAGTGTAAAACAACATGGAATAATGGAGGTGTTGAGAATGAATAAGAATATCAATGGATGATAAAGAATATTACTAACATGGTCATAAGAAATAAATGAATGAAAGAAAGACTCCCCCAAACTGAAAGATGATATGTCTCTGAAAAATGGGAAGTGGTAAAGATGTAGAATGAATGATGATAAATAATGCTCAATGGATTTTCATAAAATTCTCCTAAATTCGTAATAAATCAGAAAATTATGCTATTTTACCTCAAGTGTTACCTCCGAAAAAAAATGTGGAATGACATGTAGGAACTGACATTTGTTGAAGTTGATGTAGGCTGAGTGGATATTGAAAGTGATGCAAAAGGTGGAAGCCATGCAAGCACATCATTTCTGAAGAATTGTGCGCATTCGCAAGTTGCGCGAGCCTTTACTGTTAGTTGCAATAGTGTGGTCGTGATGCGAATATAATTTCCCCCCATACTTGTTGTTCTCCTGTAAAGAAATCACGATTCTGCATGCAATTTTCTTGAATCCATAGTGTTAATTTTGAAGAGCAACATATAAGATGTATGCCAAAAGTTCAATCAGAAAAATTTCTGTAAAAATGAAGTATGAATATTGTGGCAAATCAGCAAATTATGGGAAAATTCTATACTTATATCACGTGCTATCCATAATGCATACATTCCCCCTTCCAATTGAAAAAGAGATTCCATGACCATAAATCATAGAAAAAGTGTTGTGCTGACGACAAGGCAATCGAATGAACAATACAGTAGTAAATGAAGCAGAGTACACATATCAAATGATAGGACAGCATGAGGTATGATTATAATGAGGGCAGAGTGTATAAAGATAGTTATGAATAAGAGATAAGATGCTTGGGTTGATGATAGGTAATATGGTAAGTAAAAAGGACAACAATATGCAGGGAAAGATACATTGCTGATGATATTCCATCTAAAAATGATATGATTGATTTAAAAACATTAACTCATGCGTAAAGGTTCATAGTAGGGAGAAATTAGGGAAATAATCTCTCTGATAAAAAGAAAAGTAGGAAGAGGGTATTATAATAATTATTGATGTTGAAAATAGAACTTCAATACCATAAGCAGAGCCTCTACTTCCAGTAGGCGTCCATAGCCTCGACAGGGTTTCTTTTTAACCCATATGAGCCAGGATCCTCAATTTATAGTTGGAGAATTCCATTATTGTTCTACAGAAGAGATCAGTGTGATGGTGTGGTAACCAAATAACCACACTGTAATTCACTGGGAAGTAGCAAAAGTGATCAGACCAGCTTGTGATGAAACCTCCTATTCCAAGGATATTGTGGCTATCCAATGGATCATAACCCTGGTGTGGTGGCCATAGTGGGAATGCCACTTCGCTACAACCTTATGAACATGGTAGGCTGGCTCTTTAATGAGACCCCCTATCCTCTATCTGTAGACAAAATTTTGTTTTTTTACACCTTTTATGATAAATAGAGGGAGGCTCGGTACTCCTTAAGAGTGGGGATGGTGTAAGAAGTTTGAACATGTCAATAGAAAGAAAATATACCCATAATCTTACTTATAATAGATAGAGAGAATTGTAGCCAGGAGAAGTGGAACTAGCATGGTAAATATGAACAATCAGTATCATATAAAACAGAAATGAATACAGTAAAGTAATATATAAATAATTGTGTCCCTTTTGTTTGTTTAAAAAAAAAGAAAACATATCATCAAGAAGTTGTCTTGTTAAAGATCATAATGTCAAGGATATTCACTTGCTTCAATAGACTCCATAATTTTTGTCCTCATAAAAGTATTGTACTTCATGCGATTCAAGGGAATCAATAAAATGTGGTTGAGATGAATCAGGAATAATCACACAAGAGGGAGGAAGGGTTGTTCTCGAAAATATTCCCAAAGTGTTGTTCCCTTGAAGGAACAACAAAAACACTCAAAAAAGTGTTGTTCCTTTTAAGGAACAACAAAAATACACCCAAAAAAAGTGTTGTTCCTTAAAAGGAACAACAAAAAATATACCCAAAAAATATGTTGTTCCTTTTAAGGAATAGCAAAAAAATGCATGCGAAAAAGTGTTGTTTCTTAAAAGGAACAGCAAAAAAAAATACACAAAAAATATTGTTCCTTAAAAGGAACAACAAAAAAAATCAACACACGAAACTGTTGTTCCTTAAATGGAACGGTTGTTGTTCCTTAAGAGGAACAACAGTTGTTCCTTAAATGGAACAGCAAAAAGACAAACACACGAAACTGTTGTTCCTTAAATGGAACGACTGTTGTTCCTTAAGAGGAACAACAAATGTTCCTTAAATGGAACAGAAAAAAGACAAACACGTGAAACTGCTATTCCTTAAGAGGAATGGCAACTGTTCCTTAAGAGGAATAACAAAAAGACAAACATGCGAAATTGTTGTTCCTTAAGAGGAACGACTGTTGTTCCTTAAGAGGGACGAAAACTATTCCTTAAGAGGAACAACAAAAAGAAAAACACACGAAAGTTGGTGTTCCCTATAGGGAACAACAAGGGAAAAATAGAAAAAAACTAATGTACAATATATTATCTAAGCAAATCCAATAAATAAAAAAAAAAAAGGTAAACTTATGTACAGGTTTCAAGAGAATAAATTGTTTAGTGGACTGGTGTTTTCGAAGAGTTTCCTTCTGCAGCAAGAATTTGTATTGTGGGGTTCTCATTGTTCAATTTCCAATGGAGCAGAAACTACAATTTGAAGGGAGCAACACCTGAAACACAAAAACATAAAAGAAATCAGAAAAGAAAGAACACTTTATTAAGTTACAACAGCTATGATGTTATTTCCTAAAGCAAGGAAAAAAAAATGTTTTGGCAGTAGTGACATGACATGAATCTTAAAATCCAAATCAATTATTCATGTCTTCTGTTATGAATCCTTTGGGTAATGAATTGGATGAAATTCCTTTGTTTCATTAAAATTTCTTTCAAGAATCGCTCGTCCATAAATTGACCTTCTTTATTCTCTTAGGACCTGCAAAAAAACGAGTGTCTATCTGCAATAAAACATTAAATCATGGATAAATAGAGGTGATTGGGCTCCCCTAATCCAAGAATTATGCAAAAAAACAACAAGTAGTTACTCTGTATAACAAATCCACGGAGAAAATAACATTTGTTTTTTTTTTTTGTCACGTGCGGAACAACAGTGGCCAATCATGCTAACCTGCAGTGTTTTAATCACAACTTCTTTGTTTTTCATCCAAATTGAGTGATTCTAAAGCTATATGAGAGCTAATTCAAATTTTTATCTCCAATAGAAACAAGTTTTGAAGACAAGAAGAATTGATAGGTCAAATACATTAATGAACAACTAGGAAAATAGAGTTTTAAGAGTGCTGATTTAGGATAGACAGTCAGCATTTGGGTCATATTTTACTCATACGATGTCGAAATCGAGTGATTAAAATTTCCTTGTAAACTATATTAATAAATTAATATACCATAGAAACAGGTTTTAAAAATATATTCATTTAGGCCTCCAAAAACTTGTTGTCCCAACTCTGTTCTTGAGCTGCCTACTAGATGTCCTGTCAATATGTTGGTTATAACATTTTCATTTCAAATCCAAATGGAGTGATTCAAATTGGGTTGGAAATTAGACATCAAGGGCTACTTAGGATAGAAACAGGTTTTAAAAATATTCACTTTTGGTCCCTCAAAACATGACTATCCCGACTCTGTTTTTAGAAATTTCATCAAGCCCGCAAGCCAAAAAATATGATATTCAAGAAATTTTTCCATATTGGTGATAAAAATGAATATGAGTGTTTGTAGAATTGTTATTTTCAATATAACACATCTACATACACAAAAAAATTAAAATATTTATCACCGATGTTGATTTCCACAGCGTGTTGCAACAAAAACAATAAATTTTTTTTTTTACATAATAATAAAAATGTATTTATTTATTTTCTCCACTAACCTACTCTTATTTGAAAATTGAATATGCTTACGTATAAGTGTACTTCCAGTGGATCCATTTTCGAAATAAGGCCTCTAGTATGGACATACCCAAATTTGAAAAATGTATGTTAATAAATAGTAGGGTATGAGAAGCCAACTTTCCTTGAAAAGATGGTGCCAAAAATTGTTGAGGTATGGAGTGATTTTGCTAACAAATGGAGTGAAACCAATCTTAAATGTATCCCTTACTTTCTTGATTTCTCATAGCTGTCATATCATGAAGTTCTTGAGTGTTTAAAACAGCTTGTTGATGCAGGCTAGAAGAAACCTCATTTTCTTGCATAACCTCTACAATTTTTGGATTTGAGATATTCTGAATCTCAGTATAAGTTTTCTCCAATGCTTCATGTGAGATAGAATGGGTGGGAAGGGTGGATAGATTTTTCAGTTCAATACTGTAAGCATGTTGTACTATTTTATTATGGTGAGGGTGTGGAATGAGTTGAGCAGGAAATTGTGTAGCGAATGGAGCATTTTAATGATGTAGTTGATTGGGTTGAGTGGATGATTTTGATAGCAAGCAAGATATTGTGGAAGAGCTGGAAGATGTTTTTGTGCTACAATATGAGAGAGAGTAGTCATAAAATGATAAGATGAACCACGCCAAACTTGTAGACAATATTGGTGGCGGTTATATTGAGATTGGCATGGCTGCCCTAACATACGAGTATTCCATAATGGATTATGCAAGTAAGAGAATGGAGAGGAAGTGTTTTGAACCATACCTGTAGGCCACTATTTCCATGGTTTTGACCTTGTTGCAGCTTCCCCATCTCTTTGATATGCTACTTCCATCCTAGATAAGGAAGAAAAACTATCTATGGGATGCTCCTTTAGGTAATGAGGGCAAAAAACTTCATCAAATTCTTGATTTTTCTGAACCTTCAAAACATTCAATTGTGAATTTAGAGAGCTAATGAAATCATATTTAAAATTTTCAAATAAAACATTGATTTCAGTTCTTATGTCTCTTGTTCTTGTAGTAAATTTGGAAAAAAAAGAAGAAACTTCTCTAGAATTCTTACCATACTTGGAAATTCCTCTTGAATACCTTATGCACAATTCATAAACATCATCATATGATAACTAAAAAACATCACCTTTTCCTATCAGATTTAAGAGTTTTAAAAATTCATCTTTGATTCCTTTAAGAATGAGTGTTTTCAAGATTTCTTTTTCCAAATGCTTATGCTTTGATTTTTGAAGGTTACATTGAAATCACTCTACATAATCCTCCAAGCTTTCATCTTCCCCTTGTATCATACCGAAAATATCTTCATTGGATTTGCAGTAGTCTTGGTACTTCTTCAAGACTATGTTCTTCATGTCCTCCCATGTTTGGATGCAATTCCCACCAAGGTTCATGAACCATCGGAGAGCTGCTCCTTTTAGAGTAAGAGGAAACACTTTCAACCTTTGATCATTAGTACAATAATAATATCCTCTAAAAAGTATTTCAAACTCAAATAAGAATGTATCTGGATCTTCATTTGTCAAACCATGAAAATTTGGTAGAGACGATGGGGGAATTATGTGCATTTGTGTCACTCCTCCTAGATCTTTGATAGGGAATTCAAAAGTTGAAATGTGAGCCATTTCTTACCATAATAGAAGATGTTCTTCATATTTTTATTTAAGGATCCTCCTTCCAATGTTCCTGTCAATTGGTTAGTGAAATTGGTAGTGCTTACATCACCACTCGAGTGGAATTACAAGATTTTTTTTTTTAAAATTGTACCTCTAAAATTCCTACTTCAATTCCTACGCAATTTTGCTGAAAAGCGGGCGGAGGAGCAAGAATTTTACTTGATCGTTACACAGGTTCTTACCTTCCATTTTTAATACCCAATTCTTTCACAGCAAACAAACGTCGAACATACATCACTCTCTGTGAAATAGTGACACTCTCCCCGGCAACAACTCCAAAATGTTAGGTGCTAAAAGGTGCATTTTAAAACTCCTATTTATCTCACACTAATTATCAACCCAGGAAAGTCCTCTTATTTCAAGATTGTACACAATATGTGCACGCTATAATCCCAGATATTAATGTTTCTTAAAATGTAGTATAGATCTTTCAAATACAAGAATAAAAGGATGCTTTTAATAAATCCCACTTGCAACTAAAGGAAACTCAATGCTCTAAAGCTAAATCATTCATTCAGCAAAGTAACAACAATTATCATTCGAGGATATAGTAGCAATAAATCATTCCTCTTTTAACTGATGCAAACTAATCAAGCATAAATAAGATCCTCAATCTGAGAGATTTGACAGCAATAGCCAATGTTCTTTACAGTTGTTGATCTCACACACAACACACTAAATAACCAATTGGAAATGGAAATGAATTAAATCAATAATGCTATTGCAACTGATGGAAATGAGATAATTATTCTAACTGTAAGAATGATAAAAGGAAAAACTAAATGATTGCAGAAAGTAAATGAACAAAAACGCTATATAATAGAAATAGACAGCAACGCTTATGTGACTGCAATGAAAAACAAAACTAAGTTACTGAAATGAAAATCGAAGCTCTGTAATTGGAATGAGAAACACAACAATATACTTGCAGAAAGAAATGATCTTGTTATGAGGGAAAAGAACAACAATGCAATTCAATTTCAGAAAGTAATCATTAAACAAACCACACTTGCAGAAATCAGAAATAAGACAAACCACACTTTATGGTACAGGAACGGCAAGTAGATCCACCAGGAGCTGGACCCTTAGCAGCCAATGAATACCGCCGGATTACTTCAGGAGATGTGAAGGAACTCCAACTGTTTTTATATATTCATTATTGCATAATTGTTACAGCAAGTTCGTGCTCTGCTTCAAAAGCGAGAGTCGATGATCAAAGTTACAATTTCAATAGTAATTCTCCCATTCCTCCTATCCTATCCTATCTATCTCTAATCTAATAATCCATCTAATTTTCTCTCTAATCATCCATCATGAATCCCCATAATAACCCACCTTTCTCTGATCTCTGTTCTGATTTAAATACACATAGAGAAAAGAGAAGTTAAAACTGATATGATTAAAAATGATTACTATTACAAAATTGGATTTCTCACAACCAATTGATCAGCAAGATCGTATATTAAATATCCTTCCATCAATCATTTAACAGGAACAGGTCGAATTTGGTATTGCAACTGGAAGATTTTGGAAAACGACGACAACATCGAATCTGGGAAAATCATCCTCAGAGAACCTTCCGTTTCTCTCAATACATGCCAGATTTGGGCAAACTGTTCTTTGGAAAAAGTTAATTCGGTCTGTTCTGGACAAAACCCATGTTTCCGATTTTCCAGATTCTTCTCCATTTTCTTAATATGTCCAATGCAAAACTGTCACTTCTTATTCCAGTGAATTTCTGAGTTGACATATTTAATGATGAGCTGGAGATCAACTCTGCAATCTGGAAAATATCTTGGAGGCTAAAATGGTGAGTGATGTTACAACAAATTTATTAATAAACCATAATTGTTAAAATCATACATAATCATCAATCTATTAAAAATATATGAGAAGAAATAATATTTATCCATAAGAGCATAAATAATTATAAAATGGAATTATATGATAAATTATGATAAACAACATGATAAAGAAGAGTATAAATGGATGAAATAGGTGTTAAAAGTGATAATAATAATAACATATTAGCGACCCAACACCTAGCACCATAATAGATGAAGGCGCATTTTTTGTATTCTATCATCCACTTCTTGGCAAGCTTTTGGTTCTCTGCAGCTTGTGCATGTTACCCATAATATGTTGGCGCTTAACAGAGGAACCAATCAACCGTTAGGGATCCTTCCTAAGTTACCTATTACTTTTGGAGGAAATAATTTCTATCTAGACGTGATGGTTATCTAATTCCCTTTAGACTTTAACTTAATCCTTCTTTGTGACTATACTTATGTCATGGGAGCTCTTGTCTCTTCTCTCTTTCATGTGATTTGTTTCCCACATGAAGGAATAATTGTGACCATTGATAAGCTTTCATACACTGGTCCTCATCTAGCTCCCAATAAACCATCATCTCTTCATGGTTCTTACATTCCAGTGGTATCTTCCCTGTCACAAGTTAATTATGTGGCAACCTGTTCCATGCTCCTGTCTACTAATGATCCATTCAATGATATAGTGAACCATGTACTAGGGGCATTGGATCCTATTTTCCAGAGTGTTTTTATCCAATTTAATGAGAACCTCTTGGAATCCATGACCTTTTATGAACCATGATCAGGTGTCGGAGAAGAGTTCCTTTTCTTGTGTCAAACTCCTTAAAAAATGAATCAAGTGCATCGAAGCATAGTTTCTTTTCTTGTGTCAAGCTCCTTAAAAAATGAAACAAGCCCTCTGGATAAAATTTCCTTGTCTTGTGTCAAGCTCGTTAAAAAATGAAACAAGGTTACATGAGCATAGTTCTTTTACTGTGTTAATCTCATTAAAAAATGAAACAAATCCCCTAATAATTTGAGTCTTCGATTTGATCTCGTAAATTCCTAGTCGAGTATTTCACTTGATCTCATAAATTAACCTTCATTCCAGCCACCCATAAGTAACCCACAGTCTACTTAGGTGAATGAGATGAAGCTTAGGGGGCATGTACCTTGAATTGAGTCGCCATGCTGGGGGAATGTAAACTTATCTCAAGCATAGTTTATCTCTATTTCAAGCTTGCATAAAAATGAAACCAATTCCAAGCATAATTTGTCTCCATTTCAAGATTGTGTAAAAATGAAACCAATTTCAAGCATTGTTTCTTGTTTCAAGCTTGTGTAAAAATGAAACCATCCTCATTACATCTCTTGTGATCGCCCTTTTATGTAGCTCTTCTGCTAGATGAGCCTTGGTTTTCTCATTCCATCTTCACCATCTTCTTTGGAAAATCATATTCTCTTAGTTGATTGTTTAACCCTTACTTGGGGAACCACTGCTATGAGTTGTATTGTTAGAAATTCTCTTGACCTTTACATCTTTTAATTAGTTCCACCATCACTGGAACTATTTACTACACTTTATACCATTCGTTCCTCCAGGACGAGTCAATTTTAAGCTCTTTTCTGACTCTCAAAACATGGAAATATTTATGAGTCCTTGTTATTTTGAACTCGTTAATGTGAATGAATTGGTTTGGTATCAGCATATGTTTACCCTTTTTTCGTGTTGAGATTTACTATTTACGTAAAAGGAATACCTTGATCGAAAATGGTCAACAGGTTCTCTTGAATATTGTTTTCTACCTTTTGGATTCGAGAGGCGATTTATAAAAAGGGACATGATGGATTTTCCTTTTTGTTTCTTTTCAAAATCCTTAAACATGAAAAGTTACCGAGTTACCCTTTCATTGGACTCATTAAATATAAAACGACGAAAGACTTGTCACCATGGCGAGATCGAGTTCCTCCTTCCTAGGGCTCATTAAACTTACTAGGATGGATTCATTCGAAGAATGAACTTACACATCAACATATGATATCCTCTTCACGCTGGCTATAAAAAATAAAGAGGTAATAATTAGCAATAACAGGGGAAAATTGAAAGTGACCATCCTATGTGTATTTGGGCAGCATGTCGCTCTTGAACATGACAATCATCTGCAATTCGTGCCGGGTTGGGGACATCCTAAATTTGTCAGTTTTCCTCCGTGTGTTTTGGAAATTTGTTTACCTCTCATTTGATTACTAATTTTTTCAACATGACCTCTAATCATATTTGAGTCAAATTCTGCCACACTCCAGAGTTGTGTCGCTAATATGTTCAAGATAATTCATTTTTTTCAAGCATCCTCTGCTTATATAACCTCCTTTGTTACAATCGTGAATGACTCCTAACATCTTAAGATATCTTTTGTTTCATATCGATTATCTGGGAATCATCATGGACCTCTTGTCGACCTCATCTCATTATCCAGGAAGGTGATTTAGAAACTTTTGTTCAATACCTTGGAGCTTGCATGCCTCAGTGGAAATTTTTTCATGTTTGACGACACATTCACATCATTGGCCTTCGATTGAATGATTCTGCAAGTGTTCAAATTCAAAAAATTCATTCACACTTGTAGATTGTGTTTTTGTACCTTGAGGTCCATCATTATTATTGGTGGTCTCTCTTAGGCTTGTTAACGGTTCTCATCATTGACTGGTAATCAGGTGGTTTCTACCATGTTCGACACCAACACATTTATTTGCACGAATAGATTTGTACATTGGGTTCATTGAGATCATGGTGAAGAACCTAGGTCATATCTGATTTTTGGTCCAGGCTGCGAGGAGTTATTGAGTGTTCATAATTATATACATGATCCTATCTATACGTATGGTTTCATCCATACCGCGGATCCAATTTTATAATCTCTTTTAGAAGGATGGCTGCGACCATACTGTGGGTTCGTGTTTCATTTGATGCTTAGTGCAGCGTCATGTGGTTATGCATATTTATACTAGAGATGTCACATATTGTAAAATGTTTGATTTGGTAGGTTTTCCAGTGGTGGTATGCATTATTTTCCTTGGTTCATAAATCATTTCAGCCATCACTCCGTGTTCTGCCTTCATGCTTTAGCGGGCATTTTTTACACAATAATTTATCACCATGCTCATTTTTCCATCCGTGATCATTAAATTCCCCATGACAGTTCCTGTGAAATGTTTCCATCATCAAGAAATATGTTAAAATGTCTCCTTGAAGATCCAAAGATGACTACCTTGGAATATTACTGAAGAAACTTGGTCAAATTCCTAGTTTCCCGGGTTAGTGCCTTCCCCGGTGCCATGACTACGCTGATTTCCTTTTCACAATTCTAGCCTAGAACTTTTAGTGCCCTAATTTACTGGAAAACCATGTTTATCTCCTTTTTGGCAGTGCTTCCTCAAATGGAGGAGAAGCCTCGTCCTCTAGAAGCTAAAGGGCAGTGAGTTGGTTGGTGAACGATGGTGATAACGTTGAGCTCTCTGATTTTAGAGCCTTGATCTCATCCATGGGATATCATCCATTATAAGGTGGTCCTTTCTCCTCCTTTCATCGGCTCTCAACCTCTTCTCCCTTCCTATAAATTCACATCCCTCATTCCCCCAAGTTTAGAGCTTGGTTGATCATTGTCAGACTCGTTTGAACTCTAATTTCCTTGCATGCTAACATCATGATTATGTCTATGTGTTTAGGAGAAGGAATTATTTTGACCTTCAGTGAAGGACTCAGATTTTCACCAAAGGATGTCTCCAACATCAAGGCCTCGATTGTAAGCTCTCCTTTTTTATTTATCAATAGTAACATCTGATGTTTGCTTTCTGTGTTTGTATGAATGTTTATGCAAATATTCTGGTACTCCTTGATCTGCTAGATAACTAGTGTTTATGTTTATTATGTATTGTATCACGGTTTTTGTTGCATATTGATCATTCGCAGGTATTCGCATGCCATCAATAGCAGGAAGCAGGCCTACAAGGATTTTGGATTGAGGTAACCATCAACGAATTCAAGCGTAATGTTCAGAAATAGGTATTTATGTCTCTTTCCTCATTACATTGGAAAGATTAGTTAAGAGAGGTTTGCGTTAGAAATAATCTCGTGTTGCTAGACCCACTCTAGGGATAGAGAGATCACCTATATGTACACAGGGGATTTATCTTGAAAAAAATCCAAATCTTTGAGAAGACGGAGAAAATTTGGAATTAAACCCACATCTCTTAAAGTAGTGCATCCAGAAGAAGAATAAACTAGAACTATTACATGAGAAAGAAATATTTCTAGGAAGTATATCAAACGATAGGGTGTTTCACTAGAAATGGAAATTATTTCCTTCTTCATTAGACTAGGTAAGATGCCATGATGTCCTCCTGATGTGATGACATTTAAAACCTTTGACTGACACGACCTATCCTCATAAAGGGCCCCCAATGCAAATATTTCCAAAATACAAATATCTTCAGGAACCACATAAGCATATCATATAAAATTTACAAGTTCATTCACAAACTCAGGTTCATTGTTGAAAAAAAACAGATAAATCATTGGTGTCATTACTTTCTTGCACTTGCACTAAAAAATCCAAAGATGAATATAGATGTATTTCCACTTGGTGTCTAGACGTGAAAAATCTCTTGAAAAATTTAATCTTGTTACTAAAGAAAATCTAAGGGCAATAGGAACCTTGTATTCATATACTAGATGCTTCAAAAGATGGAGATCACTTACATGATTCATATTTAAATCAGGAATATGAATTACTTGTTGGCCTAGGTGTCTTGACAGTTCCACTTCAGAGTCCCCCTTTCAAATAGATTCGTAAGGAGAAGATTCAACATGAAGGGAAGAACCTTGCTGATATGCAATAGGGTCAGCCCCATTTTCAGTAGAACAAGATAACAACCCAAAACCTTGTTCTTTACCACCCCATCCTTCGGAAAAGGAAAACAACTTCGTATTAAAAGAAGTATCTCTAAGCAAGAATTTTCCCACAGGTTTCTTTACAAATGTAGCCAGTGTTTGTAGACTAGTAGTTACTACATCTGCATCTCAAGAAGAAAGCAAAGTCGAATGATGGTGCCACACAAAAGCAACATATAAGAAATAAACAACAAAACATAAACATGCATGCATCATTATAGGTTTGAGACTTTTGCAATTGGTATTTTGTGTAGCAAGTTTTTCCAAATAAATTGCATCCATGGTTGATAAATTCGAAGTTTCGAACCAGTCCACCGAGGTTTATCTTCAGGAAAGATCCTTGAGTAAGTCAGATCTCACATTAAGGTATAAATAAGAGATGAACGGAAATAAAAAGAAAGGGAGGTCGACCAAGAAAAATATTATTGAAAAGATAGATATTACTTAAATTAATTTAATTTATCTAATTTAATTTGTTATGGATTAATATAATTAAATAGACTAATTATAATTTAATTGATTCTAATTAATGAGAGAAGTTTTTTTAATAAATTAAGGAAATAAAATTTAATTTACTTTTTAATTAGTTTAATTTATTTTTATATAATTTATATTTTTCATTAATTTTATTTTGTTATGATTTTTGTTTTAAATTGATTTACAACATTTTATTGATAAATTATATATATATATATATATATATATATATATATATATATATATATATATATATATATATATATATATATATATAATTAGATTGTTATTAATTCAATTAATTTTATTAATAAAATTATTAAAATGTAAAATTATGTAATTTTTCATTCTTTAAAAGGTTAATCTAAATTTTGGAAAGTTTTTTATTTTTAATGATTATAAATTCTTTAATAATTATTAAGAATTTATAATCATTAAAAATAAAAAACTTTCCAAAATTTAAATTAACATTTTAAAGAATGAAAAATTACATAATTTTTAATTTTTAATAATTTTATTAATAATATATATATATATATATATATATATATATATATATATATATATATATATATATATATAAAACAATTAAAAATCATAACAAAATAATATTAATGAAAAAAGATAAATTATATTAAAAATAAATTAATCTAATTAAAAAATTAAATTAATTATATTCCCTTAATTTATTAAAAAACTTCTCTCATTAATTAGAATCAACTAAATTATAATTAATCTAATTAATTATATTAATCCATCGCAAATTAAATTAGATCAATTAAATTAATTTCATTAATATCTATCTTTTTCTTGGTCTGCCTCTCTTTCTTTTTCTTTCCGTTCATCTCCTATTTATATCTTAATGTGAGATCTGATTTATTCAAAGATCTTTCGTGAAGATGAACCACGATTGACTGGTTCAAAATGTCGAATTTATCAACCATGGATGCAATTTATCCAAAAAAACTTGCTATGCATGCATCATTTTAAATACATTAAGTTGGAAAATACATAAAATGAAGGAAATAATTTAACCATGAGTACAGAAAAAATCATCACCATAACATGTATGCATTACCATGAAAAGTATAAAAAACAATAAAGAAAAACTAAAAATTATAGAATTCTTACTAGATGGTTTTTATAGGTAAAGAAAAAGAATTTATATACTTATTGAGATGAGAATGAGAACAGTAACAAAAATTAACTATATTAGAATTACAGAATATAGATAGAGAAAATATGTTTCCCATAACCTATCATCATCTTATTACTTACATTGGATTTTAACATATTTTTCAATTTCAGAAACCTTCAAATATTTGTTTTTACTAACTACTTGGGAAAAGAGAGAGAGAACTTTAGGTAGTAAAAACTTGAAAGTAATGAAATAAATCATAATGCATATAAAACCTCATACTAGGAAAATTGATCATTCATAGATGTTAAGAAGAGAAGGGCATCAAAGATAGAGAAAAAGAGGCATGCACAGTAAAGAGATTTTATGAGGAGCTTGAATTAGAACATCGTTCAACATCACAAGAAAGAGAAAAAAAATATTTACTTCTTACAAGAAAAGCTACATTCAAGGATTTATATTGAATAAAGAAACATACAATATTATTCATATACAAAGATATCCAACATTAACAGTTAAATGTATATATTTATTTCATGCTAGGAAGGAAGGAGAACGCCGTTCTAAACCATAGCAAGCCTTTGTATCTGATGGATTAGGGGCAACAAAATATGCTCAATATGTTCTTGTAAATTGATCCATATATTCTTTCAACAATGTTTCCCACCTTAAAGCATCAATTTTTAGGTTCAGGTTTGGGTACTACACAATATCCTATTGGTTGCAATATATAGGTTGATAAACCTCAGTTAGGAAACCACTTGAGTAACAAAAATGTTATAGAGATTCTAACTAGCCTCTAGGCAAAACCATGCAAAAATAATTTGCTCGTAATACTTGGGATTGTAATTTGTTGTAATAACAAGTTGAGACTTTTCTAGCAGACTCTCTTCCCTAAACAAAATTTCAAAATTTGAGATTTGGATGTAATAGGCTAGCTTTTTTTTCCACTGACTACAATATGGAAGAATGAACAATTGGATGCACTTTTGGTTATGAGCTCCATCTTTGGATTCTTCAAGCCTCCATAAGTTAAACAGTTTTATGTGAAATAACCTCGCCAAATATCACAAACAAATGTCCATAAGAAGTGCTACTTGTGCTCCCTATAACATATTTGTGATTTCATTCCACCTCCTCATCCAACTATCTCTTGTAGGTGTTGCTAGGGGATGGATGGTTTACTTGGATACTTGGAGATTTTTTTAGAAGTTTGTACAAAAAACTACAAAAATTTGGTAACCTTGTGCATGGTGGGATTGTTAGAAGGCTATCTCTTTGTGCAAAGTAGTTCAAGTTGGAAGGAATCATTAGAGGTCATTTCTACACTAAATGACCAAGCACTGACTCATATAGTCAATTCTTAGTTTTCTCTAAGCAGAAATTACCAAGCACTTTTAGAGAGTATTCTTCTTAGTGATTCCTAAGTGTTTTATTTTTTTTCTTAGTTTTGAACCCAAAAAGTTGTTTGTTGCTGAAATGTTTCTAGAATCTGTAAAACATTTCACGATAGAACATAAATCTTGCGCATTTCAAGAAACTGATAAAACAATTCAGAAAGACAAAATGTCACCAAAACACATTGTCAACATTTAAAAGTTGTGACACACCGGAATCTGTTTCTGATTTGGAAAACAACATTTCAGGGGTCCTCTTGGGGTGTTTTTAATAACTTATCTTGTATTCCATCAACAAAGGCAAATTGTGCTATAACAAGAAATAGATGTATGAATTGAGCATGACTCCATATTCTACGCATAGTTGGGACTAATAATTGAATTACTCTATGAAGTTTGTTGGTTTGGGGCATCCTTTATTGAAAGCATCACAAAGTCTTGTTGGCTATATAAATTTGTCTACTATTATTGGCATATATTTTATAATCACAACCACCATTTATCTCTTTCATCAGTTTTTATAGCAAGTCAATCATATGATTATTCTCAAATAAGAAAAACATTCTAGTCCAATAACTTAGTTGACTTTTCTTCATTCAACTGTCATTTCTTCTATTACTCACTCTCATCTACTTGTATAAAAAACAATGTTTGTTGGCTTGGAATTCAAACTAGCATCCACATAGGCATCCAGTAAAGGTGTTGTAGTCTACCACAAGCATTTCAATCCCTTGTTATAGAAACTGCCTTACTTGAGATGGCTAGTACTCACCAAGTCATTCATATACTAACCAAAGGCTCAAATGTCAAATATCAAAGATCACAAGAGTTGAATAAGGCATCAATTTGTCTCTAAAACCCCTTAGGTGAGGTGCCAAGAGGATCATGTTGTTGAAAACTAAAAGCAAGTGATAACAAGACACTCAGAAAACATTCAAATACCATCCTATATGTGCTCCTAAGAAATGAGTCCATCTCATCGATATAGAACCTGTGGAGAGTTAGAGAGAGAAGGAATGATTAGAGGGAATTTCTATGATCATCACACTACACCATAACCTCATATGTTTAGTGCTTACCTAAGTACAGATGACCAAGCGCTATTATATAGTTTTATACTTAGTGATTCCTATGTGTTTTAAATTTTGTTCTTAGTTTTCTACCCAAAATTTTGTTGTTTGTTGCTGAAATGTTTCCATAATTTGTAAAAAATTTCAGGATGGAATAAAAATCTTGTGCATTTCAGGAAACCGATGAAACATTTTAGAAAACCAAAATTTCACCAAAACACTTTGTCATCATTTCAAAGTAGTGACACAATGGAATTTGTTTCTGATTTGGCAAACAATATTTCAGGGGTCCTCCTAGGGTGCTTTTAGTAGCTTAGCTTGTATGCCATTAACAAATACAAGTTGTGTTATAACAAGAAAATGATGTATGAATTGGGCATGAGTCCATATTTTGGGCATAGTTTGGACTAATAATTGGATTGATATATGAATTTTGTTGGTTTTGGGCATCCTTAATTGAAAGAATCACAAAGTCTTGTTGGCTATATAATTTTGTCGACTATTATTGGAATTTTTTTTCAATCACAACCACCATTTATCTTTGTCATAAATTTTTATAGCATGTAAATCATATGATTATTCTCAAATAAGAAACAAATTCTAGTCATATACCTTAGTTTCCTTTTCTTCATCCAACTACCATTGCTTCTATTACTCACTCTCATCTACTTGTATAACAAACAATGTTTGTTGGCTTGTAATTCAAACCAGCATCCACATAAGCATCGAATAAAGGTGTTGTAGTCTACCACTCGCATCTCAATCTACTATTACATAAATTATCTTACCTGAGATGAATATTACTCCCCAAGTCGTTTATATACTAAGCAAAGGATCAATGACATAGAAGTATAGAACTTATTAGTGTAGGTGACCGATCTCTCATTGCCAAACATATCTTCTGCCTCAGAGTCTTAGGCTTGGGCCAATGTCCACATTTGAATAAAATATAAGAGCTTATATCTCATACAATATATCATGTTTATCACCAATGTGTCATCCAACTGAACTCAAAGCTGCTAGTTTTATTGTTACAATGCAATTGTCCCAATCCACTTTGAGTAGAAGGTGTCTGATCTCATCACCTATGACTTGGAAGGTTCACATAAAAACTTATGATGGTACTCCATTAACATATATGGAAGTGAATTCCACATTTTCATAAACTATAAGAGCTTCTATCTCATCCAATATAGCATGTTTATCACCAATGTGCCTTCCTACTGAACTCGAATCTTCCACTTTCATTGTTGCAATTCAATTGTTCCACTATACTTTGAGTAGATGATGACCGATCTCATCACCTATGACTTGGAATGTTCACTGCAAATCATATGATGGTAGTCCATTAATATCTATGGAAGTGAATACTCGCTAATGCAAAGGGAATTGTAGGGATCATCCAATCAAAACGGTGGGCAGTGTGAGTAGAGTGTTCAGAAAAGCTTAGGAATCACTTTATTTTCTATTGAAATGACCAAGTTGTTCATACAAGACTATATGACTTAGTGCTTTGTCACTTCTCATATATTTAGTGATTATTTTTCTCTAAGAATTTTTTTTCTAAGCACTATTAGAGAGTTGGTCATTTATGCACTAGTCTCAACATTTGTACTATATGATGGGCAGTCTTAGCTAGTGATTTGATGCAAGGTTTTGAGTCATATTTGGCATAAGACTGTTGTTATTCTAGAATAGAAAATGGAAGCCATTTTAATTAGTTAGTATATCCCCTTCTCCAATGTGATACTCATTAAATTAAGAAATATTTAAGTGTAGATTTGAAAAGAAACAAGTAGTAAGTAGCATATTATTTCTTTTGTTCACCTTCATCTGATTAGTTTGTACAAGGAGGGATCTATTATAGAGAATAATTTTATCGCCTAAAATATTTTGGGCCTCATTGTGTAGGGTGAAACTCCTTGCCATGGTCAAGAGGTATGTTTTAAAGGGGATTCCACTTGTAACACAATCCTACGTTGCTTCATTTTGTAACAAATGTAATTTTTTTATTTTTTTATTTCGTGGTTGATGCATTTATTGGGGGAGGTAGTTATAGTAACGTAAGTTTATTTATTCCACCCTAAACCATTGTTTCCTATTCTTGGAGAGATAGTTGGGTCATTGGATAAATAGCCTTAGTTTCCTTTGCTATTTTGAGTTTGTAATTGGTTGGCATTTAGGATGAGCGATGAATCATTTAAATCGAAGGAGTGCTCCCCTAGTTGGCACCTTAGCATATTATTTAAGGTCACTCCATTTTCTAGAGCTTGTTGTAACACAAAATGGCCAAGTTTACCATCCTGTACACATTTTAAGAGTGAATTCCAAAGGGGTTAATTGGCTACCTCCTTGGAGAGTATACATTAGCTCACCCTGATCTATTGGGGGTATGTTAGCTTACTAATAGTGATATGTGTGAGAGTATGGAGAGATATTTGAGTCATTGGAAAAAGAAGCTTAGCTGAATTTTCTATTTTGAGCTTGTAATTCAAAAATGGTTTTAATGTATGATGATTGATGAATCACCTAGATCGAAGGAGTGCTCCCCTAGTTGGCACCTTACCACATTATTTAAGGTCACTCCATTTTCTATATCTTGTTGTAACTTACAATGGAGAAGTTTAACATCCTTCACACACTTTTAGGGTGTATTATTACAGGATGAATTGGCTAATTTATTGGCTACTCCTAGTCTCAACATATTGTATGTCCTTGTTACATTATGCATTTTATCCTTTGCTGCAATAAATATCCTGAAACAATTTGCTATCTATTTGATTGTAGTTTATTTGTCTTTCTACTATGCTCTAATTCATTGTTATATTGATATTTGTATCGTAATAATTTTAATCCTAATGGTGTAGTGAAGTTGTTTTCAAAGGATTGATCACCATACAATGTAATATAAAAGGGAAGTCAGGACTATAGAATCACTCTTTGGACCACAACTAGTCCACGCCCTAATTTTATTTTTGATAAGTTTTAGATCCATTAGATGAACATGATAATTGGTCTGATCCCCCAAGACAACTCTAAATTTAATGCTATGAGATTGACTATATAAAACACTTCTCCCTAATCCATAGAACTAAGGGTCATCATAAAAATATGCGCATGCACCATCCTTACCCACTTCTTCAATAATCTGCCTAGGAGGCTTAGGTATTGTCATCTAAGGAAAAAACTTTTATAGAATTTAGACCACATAAAATAGGAAAAGAACAATGAATAGGAAATAATTTAGTGTGAATTCTTGAGGGTTGAATTGGATACATCCTTGGAGAGTATGCGCTAGCTCACCCTAATATATTGGGGGCATATTAACTTACTAATAGTGATATGTGTGAGAGTATGGAGAGATAGTTGAGTCATTGGAGAAAGATACATAACCGCCTTTTCTATTTTGAGCTTGTAATTGGTTTGAATTTATGATGAGTGATGAATCACCTAGATCGAAGGACTGCTCCCATAGTTTGCACCTTACTACATTATTTAAGGTCACTCCATTTTCTAAAGCTTGTTGTAACTTACAATAGACAAGTTTCCCATACTCCACACACTTTTAGGGTGTATTCTTAAGGGATGAATTGGCTACTTCTTGTCTCAATACCTTGTATGTATACATTAAATTATGCATTTTATCCTTTTCTATAGTAAGAAACCTTCAACAATCTGTTATTTCTTTGATTGTAATTTATTTTTCTTTCTACTCTGATCTCATTAATTAATATATTGATATTTGTATAGTAAATAATTTAATCCTAATGGTTCAGTGAAGTTGGTTTCAAAGGATTCATCAACATACAATGTAATTTAGCAATGGGAAACCAAGACTATAGCATCATTGTGTGGATCACAGCTAGTCCATGCCCTATTTTTATTTTTGATAATTTTTAGAGCCATTAGTTGAACATGATAATTGGTTTGATGCCTCAATCCAACTCTAAAGTTAATGATATGATATTCACTATATAAAGCTCATCTCCCTAATCCATAGAGCTAAGGGTCATCATCAAACTATGCCCATGCACCATCCTTACCCACTTCTACAACAATCTTCCAAGGAGACTTAGGTACTATCATCCAAGGAAAATTATTTTGCAGAAATGAGACCACAACAAATAGGAAAATCATATTAATAGGAAGAATTTGCCTATATTTATTTACATTCCTAGCTTGCTAAATATCCAAGCTAGGATTTAGGGAGTTCTTTGTAATCCTTCACTGAAGAGTTATGACACCAACCTCTTACACCATTTTCAACTATGCCACCAATTTAGAATTTTTTCAACCTAGTAAAATGTTTAATCTCCCTCTAAACTTTCATAGTATAGTTATAGTCCATGACATGATTTTTATTGGTATTTTCACATACCTTGCACAAACTGCACCTATTGGGTCTTTCTCTATTCATTATTAGAAGATTATACCAAGTCAATTCTTTTTGTTTAGTGAAAACCACATAAAATTCAAGCCTTTGAGGTCTATTTAAATATATAAACTCTCCTCCTCCACCAAAATGATTCCTCTTATCCCCATATAAAATAATAGCAATATATCTAGCTTTTGGGATATAAACCCTAGAGGGATTCTTTGACCATATGAGATTGTATATATTCTCAATCAACATGACATGGCTAGATCAAGCAAGAAAGCCCCTAGCCATCTAACTTAATGCCTCATTGAGCAAGCCAATCATGTCAAAAAATAAGAAACCTTACAACTCAAGGTCCTCTATCTGGGATAAGAAAGAAATTCAATATTCTCATTTTTTGTGGGATGCCCTTAACTAAGTAAAGTCTGCAGGGCAGCATATTAACAGACTACAATCAACAATGCTTAATTCATAACCAAATGAAGGACATAAGTCAAATTATTCCTGAAAATGGAACATGGAATATTGACAAAATAGTTCAAGATAGTACCAGATGATACTAAAGAATCCCTCAGCCATGATGTATGTGGTTGCAACTCAAATCATGAAGGCATCTCACTAGGCCATGAAGCTTCTAACAAAGTACCAATGACTTTAGGGATATGCAAGGAAGGAAGCCCGCCTAAGAATAACACATTTGATGGTGTTTTAAAGGCTATTCCCACACCCAAAATCATGTAAGGTGTATTAAAAAAGAGCACAAACATTCCTTAACACTTCAAAACTGGATTTTCTAGAAATTTGATGCCAGAAACCCTTATCCAACATACAAAAGTTTAGCCATTAAAAGTAGTGAATGCCACAAAAGGTGATCACACTCTCATTATCAAGCAAAAGCATGGTAATGATAAAAATAAATATAAGGTCAATGTACAAGCACAAACCCTAATTGTTTCGATCCTTATACAAAATATTTGTACAAAGAGGGCTTCACAAATCATGGTACAAAGGGGCCAAAAATAAAGTGAACCACAATGGACAATTGTCTAAGTTATGATCTAGTGGTGCCTCACGTCCTAACATATTTCACTGCTCACACCCCTAGTAGAAGCTTCACCTTGTCCCCCCTGCTTTGAGTCTTCACTCTATTACTTCAAGCAACCACTGGGAAATAATTGTTACATTATTCAGGGTTTATGGTAGGATATGTGTGTTATTTTTGCATTCTTTTAAGTGTGAGATTGAGTTGTGCTAGTGATTCTGATAGTACTTTTGAGGTATAGAAGAGTGTCACCCTTGTATTTATTATTTTTTAAAGCATGAGGTGCAAAAAATTATGGGCATTGAATATAAAGTTGTTTTTTTTGGTAAATTAGACTGATTCTATTATAAAATATTATGGTACAAGGATTGTTACAAACATGAGAGGCTAGAAATCAAGGTAACCGAAAATGATGAAAAATCAACCTCGAGCCCGTTAATTAGCCAGGAGAGAAGCAAAGTGAGCAAGAAAATGAACATGGGAGGTAAAAGACAGATAAAGGACTCTACCCAAATTTGGTAGAGTCCTCAGTGCACCATTTCTTTCCCTTGTTTTTTGAAACTCGTACCCAACCATCATGGGGCGGATGAGCGAGAACCACTTGGAGATTGTTGGTGACTAAAGGAGTTGGCTCCTTATATGAATCTGAGGAGGATGTTTCATGAGACCACTTCTGAGCACTTGAAGGAACGTTGGGCCCTCCCGAATCTGCCAAGGTAATGTCTGTCTTCTGCTTTGACTCTTCCTCATCTGCCTCGATCTCTTCCTCATCCAAGTTGGAGGAGTCGATTTCATCCATGGTTGGTGGTACACATGGTTTCCAGCTTTTGGAATTTGATTTTTGGTTTCTCTTCTTATTTTGGGAAAGGAAAGAGGAGCATGATTTTTTAAGGTGCCATATTTGATGATAGTGACGGCATTAGAAGGCAGTGTTCTCATAATCCAGGGTTTGGGTCCAATGGAAGCCTCCCACCTTGAGAATTATTTGATCGGGAAAGCCTTTGCTAATATCTATTTCAACACAAATTCTGCCAAACGTGTATATGTCTGATTCCCCCCTGGAGGTATCTATTGCCAGGAAGCATCGAAGGGTGTTTCTGATTCCTTGAAAGACTAAAATGTGCCAAAGATGGGTAAGTAAGTTAGGGAACCTGACCCAAATAGGGAGCTTGATGATGATGGTCTTGGAAGGATCAAAGTCTAGGAACCATGGTGTGAGGAATGGCCCTACTTTTCCCCAAAACCAGGGTCCCTCTGTTAGGAATTTTTTATAATCATCGGTGAAAGAGAATATGACTATGAAGAAGACCTTTGAGCAGAATAAAAACATGCAATTTTTTGTCCAAGTAGAGTGGAGCCATTGGTAGAGATCTCCGAAGCGAGGCCATAATCCATTGAATTAGAAAATGATGGCCTTTTCTGCCAACTATTGAGTCTGGTTGTCAAGAGATGGATGGGAGATTTTAATCATTGGAATTTCCTCTGTTGTATCCACTAGGAATGGCTTGGGAGCCAGAGGGGGCTATCTATATTTCTTGGGATGTTGTGCATAGACTACATCCTTATAAGAGTGTTTAAGAAGAGGATGACTGCCTGCAAGCCCTGCCACTCAGTCCTAGGATTAAAACCAGAGAAGAATTTTTCGTTATATTGTAAAAAGAGAGTGGAAGAGAGTTCTCGAGATGCTTACCCCCATAAATAAATCTATGTAGGGTAGAACGGATCCCCAAATTGTGTTCGAGGTCTTGTATTAGGCTCTGCACTAGATCTGTAGATCGAACCAAGAAAAGAAGGGTTTTTCCATTGAGCAGATAAATCTGGATCTGGAAGGGGAGAGGACTGTCTTGGCCCTTGGACTCTAGGTGTGCGCCTTAGAGGGAAGTATTGACGAAAATATAGGGTGCGTCAAATTTGGCTGCATTTTGACTGTTGTCTCGACTAGTTCCTTGATGAGATGGAAGCTCCCCTGAACTTAGAGCACCTATATCCTTATGGATTTGTAGAGGCGAGTTGGTTGCATACGAAGAGTAGCACATGTTTCATCTGCACAACTGCAATCTAAGCTGATCCTGAGTGGAGTCCACACACATGCGTTCAATGCTGAGTCTAGGGTCTTGCTTGATCCATGGGTTCCATCATCCATATATTTGAGTAGTGGCTTGACAGCGGTGACAGAGCCATGGGAGGCGTATTCGATAATAATAGGGCTTATTTCGTCTATGCAACTACAAACTACGCTGAGCCTAAGTGAGGTCCCCACAGTTTCTTTCAGTGCTAAGCCTAGTGGTTTGCTTGATCCATGGGCTGCATGGTCTGCATAGCTGAGCAGCGGCTTGGTGGCGAAAACGGAGGCCTCAGAGGCTTGTTTGAAAAAAATAGGGTTCATCGTGGTGGCGGAGGCCAGGGAGTCACCATTTTTGCGAGTGAGTGCATAACTTTTGGCCAGTATCTGTCCCTCATATCTATGATAGAGAGGCCCTTCAATGAATCTGGAAATTGTACAGAATATCGCTACCCCATCCAAGCTCTGGGATACCCTTGCGCACATCCATCTCCTCCTGGACCAGTTGCTGTGATCAATGCTGCATTTGCGGATGGGCTGTCAACTTGATAGCGTATTCCCTATTCTTCTAGCACACCTAATCGAAATGGTAAACTGCTGCAAGACGTCAGCTATGGGAGAGGTTTCGCAAATGCATGCACCACCCTCTTCAGTGTTGAGATCCCTTCTCTTGCAAATGGATTCAGCACAGCAGATCATGGTGTGTCACTCTGGTCTAAGGACAAGAGGAAACATGATTGATCTGATTACTGTGACGGCGGACTCTACACCTTCAGAGCACTGAACCCTAACACACATCGACATCGTGTCTCTGATCCTTGAATATCAATATTATCGACAATAAAATTGTAATAATTTCACTCTTATCTATTTCTCTTTTTTTTGTCATATCTTATTTCCAATAAATGGTCACCTTTCTTACTATGGAGTAGTCGCCCTGACTATATTGAAAATTATATAGAAAATTTATTTTGTTGCACCTGTTACATTGTCTTCAACACTCCCCTCACTTATCAATTGCTCCTTCTATTCTTTATAATTGGTTAAAACATTCACAACAACACACACGTTGCTCCTCTCCGCATTCATATTTTTTTTTTATAATTTCTCTGTCTTAGTAGTTTTTTGTTGATCCATTCAAATGTCCTCTTTCTTTGTCTTAGTTGATGTGATGGAGTCCCTTCCTCGAGCTATAATCCATTCGACCACTAAATAATTAAGATACCCAACTATTTATAAATCCTTTCCTTTTCATTTGTGAGTATAATATTTATCATTCAGAAAGCTATCTTACATTATTGAGACTCCATCCTCTATAGGGTTTCAAGAATGGGTTGATTTCTTATTTTCTACCTCTTAGACTCGATCTGCGGTCACGCTGCCCTACACACAACTGCATTTCCTCTAGTCGACCGAGGAATTCCAGAGCAAACCCTTTGTTCTGTAAAATTTGAAGTTTTCTGTAAAATTGGTTTGCCAGTCAATCCTCTTTTTCCACACCCCGCCAATCCTCCTTGGCGATACCCTCTTAAATTTTTTATTTTGCATCACTAACGCCTTTCCCAAAAAATTTAGGTAGGTGCATCACTATATGGTCACTTTCTCCTACCATGTTACTTCCTAGATTTCCCACATAACCATCATGATTAGTAGCATACCTCTAGGAAGATCGTGATTCAGAGTCTGATCCAGTAGTAACCATTTCTTTTTCTGCACCAACATCAACTGCTGATACTAACTCAAGGGAGCAAGCATGAAGCAACATCATTTCAGTCGTTCCGCCTATTTCCTACAACCTGGCTCCCCATTGGATATACTCATATTTTCATCATTATTTTTGGACATAAAATACTAAGGTTGATTTACAATAATTCTATTTTTACTGAGTGGGAACTCTATTTTTTTGTTAATCGAGTGTTATCGTATTATCTTCCTGGTTTGCTAGCCAATATTCCTTGGCCATACCCTGCCAATTCTCTTTGGCCATACCTTCTTACATTTGAGTGGGAAAATGAAATTCCCACCAATCCTCTTTGGCCATTTCGTGGGGAGATAAAATTGTAAATGAAAATATTATTCGAATATAATGTCAAGAAAGGCCCAAAAATTTTATTATAATGTGAAAAAAGATATTATTTGAAATAATATATGAATGTAATGTGTAAATTAAAGGCCTAAAACTTTTATTATAATCTGAAGAAAAAAAAATATTATTCGAATATAATAAATATTTTAATTTTTTAAAAAGTTATCCAAGGTTATAAATGTTTTAATAGTTTTCAAAAGATATAGCTGAATTTGTAATTTATTTTGTTTTCTCAAAATTGTTAATTTTTCATGCTTGGATCTTAAAAAAGATTTCATTCATTTGACTTCATGCTTGGTAAATCCAAATTTAAGATGGATCTAGATCGGTTTGATTATTAATTATAGTTATAATTATAATTTGTTTTATTTTTTAAATGTTAAAGAGGACATCACAACATATCTACCATGGGAGGTAGATTCAACAATTATGGAGAAAACCTATAGGCCCATGGAAAAATAGGAGGTGATGAAAGGAATGTGGAGTTTCTGACTAGAGTGAGGCATATTTTTGATAAAGAGTGAATGGGATCTCGACAATTTCAGGCTCTAATATCCTTACCAAAATGAAAAATAAGATTAAATACTCATAAACATGATATTTTTATTCACATGATGTACACTTTTTAAGTACAGAGATTGTCATCATGATAAACCCTTTGAAGACACACAACTACTCGTCAAATATGTTTTTTCAGATATGTTGCTTTCTTACTATCAGATGCACATGAAGGAGGATGAGTTGGTGGATTGTGAATTGGACGAGGGGGTTTTCAACAATTTGGGCTAGCGCAAGGATTTTATCCATTCACATTTGGAAGTTAGATCAAAATTTCACCATGCCTCGGTTTTCAGGCCTACCATGTATTTAGAAAGTAAAGTTAATATTTTAATAGGGCAACCATCTAGCGATTCAGAGGCAGTAACCCCGACTCCAATTGTGAATTGTTTGGTTTATCTAGTTTCGGCCAACCCAGGGCTTGAGGCCATTTGTGAGGGGATCGAAAAATATTCCTGGGGTTTTCTGGCTTTCAGTTTCGTTTCCCTTTCATCCTAGAGATCGAAGAAGGACACATAATGTATTATTAATTTCTTCTATTTTTTAGAAGTTTCAAAAGTTGCGACTTTCTCTGGTTTGTTTTTTTGCTTGTCCTTTATCTTAAGTGTCATTAGCCTTGCCCTCCTTGGACGAAATAGTGAAGAAGAGCCTTGCCCTTACGACGAAAGAATGTCAAACTGATGTTGAGAATATCTGAATCCACCTATAGTGTTAAATTTTAGAGACAAAAGTGTATTTATAATTTTAACGCTGTATATGGATTCAAGGACTCCCTTGTCTCTAGATTTTAGCGCTTTATATGGATTCAAAGACCCCTCTAATGAAATGAAACACTTTAGTATCAAAATTGCAATTTTCCATCTCCGGAGTGACAAAATTAAAGATTAATAGCATAAATGACTAATTCATATACATGTTGTACTTATTATTTGGTCATATTTTTATTCTTGCACTATAGTAGTCATTAACATTAATCATTAGTAATTTTGTCACTTATTATCTAGTCATATATTTTGTCCCTCGACTAAGTTAGTCGTTTAAGTTAGTCATTTTTAGTTCGGTCACTTAAAATTACTCAAATTTAGTAGTAATTCACTTGAAATAATTGGGGTGACTAAATTTTCTAGTCACCTAGTCACTAATTTCATCAATTTCTACTAGTGAATGTCTGAAGTAGATCTCGTTGAATGATGAAGTTAAATTTGGCTACAATATTGATTGGTTGAAAAGATTATTGATGTTGCTAATTGTATGAGGGCTATATACACTAACAATATATTTTTATAATAACACTGATAAACTCTGTGGTTGATTTAGAATAACAAGTTTTTGGTATATTAAAATATATAGGTAGGTTGCTTAACAGAAAAATGCGTATACACGCAGGTTTCCTTAAGTTAAGGCGCGTATACATGTTTGGCATATGAATGATCAGGGTTGCAGTTTATTCTGTGTGTTGATGTAGTACTCTGAGTTTAGTTTTGTGTTCTGGTTATAATGATCTCATTGTTCTGGTTGATTTACATAAGTGTTTGCTTCGGTTGATCTACAAGACATGATGTATTAAAACGGGTAGATCCAGTGTGAAAATTTATGAAAATTGGTCTACAAATGGTGATGAGGGTTGGATCCTTTAGTAAGGAAGTCAAATTTTCTTGCCATTAGTAGCTACTGATTAGATCAAGGGGGTTCAAGCTCCCTTCTAGTGGTTGCTAGTAAAAGAGATTAGGGTGTTGGAGCTCCCTTCCAATAGGAGCTAGAGAATAAGTGAAGGTTGTAGCCTTCAGCAGGTGGGTGTTTGTATACTGGCATGAGTCTACACTAGTACATGAATGTAAGAAGTTTTTGATAGTAATAAGATTTAATATTGATATGACAACAATGATGGTTTTCTCCCATATTGGGTTTCCACCATAAATCCTAGTGTTCATGTGTGTTCTTATGTGTGATGCTTTATTCTGTTCTTAATGAAAATTATTAATTCTTATCAAATACCTGATGAATCTCTTACATTATGGTTAATTTAAACATATAAATAATTAATGTTTTACAGGTTTACTGAGCATATATTAGTTTCTTTTATAATATTCATGTACATATGCGAGTTGGGTCTAGTAAAGTCACGTACAGATTTCAGAAAATGAAATGATTACTGTGAGTTTTAAATACTGATTCACCCACACCCCCTCTCAGTATTTTTCCCAACAATTTGTATCAGATCTGGTCCTTCAAAAGAATCTTGATCGCTTGAAGGAATATCTACGAAGATGACCAATCAAGACAAAAAAAAATCTATCAGACCACCACTCTTCAATAGAAATAATTTTATATTTTGGAAGACAAGAACAATATCCTATCCTCGGTCTCTTGGAGCAGACGTTTAGGCAATTGTTGAAGTAGGTTACCAACATCTAGTCACAGTTTGGCAATATGAAACAAAAAATAAGATATATGAAACCAATGCAAAAGTCGTCGATGCATTTTTGGGAAGCCTGACCAAATCATAATTTCTTAAAGTTATGCACTTAAATACATCAAAGGAAATATGGGATAAGATCATCCTAATTTATGAAGGCGATAACAAGATAAAAAGTGAAAAACTCCAAACTCTCAGAATTTAATATGAAAATCTCAGAATGAATAATGATGAAAGTATTGCAAGTTTCTTTCTACGTCTAGATGATATTGTAAATTGTATGAGAAATATGGGTGAAGACATAAATGACACAACTTTAGTAGAGAAAATATTAAGATCTTTAACTCCTAAATTTGAGTCAAAAGTATCTGCCATTGAAGAGAAGGAGGATCTACAGACTCTTACTGTTGTTCAACTTCACGATATCTTGACTGCTTTTGAAATGAGAAAAGGAGTTCCCTCAGAAGTCAGAGAAGCCACAATTAAAGCTACTATAAAAATAAAGGAAAATGAAAAACACAAGGAATAATGGTATGTATCACAAGAAAATGAGGTAAATTTTGTAAAGAAACTTCAACTTGGTACCGAAAGGTTCATAAGTAAGCTTCCTTCCAAATGTTTTTCTTGTGGTAGAGTTGGTCATTATGCTTCTAAATTTCCTTATAAATACAACCATGAAAAGGGAAATGATATTGCAAAAGGAAATAGGAAATGGTTTGACAATAGCAAAAGTTATTTTACTCATGAAGATAGTGATGGCTTGTCAAATAGTGAAGAATGAGAATCTGATGAAGATCTTAAACTTCTCATGGAATTTGAAAGAAGTACACGTGAATATAATGAAAAAATTTTAGATTCATTAGAAGAAACATATTTCTTTGAAGAAATTACTCAACTTGAAATATGCTTGGAAGAAGACAAAGTAGCCACAGATACTCGGAAGAATCAACTCATAGAAAAGGAGAAGCAGAATGAGAAATTAGAATGTGAAATATTAAGTATAAGAAAGGAACTTGAGAAAACAAAACTCTAAATATTAGATTTGCTAAAGGATTTGAAAAATTAGATGAAATTATCAAGGTTCAACGTTGTCTTGTTATGAAGACAAGTATTGGATACATAGGTGAGACATCACATACATAAAATTCCTTAGCCACAACTAGAAGCTATCTAAATGAAACAAAATCCAGTCAGTAATCTTTTAATCTTTAGCAAAAGAATAAAGACACTTCACAGGAAAATCATGTTCACTATAATTCAAGGATTAACAATAACAGAAGCATTAGTCAAAAGGGAAACAACACTAGAATGTTCTATGATCACAAAAATTTATTCTTTAATGGACAATGTTTCTCATGTCATAATTTTGGTCACAAAGTTGCTCAATGTGTTGCATACAAAACCATCATGACTAGAGAAGCAAGAAAATCGAGGAATGATGCAGGAATGAAGAATAATACCTATAAAAATTTATCTCCTCTTAAAGATGAAATTGAATGCTCATTTTTAATAAGTTTGGACCTAGGGAATCTAAATGCAAGAGAAAATTACAGCCAACATATCAAAAGGAGAAAATATCAACAAATTCTAAGGTATGGAAAAAGAAGGACTTACAATCTGAAAGTTGTGGCATAAAATTATTTGTAGAAGGACAAGAAAATAAATGGTACATTGATAGCGGATGTTCAAAAAACATGATAGGTGATAAAGATAAAATCATTTCATAAAATGCATTATAGAAAGAAAAGAATGTCACTTTTGGAAATGACTCTACTGCTGTCATTAAGGGTAAGGGATCTGTTTTTCTAAAATAAAAGGTTAAAGCTAGTAATGTTATGTATGTTTATGGATTAAATCACAACTTATTGAGTGTTATAAAAATCTGTGACCAAGGAAATGAGGTGGTATTATGATAAAAAGAATGTGTGGTTCATGAACTTGATACAGGAAAGACCATAATAAAAGAAACAAGAACCCTCAGAAATCTGTATATATTGAAAGGTGGCCAAGAAAAATGTTACCTAGGAAAAGGAGAGGAAAACTAGTTATGGCACAGAAGGTTGGGACATATAAGCTTTTCTCAAATAATAAAATCAATCAGGGTCAATTTTGTTCGTGATCTACCCAATATCACCCAACTATAAAGTACCATATGCAAGTCATGTCAATTCGGTAAGCAAACAAAAATTCAATTCAATGCCAAGTAAGGATCATCAAGTAAGCCTGTTGAACTTATACATACTGAATTGTGTGGACCTATAAGGAAAAAGTCACCTCTTGGAGAACAATAGTACATCTTATTCATTGATGATTTTTCTAGAATGTGCTACATTGGTTTATTGAAACAAAAAGATGAAGCATTTGATAAATTTAAGGTCTTCAAAGATTGAGTTGAAAACGAAATAGATCTAAAAAAAAATGTCTCAGATCTAACCGAGGAGGAGAACACATATCAGATGAATTATTTTATTTCTATGAACAATATGGCATAAAAAGACATTTTTTTGTAGTCATAACTCCTCAACAAAATGGCATGACAGAAAGAATGATTAGAAGAATTCAACAAATGGCTCGTGCTATGCTTGATGAGTTTGGAACACTTGAAACATTCTGGGGTGAAGCTACACCTACCACAGTAAGTATTCTCAACAAGGCTCATGTTCATGTGAATAGTGATAGAACTCCTTATGAACTCTGGTATGGTAAGCCTCCCACTGTGAATCACTTTAGAGTTTTTGAAAGAAAATGTTTCATAAAAAATAATGATGAAAAACTTGGTAAGTTTGAAGCTAGAGCAGATGAAAGAATACTTCTTGGTTACTCATATAGAATTAAATGATACAATTGCTACAATAAGATATTTCAGAAATTTTTTGAATGCAATGATGTTTTGATTGATGAAGCATGCATAATTCCCAAAAATGTAACAATAAAAAAATAGGATGATGATGATGAATGCTTTCCCACATCGAAACGAAATGATATATAAGAAGAATCTAATGAAGCAGCAGAATAAGACACATCAGATAAAGAAAAGGCTCCTTCCAGGCATGTCCAAAATAATAATCCAGAAACTCAAATTCTAAGAGAAAAGGAATATGGGGTACAAACAAGAAGAACCTGTGTAGGATGTCCTAGTTATCTAGCTTTATTATCCACCATTGAACCACAAAATATAAATCAAGCTAGTAAAGACGATTGTTGGGTTAAGGCCATGAATGAAGAACTTTATCAAATTGAAAATAATAATACTTGGGAATTGGTTCCAAGACCTCACTATAAAATTTTTATTGGGACAAAATGGATATTCAATAATAAGTTGAATGAAAATGGAGAAGCCATTAGAAACAAAGCTAGACTTGTCTGTAAAGGTTATGCTTAACAAGAAGGTATATAATTTGAAGAAACATTTTCACCAATAGCTAGACATGAAGCCATAAGAATGTTTCTTTCATTTTTTTTTTTTTGACATTTCAAATTTTATCAAATGGATCTAAAATCTACTTTCCTTAATGGAGATCTAGAAAAACACTTATATATTGAACCACCATAAGGATTTATTTTTGGAAATGATGAAAAACTTGTATGCAAACTCAAAAAGTCTTTATATGGGCTAAAACAAGATCCACGAGCATGGTATTATCATCTTGACAAGTATCTTCAACAACAAGGCTTCACAAAAGGATCCGTAGACAACATCCTGTACACACAAATTGACGATGATAAACTGCTAATTTTTTTTATGTTGATGACATCATATTTGGGAGTAATGAAGAAACTATGAGTAAAAAACTTCCTTCTGTTATGAAGAAAGAATTTGAAATGTCTTTACTTGAAGAACTAAGATATTTTCTTGGTTTACAAGTGCAACAAGTAAAAGGCGACATCTTTTTCTCAAAAACAAAATATCTAAAGCAGATTTTGAAGAAGTATGGGATGAAATACTGCAAACCTCTATGTACTCTGATTATGACACGATGTAGCCTCATTTCTCATGATAATTCTCCCACAGTAAACAAACCAGAGTAGAGTTTTATGATTGGAAGTCTTATTTATCTAATAGCTACTGGACCAGATATCATGCATGTAGTTGGGATTGTTGGACGTTTCCAAGCCAATCCAAAGGAATCACATCTTTAGCCAATAATCAAAATATTAAAATATTTTCAAGGAACCCAAGAATTTTGTCTATGGTGTCCTAAAGATGTAGATCTTACTCGTCATGCTTACACATATGCGGACTGGGCTAGGAATGTTGATGACAGGAAAAGCACTAGTGGAGGTGCATTTTATATGGGGCCCTGATTGATATCTTAGTTTATCACGAAAAACAGTTCCATTTCGTTATATACAATGGAAGAAGAATATGTGGTTGTTTCATATTGTTGCACACAACTTCTTTAGATGATGCAACCATTACAAGTTATTCAAATTAATTTTTCTCCACCCATTTCCATCTTATGCAATAATACAAGTGCTATTAGTATTTCAAAAAATCTTGTTATGCACTCTAAAAACAAGAATATTCCTGTTAAGTACCACTTGCTACGAGAACAAGTGCTTGAGAAAAAGGTTAAATTGGACAATGTTCCCTCCAAAGAACAAATTGTTGATATATTTACTAAACCTCTGCCCAGAGAAGCATTTCAATATCTCAGACAAAAATGGGGATTAGTCTCTCCCTCACTTTGTTGTTAATCTAGTATGCTCTGTCTACAGGTGAAAATTCATAAGGTCGCTTTATGTACGCACTTTTCATGAAGTATAATAATTTATATATGTGAGTTTCTTTAAAGGCAGTCGCATATATACGTGAGTTTCTTTGCAGAGGGTCGCATATGTTTTTCTCTGATAGAAAAATAGTAGGGCAGACTCAAGAACAGACTCTAACATGCTTCTGAAAGTTCTAATTTGATTGGTCCGGTGTTGATACACAAAATTTGATGATATGGTATTGAGTTATGTTTTTCTCATTAATATTGATCTGATTCATGAAGATGCTTTGATGAATAAGATTTTGATAATGAACATGTAGCACAGGCTCAGGGGAAGCATTATCCTTGCAGAGTATAATGCATTATTGGCATTATGATTGCTGAATTATATTCATTGATATCTTAATATTTAGGTCTTTTGGCATTGGTTATAAAAATCATATCTAGAATTTAATGTAAAGGTCATGTTGAGACCTATGATTTAAATCTTGTCACATTCAATCATATATGGAATTTTAAGGTTATGTCAAATATGTAATCCCACTTGGCTAGGTGGCTATGTAAAATATGTAAACCCTCTTGGTTGGATGGTAGAGTAAAAAATGTAGCCCCAATTGGTTGGGTGAGTGATGTATGTATGAGTCCTTGGTGATAGGAAAGGTCCAACTCAGTTGAGTTATATTAGATTCATGCACTTCATTGAAAATCTTTCTGAAGATTCAGCATATGCTTAAGGGGTGCATGGTCAATATAGCACAAATAATATCTACAAAGCTCTATTATTCAACATTGGTTCGCCCTTAACCCTTGATGTCAAAGGGGGAGAGTATCTTGGTATTTTATTAATGCTAATGTTGATATGTCTAATAGGTATTTACAGGTTATGGTGATCAAACACCAACATGGTTTTCATCAAGTCCAAAGGGGGAGATTGTTGGTAGTATGATGCATATGTTTTCCTTGATGGCAACCCACTTGTAGCAGAACAAGTATATGGTAAGTAGATGAGTTCGTAGATCAATTCAGAGGCAGCAAAATGTTGGAACATAATGACGGAATGATGGGACAAAGGTTTGATTGGAAGTTTGGTAGAGGTGAATATTTAAAGAAATATATGTGGCTTCGTCGAGGCCAAGTCACGTATACACGCGGGTACAAAGAAGCAAAGTCGCGTACATTATGGTGCACTAATTTAATAATATCAAGGGCCATTACCATGGTATTAGCCTACAACATTGAGCACAATAATGGTTATTTGATCCCGTACAACATTACCACCGACACTAGTGTGGTTTTGCCTCATGGTATTGGTTAAGGTTCAAGCTATATAAGGAGGAGAAGATCAATGTGTTAAAGTGCGCATGTAAAATGGTTTTTGATTAATATTTCAATATGAAGTATATTTGCATTATAAGGGCCAAAATTGACATATAGATCTGAAATAATTATGCACCAATGAATACAATGATGGATCCGGGTCATGAGACCTAAAATTACTTTGCAATGTATGATTTTCTCATAAATTGACTAAGATCTAAGTACTGACACATGTCTTTATCTCTGAATATTATTATCTCGATCTTTCTAAAGTTCTGAAGAGCTGCGTAATATTAGGTCAAAAATTCTAGATCTGTACACAGGTTGGTCCTGACAAAGTCACGCATACACGCGGGTTAGTTTCGTCAAAGTCGCATACATAAAGAAAGGGTTTTTGTTTATAAAAGATTGATCAACCTGATCAATGATGTTGTATCTCTATTGTATGTCAATGATGTCTTCGTGTTGATCAAGGTTGAATGATAATTTCTAGAGTATATATGGTTGAATGATGAAGTTGAATTTGGTTACAAAATTGATTGGTTGAGAATATTATTTATGTTGCTAATTGTATGAGGGCTCTATAACATAACAACATATTTTCAGAATAACTGTGATAACTATGTGGTTGAGTCAAAATAACATGTTTTTGGTATATTAAGATCTATACGCAGGTTTCTCAATAGAAAAATGCATATACACACGGGTTGCCTTAAGTTAAGGTTGTATACATGTTTGGAATATGAATGATCAGGGTTGCAGTTTATTCTTTGTGTTGATGTAGTACTTTGAGTTAATTTCCTTGTTCTGGTTCCAGTGATCTCACTATTTTGGTTGATTTATGTAAGTGTTTTTTTTAGTTGATCTACAAGCCGTGATGTATTAAAGAAGATGGATGTAGTGTGAAAATTTATGAAACATGGTCCACAGATGGTGATGAGAGTTGGAGCCTTCAATAAAGAAGTCGAAGCTTCCTACCAGTAGTGGTTGTTGATCGGATCAAGGGGGTTGAAGCTCCCTTCCAGTGGTTGCTGGTAAAAAGGAGATCAAGGTGTTGTAGCTCCCTTCTAGTAAGAGCTGGAGAGCGAGTGAAGGTTGTAGCCTTCAACAAGTGGGTGCCTGCATACTAGCATGAGTCTGCACCAGTACATGAATGTAAGAAGTTTTTTATATTAATTAGATTGCATAATGAGACGATAACAAGAATGGTTTTCTCCCACATTGGGTTTCCGCATTAAATACTGGTGTTCTTTTGTGTTGCTTATGTGTGATGATTTATTATGTTCTTAACGCACATGCTTACATATTATCAAATACCCGATGAATTTCTTACATTATGGTTAAGTTAAACAAATTAAGAATTAGTTGTTTTACAATTTACAATTTTACTAAGCACATACGCAAGTTGGGTTCAGTAATGTTGCGTACATATTTCAGAAAAAATAATTTATTATTGTGAGTTTTAAACACTGATTCACCCCACTCTAAGTATTTTTCCTAACATTTATAATATTAGCCACATATGTAGTCTTACGTGAACCATACAAAGCTTATATCACTCTGTAGAATGAAGATTATATGCCTCCACAATATTTTTGACAATTGTACTTGTATTTAATATAAACCTATAAAAAAATTATTGGAAAAAAATAATAAAGAGAATGGACTTAATAGAAAAGAAATAGTGATGATAATTATTGGGAAAATTCAAGCTATGATATTTATATTATATTGTTGGTTGGATATATGATTCTGTAATTAAACTTGTTTCTTCATTATAACGGGGAAGTGAATCTCCATGGTTAAATATTTTATTACTGTTTTTTAAATGTATATATGTTTAACTTTTATATTACTTTTTTTTATAATTAATAATAATTATTATTATTTTAAATAAAAGTATTATTTTGTTAATTATTATGATTTTTTTAATTTTAACCACCTAACATGTAATTACGTTAATATTTATTAATATTTGCTACCACTTAATTTATATAGCTTAAAAATAGTACTTAATATAAACAAAATTAGTTATTTGACTTGTCTAGTTTACATTAGTAAATTTGTTCAAAAGATTTGATTCACCTTTTTGTTTCTCATAAACTTGATCATAGATTTCACAGAGGAATTTTACACTATAAAAATATATCTATCAATAAGCATAACAGTTTTTTAAACTATGAAATATATCTATCAATAAGTATAAAGCTCGATAAGATAAATACATGGGAGGAAAATACATGTGACTCTATATGCATGGCTGTACAGGCATATCATTATTTTTTAAGTTATAAGTTATTTAACACTGGTGTACAGTATATGTTAACTATTAGATTTAAACAAAATTTAAATCCAGAATTAAGTAACTTACAACCTTGGAAATATGTGTTACTCTAAATGTATAATCTGATTGTTTTAAGCCAATAATTATGATTTTAGGAATTAATTTTTTCCAACGGAAAACTAAATCAAACATGAAGTTCAGCAGATTATGACAACATCAGTCGGTCTAAACCACGAATGAATGTTCTGAAATCATCTCATGAATCTCATCCAACAAGCTACTGATAATTTTAGGTATTATTTTTTCCCATATGGAAAACTAAATCAAAGAATAAAATCAACAGGTTCTGGAAACCTTGGTCTAAACCACATGTAAATCCTCTAAAGTTAACCATGACAAGCTTGCTATGGCGAATCTTAAAAGCCAACATAGCCTCTCAGATTTGTTGGTGGAATGTTTACATTAAAGTATCATAAAGAAAAAGAAATAACATCCTCTTCCAGCTCGTAGTTCGGAATATCCATGTGTAAGCTCCATTACCTCGCATTGCACTGTTTTTCATGCTTGTACAGGTTCCACCATGATCATGAATGCTGGACACAAAGCATTTGGCCGAGTGCCTGAGTGATATTTCCATTGGTATATCTTTTAAGTTGTTACATCAACTTGATGTTGGACTTTTACATTTATTTTTGGGAATTGATTAGGTGGATTAAATGTCATCTCTTTTTGGTATTACTTAAAAATTAATGATAATAGTTTGGAAGTTTATAGGTTTTGGTGTAATGTAAAATTTAACATAGTATCAAAGTTTTTGATTCAGTTGGATTTTCTGTTTTAAGGAATAGTGTTAAATTTTTACATTCAGCACATTGGGAATTAATTAAGTGAACTAACAGTTTCACACTCACCCATTGAATGTGTAAGATTTTCATATTCATTTCATTGGGAATTTATCTAAGTGGACTAACAATTTCACACTCACCTAGTTCGGCACTCTACCTTGTTGGGATTTTGGGAAATTCCAAACAACAGAAATGGAGAGAATAAAGCACTCCTCTACAACACACAGAAATTTAAAATAAATTTTTTTCTTATGGACAGAGATGGCATGAATATGCTTTCTTCTATTTCATTAAATAGAACTAAAAAATATTACAAAATGTCTTCCTCAGTACATAGGGATTCACAAAATATGAGTAAGACTGCTACAGACGCAGTGCTCCACAAAACAAATCTATGTCTCTCTCAAACAATACACTCTGACTCTTCTAAAACCAACACTGTTGTGTTTTCTTCCTATTCACGCACTGCTGTGCAAAACCAAACAAAGCAATTACAATAATACTACCCGGGCTCTCGGGCCCTTTTCTCTTTATATGGCATGGCGGGAACAAACCATAAAACAAAGAAATAAAACAAATTACATAGAAAAAAAACCTTTGCGGAACTTAAAAATATCAAATGCTCGACGTACGAGTGGAGACCACATCATAGTCAGCAATCTGCGATCGGCGGATCGGCAGTACAAACAAAAGTGCGATGGTTCAATATTGCGATGGCACGATCAAACAAAAAGGCAGAACACTTGAGATTTGCGATGGCGTGATGATCGCGCGATCGCATCGCGGTTTAACGACGGTAACATATGGCGATAACAACTCTGTAATATGCGATGTGCGATGTGCGACGGCGCAACGATCGCACATCGCCAAACAATCAATGGAACTCTGGATTGGACGAAGGGCGATTATGTGACATTGCGATGTTGCGATGGTGCGATGGCGCGACGATCGCACATCACAAACATCCACATCAACAAGACACTAAAACTCAAAAACTTGTGATTTGTGATTTGCGCTTAAGTGGTAGGGACCACTTGTCCTGCCTCTTTTCAAAAACTTTAAGCCTTCTGTTGTTCAATCAATTTCTCTTCATTTTGGTTGTTGAGGGCTTAAAAGCCCGAAATGACTGTTTTTAATAACTTCTGCTCCTCCGTAGTTCAGATCTACGGGAAATCTTCGTTCCTCCTGCAAACGGCTCTGCCCATCATCCATTTAATTATCCTCTGTCATTTCTGTGGCTGCGGCCCATCAAAAATAAATTCATCCTTACGAATTCTCCATTCCTCTTTATTACACGATGTTGTGCACTCAATCTCTGCTGTTGCTGTCTTTGTACTCTTTTCTTCCTACTCAAGGCTTAGCAGGTGACTTTAATATTTCAACACTCCCCTTTAAAGTCAATTGCTGGGTTATCAATCATACCCAAACATTTTCTTAAAAATTCAAAGGTCTTCTGCCCCAATGGCTTTGTTAAAATATCTGCATATTGCTCCTCTGTTTTACAATGCTGTAAAACAATTTCTCCATTGTTCACCAATTCTCTGATATAATGAAATTTTGTATCTATGTGTTTTGTTCTCTTGTGAAACACATAATTCTTTGACAATGCAATAGCTGAGCTATTGTCACAATAAATCACTGTCCCTTTTACCTGTTCTTGACATAAACTTCTCAACATTCTTCTCATCCAAATTTCTTGACACGCTGCTGTTGTAGCTGCCACATATTCTGCCTCTGCTGTAGATAATGCTACAATAGGCTATTTCTTAGAAGCCCATGAAATGGCTCTTGAACCCATATGAAAAACATAACTGGAAGTGCTCTTCCGATCATCTACACTTTCAGCCCAATCACTGTCATTGTAACCAACTAATTCTAAATTTTCTGAAGTAGTATATAAAATACCAAATCTTTTAGTTCCTTTGACATACCTCAGAATTCTCTTTGTTGCCTGCCAATGTGCTTCTTTTGGCTTCTCGATAAATCTGGAAATTAAACTAACAGCATGCATAATATCCGGCCTAGTTGCAGTCAAATACATGAGGCTGCCAACTATGCTTTTATACAAACTTGGATCAAAATCCTTGCTGTTGTCATCTTTACTCAACTTCAATCCCATTATTGTGGGAGTAATTGCAGCTTTGCACTCCTTCATATTAAATCTTTCCAAAACTTGATTCACATATTTTGCTTGTGAAATAAAAATCCCTTTTTCATTTTGTTCTACTTATATATCTAAGAAGTATCTCAACAAGCCCATGTCAGTCATTTCAAATTCATCTTTCATGACTGTTTTAAAATTTTCAACAAGGCAATCATCATTACCTGTAAATATTAAATCATCAACATATAAAACAACAATGAGCATTTTACCATCATTTTCTTTGATGTAGAGGGTGGGTTCTCCCTCACACTTTTCGAATCCATTTTCCAGTAGATAGGAGTCTATCCTATTGTACCATGCTCTTGGTGCTTGCTTCAGCCCATAAAGAGCTTTCTTCAATTTGCAGACCTTATGCTCTTGGCCTTTCTTCTCATATCCGAGAGGTTGTTCCACATATACCTCTTCCATTAACACTCCATTTAAAAACGCAGATTTTACATCCATCTGGTATACTTTCCATTTGTTTTGTGTTGTTATGGACATCACTTCTCTTACTGTCTCCATTCTTGCAACTGGTACAAAAGTTTCTTCATAATCAATCCCTTACTTCTGCTTATATCCCTTGAAAACAAGTCTGGCCTTGTGTCTCTCTATTTTTCCTTAAGAATTTCTCTTGGTCTTATAGACCCATTTAACTCCAATGGCTTCTTTACCTTCTGGGAGATCAACCAACTCCCATGATTTGTTCTTCTCTATGGCATTAATTTCATCATCCATAGCTTCTATCCATTTTCTATCTTTAATAGCATCTTCAAAATGAATAGGATCATCAACTTGACAATACAAAGCAAATAAGGAATTCATACCTTCATTTGCTGCTCCTTGCTCATAGATTTCATTAAGACTTCTGAACTTTGTTCCACTTTCACTTGGTGTAGACGTGCTTGATGAAGCACTCAATTCTACTCCATGTGGTGTGCTTGTAGATGCACTCCCATTTCTTCTCAAGGGTGTTCTCGCTACTGCTTGAGGTGTCCCTTGCTGTCCTTGTGTTGGTGGAGGTTGTGCTACGAATGGGTTGTTAATTTCAACCACATCTTCCTCATCTTCATCATGAGACAAACAGCTTTTGACATTGACTTTTTTCTCAATGCTTCCATCCCATGCTTCCTTTTCAATAAATTGCACATCTCTGCTTATCGTAAACTTCTTCGTGGATGGGTTATAAAATCTGTATCCTTTGGAATATTCACAATATCCAAGGAAAATACACTTCTCCCCCTTACTATCCAACTTCTTTCTCAACTTGTCTGGAATGTGTGCATATGCCACACATCCAAAAACTCTCATGTGGATGACTCCCTATTTTTTGCCACTCCACGCTTCTTCTGGAACTTTGTTCATCACAACTTTTGTAGGGCATCTATTCAAAATATACACAGCACAGTTTGTTGCTTCTGCCCAATACTCATTCGACAAGTGTTTTGCTTTCAGCATACTTCTCACCATTTCCATTATGGTTCGATTCTTCCTTTCATCAACTCCATTCTGTTGCGGTGTGTACCTTGTGGTAAACTTTTTGTGTATGCCATTCTCTTTGCAAAAACGCAGAAATTCCTTTGATATATATTCTCCTCCTCTATCAGTTTTGAGAACTTTAATGTACTTCCCACTCTGTTTCTCTACAAGAGCTTTAAAGTGGCAAAATTTCTGAAAGACTTCACTCTTATATTTTAGGAAATAAACCCACACTTCTCTTGTGAAATCATCTATGAAGGTCAGCATGTAGTTGCTGCCTGAAACTGATGTTGTTTGCATCGGCCCACACAAATCTGAGTGGAGGATTTCTAAGGGTGCTTTCGCCCTTATGCTTTTCCCTGATGGAAAATTTTCTCTGTGTTGCTTTCCCAAGATGCAGCCTTCACATAGGCTGTCAGGCTTCTCAATCAATGGTAAGCCTTTTACCATTCCTTTTCTATGCAACAAATTTAATCCTCGGAAATTGAGATGTCCAAATCTCAGGTGCCATAACCAATTTTCATCTTTCTCTTCCTTTTGGAAGGCTTCTTGTGTTACGGCTGCTATGTTTTTTCCTTTTCCTTTCAAGTCAATATTGAGCTTGAGCGGAAACATTCTATTGCTGGTAATTTGTATTTCAGCAATGATTTTCTTGCTTGGAGGTATATCTTTTATTGTGCACACATCATCCTTAAAAATTACATTGTAACCTTTATTTATGAGCTGCCCAACGCTCAAAAGATTACACTTCAGACCTGGAACATAATACACATCAGGAACAAATTTTTGCTCACCATTTCTTGCTCGAATACTAACTCTGCCTTTTCCTTTGACAGAGATCTTAGTATCAGTCCCTGTGGTCACTTCAGATTTTACTTCTTCATCTAGATTGGCAAACATTGCTCTGTTTCTAGTCATATGATTACTACATCATGAATCTAAGAACCAAACATCATCTTCTCTATCTTGTGCTACATTACAAGCTAACATCACATTGCTTGGCTTCTTTTCTTCTTTTGCTACATTAGCATTATGCTTATTTTTCATGTCATTTTGCTTCTTTCTACATTCATTGGCATAGTGCCCATATTTTTTGCAATAATGACATTGGACATTGGATTTGTCATACCTTTGTCCATGAGCATGTTGGTGTTGATGTCCACCTTGATGGCTGTTATAGTGGCCGTGGCTCTGATTCTAACTGTTGCTCCTTCCATGTGAATGTGAAGGGCTGTTCCTTCCACCTCTGTTTTGGCTTCTGCCTCTTCCTCTTCCTTTGCCTTGACCTCTTCCTCTTCCTGAAGGCATCTGGGTCTTGAAGGCGTGCTCAAGAGACGAGTGTTCATCTCTGCTCAATATCTGTTCATGAGTTATCAGTGAGGCATGAAGTTCATCCACTGTGAACTGTGAGAGATCTTTGGTCTCTTCTATGGTGGTAACTATAACATCAAACTTTGAGGGTAAGCATCTCAAAAGTTTCTCCGCAATCCTTCTTTCTTCAAGAGTTTCTCCATGGGACCTTATCTGATTTACAATCCTAATCACATGTGTAAAAAATGTGTCTACATTATCTGACTCTTTCATGCAAAGAGTTTCAAAATCTCTTCTCAGTAATTGAAGTTTTGCTGTCTTAACTTTCTCCATACCTTGATAGGCTATTTTCAGAGTTTCCCATGCATCCTTGGATCTCTTAGCTACTGCTATCCTTGGAAACACACTCTCATTTACCGCCTGATACAAATAGAAGAGGGCTTTAGAGTCCTTCCTTCTATTTCTCTTCAGTAAATCCTTCTCTGCTTGAGTTAAGGCATTAAAAGCCTGCTCATTAGCTGGTTCAACAAAACCATCTTCTACAAACTCCCATAAATCTTGTGAGACAAACAAGGCTCTCATGGTAATGACACAATAATCATAGTTCTTTCCATTAAATTGTGGAAGCTGAGTATTTCCAATACTCATTCTTGTACTTGGTCCAGCCATTTCTTTTAAACTGAACTTCTGAACTTAAACAAACTATCTTTCCTTCTCTGAAAGAACAAGCTCTTTTAAATAATAAACAAAAACTCTGTTATCTTTGAGAAATACCTGACCTTTGACTTCTGTTGAGCTTTCACACTGCTGGAGAAAACACTGCAACAAGTCTTCTTCTTCTTCAGCTTCTTTGAAACCTTCAAAGAGCCTGAACTAGCTTTGATACCATGTTGGGATTTTGGGAAATTCCAAACAATAGAAATGGAAAGAATAAAGCTCTCCACTACAACACAGAGAAATTTAAAATAAAAATTTTGCTTCTCGACAGAGATGGCATGAATATGCTTTCTTCTATTTCATTAAACAAAACTAAAAAATATTACAAAGTGTCTTCCTCAGTACAGAGGGATTCACAAAATATGATTAAGACTGCTACAGATGCAGTGCTCCATAAAACAAATCTCTGTCTCTCTCAAACAATACACTCTGACTCTTCTAAAACCAACACTACTGTGTTTTCTTCCTATTCACGCACTGCTGTGCAAAACCAAACAAAGCAATTACAATAATACTACCTGGCCGGCTCTCGGGCCCTTTTCTCTTTATATGGCGCGGTGGGAACAAACCATAAAACAAATAAATAAAACAAATTACAAAGAAAAAACCTTTGCGGAACTTAAAAATATAAAATGCTCGACGTATGAGTGGGGACCACATCACAGTCAGCAATATATGATCGGCGGATCGGCGGTAAAAACAAAAGTGCGATGGTGCGATATTGCGATGGCGCGATCAAACAAAAAGGCAGAACACTTGAGATTTGTGATGGCGTGATGATCGTGCGATCGCATCGTGGTTTAACGGCGGTAACATATGGCGATAACAACTATGTAATATGCGATGTACGATGTGTGATGGTGCGACGATCGCACATCGCAAACAATCAATGGAACTCTGGCTTAGGCGAAGGGTGATTATGTGACATTGCGATGTTGCGATGGTGCGATGGCGCGACGATCGCACATCGCAAACATCCACATCAACAAGACACTAAAACTCAAAAACTTGCGATTTGCGATTGCGCTTAAGTGGTAGGGACCACTTGTCCTGCCTCTTTTCAAAAACTTTAAGCCTTCCGATGTTCAATCAATTTCTCTTCATTTTGGTTGTTGAGGGCTTAAAAGCCCAAAATGACTGTTTTTAATAACTCCTGCTCCTCCGTAGTTCAGATCTACGGGAAATCTTCGTTCCTCCTGCAAACGGCTTTGCCCATCATCCATTTAATTCTCCTCTGTCATTTCTGTGGCTGTGGCCCATCAAAAATAAATTCATCCTTACAAATTCTCCATTACTCTTTATTACACGGTGTTGTGCACTCAATATCTGCTGCTGCTGCCTTTGTACTCTTTTCTTCCTGCTCAAGGCTTAGCGGGTGACTTTAATATTTCAACATACCTTCTCTAAGATTACTAAAAAAAGGTAATGATAATCGTTTGAAAGTTTACTAAAAAAAGTAATGATAATGGTTTTGAAGTTCACTACTATCTTCAAATTTTGACTTAATAAAAACTTAACATAGTATTAAAAGCTCATTCCAGATTTGTTTGAGAAAAAATAGTAAATTTTCACACTTACCTAGTTGAAAACTCACCTAGTTGAGAATTGATCACACTCTTAGATCCACATTGTTATCATTAAAAAAAAGAATGATAATAATACTGTGAAACCACTCAAAAAAAAGTAATGGTTTTGTTTGGAAGTGAATAAGCAAACATATGAATACTAGCAATGTTGACAAGTACTCTTGATAGAAATTTAGTTCGGAGAGACGACCGTTCAAACCCAAACATACGATCGATGAACCCCCATATCGCAATTGGACCAACTACTAGTTTTCAAACGATTCTTTTTCTGCTGGGGTTGGGGTTTTAATTGAGAACAAATGATACGAGTGTTACTGACCTACAATGTAAGGTTAAGTAAATTATAGTTGACTTCTCTTCTGTATTTCAAGTTTTTGGATTATTTGTAAATCAACAGTAATTTGATCCGGCTAAGCTAGATAGTGTTGTCATGAAAGAAAGGAGACACTACAATATTGCACTTTTTCAGGCCAAGGAATCCAAGTAAATGGATAATGTTTTTTTCCATCTCTGTACAATATTACATTTTTTCAGGCCAAGGAATCCAAGTAAATGGATAATGTTTTTTTCCATCTCTGCACAGATACTCCTTGTGTTAAAATTCTCAGGGTTTGATCCTTTGACCTCTTTTCTCTAATCATTTCAACCGCTTTGACAGGGATTTTGTTAGGGAATGTGTAGCATTATCGACTTCATCGATGGATGATATTTTAAAGTACTTCTAGATTGAGTAGCTTAAAGTGGAAAAGGAAACAGAGTTTTGAGAGACATTCCAGTGCCATATGAAAATGAGAGGATATATCTAAAATAACTTTCGTGCATTTCTCCTCCAAGAAACGTAATTAATCTTATTAATAATCATTTAACGCAAATTTTAATATTCCCTTATTGGCTGGAAAAAGCCCAAGTGATTTGATATATATTATAAAATATAATATTACATCATGGTTAGTGTTTTTCTTTATTCTGTATTCTATGGAATTATCCTGGCTAATGTCCTCTTGGTTAATGGATCACTAAATAGTCATAAGATAAGATTGAAACTGATAGACATGAAAAGAAAAAGTGTATATATATATATATATTATTAAATATAATAATTTCACAATATATTTAAATTTACTCATCTAATTCTCAAATCCTAGTCACATATATTCGTACATACCTATTATAAAAATCAAATATCATTCACAAAAATTATAATAAACCATTAAAATACCAAAAACAAATCAGAGATCACAAGTAATCATTCTTTAGAAGAATTGAGTGGAACCTCGAAGTCTACAACAACACATTGGCCATTACATAACATGCAACACATAATAAATAACAGCATCGCAATAATCGTGTCTTTACAAGCATACTATTGAACCACACAACTGAACTATATTAGAAGCCATTTTAAATGGAAATGATTTGAATAGATAATTTTCAAAGGTGGGTATCTGTCCAGAAACTTTCCGAAGGCAGCCTGAAAGAACTAGCTTCACAATCACCATTATGCAGTAATAATTAGATTTAGCCCAACCAAGCACTAGCGATGGTTTGGCGAATCATCTCCTCCAACTTGTCCGCCCCCAAGATTTTCATTGAGCTCCCCTGTCATACAGAGTCATGATAAAATGAGTTTTCATGGTTATGGTTAAACAAAACAATCCCACCCATTATATCTTTTGTTTCATTCAATGGATTATAATATCTTTCTATCATCACAATTCAACTATGAATTGGATTCTTGTTACTTACATTGAGAGTGAGCGTGGAGTGAATGGCTTCATCAAAGCAGAAGAAGTTTGAATTCATAATATGCAGTGGAAGAGATTCCAGGGCTCGCGTAAGCTTCACTAATAAGCCATCCTCTTTCTCACCATCTATTCGCACGTGATATATTCCCCCTTCCCCAGCATTACAGATGTCTACCTGTTCTTTCCCCCAACGGCATCAATCAACCAAGCACCAGTTCAAGACATTCAAAAGAGCAGATGGGTTACATAATGTTTTCAATTAATTAGTATTGAGTAATTGCTACTACAATCTTTTGATATATAACACTTTATTTTTAATTAGTATTGAGTAATTTCTACTAGAATCTTTTGATATATAACACTTTATTTTCAAAGCACTTAGTTATTAAATTTCTCTAAAACATGAGAAAAATAACTTTTTTTTTCAACTCTAAAAATACACTAGTCTATATTAATGTACCAAGACAAACATGTAGAAAAACATAACAGTTTCATTACAAAGCTTCAAACACTCACACTAGCTGGGCTATATGGCCTGTCAAAGTGAGGAGGAGGATTATATCATCCCTTCAACTGCAAAAATACAAAAACACATTCGCGGATAGAACCGCTCTTTTTTGAGAAAACATTATATGGTTCATACAAAACTACATAATTCGGCAAAGCATAAACCCTGTTTGAAAAACACCAGCAACAGGAAGGAAGGTAGCTTCCCAAGCTCCCCGGTATGCACAGGAAATCAAAAAAAGTGACAAACTTTAGACTAGAAAGGACTATTTCTTTTCAGAGAAAATTAATCGCTCCAGCTGCCTCTTGTCCATCCGACCTATGGAGCTGATAGTACATTATACCAAAACTACCATTCATTCCTTTGTTCGACAACCTATCTACAACGGTATTCCTCTCCCTGTAGACATGTCGAAAGGTAATGTCCAAAAAAGATTTCTTTAGTATTTCTATTCTCTCCAACCAATGAACTATCGAACCAAGATTGATAGAGGTTTTCCGATTCATATGGTCAATCAAAACTTTGGAATTTCCAATAATCCAGATCTTATCTAAGAAAAGTTGACTCACAAACCAAAGAAGCCCCCATAGAGCCGAGACTTCGACCTTCATGTTCGACCCCGTACCACCATTCCAAAAGATTTTATAATGGCAGTCCCGAGAAATCATTAAAAAAGCCCCACAGCCCCAAATAGAATGTTGTGAGGCCCCATCAAAGAATCCAACAGGATAATGGCACTCATAGGGGTAGATCCTTTTAGACAAGTCACCAAGAGGCTTTTGGGATGACTTAATAAGTTCCCAAGAACTATAGATCTTCATGGTTGTCTTGGTAGGAAGGCATGGAATTCCATCGAAGAGTCTCCTATTCCGAGTGCACCAGATGTGCCAATGGAAAAGTATCGGAATAGTCCTCACAGATTTCCATCTATTTATCCACCAATTTAAACATTTCTATGTCGACTGGTAAACCCGAGTATTAATCTTTAGCCTCCCACAAACAATAGTTAAGGTTTCCAAAGCAAAAGGACAAAAATAAAACAAGTGAAGGTTATCCTCCTCTTTCCCACACAGATAACACATGTCAGGACCATGCCAACCTTTTTTTTTTAAATTTCTCCATGTTAAATTTATATTCTTCCAAACTAACCATAAGAATAAAATAATTTTGTGCTCTTGTTTTCCAAAATCTACTAAACCAGCAACTCGGTACCTGCTCCCCCTTATATTTGATTAGATTATCATATATATCTTGAGCTTTCAATCCCTCTTCTACATTCTTACCTTCCCATAATAGTCTATCCCCAGCGGACGACCTAGAAAGTCCCATCAAGCTTAGTCTTTTGGTATACTTCAGCCATATGTCCTCCCATTTTTGTTCCAGGCCCAACTCATTATAATTCTTCCATATCAGAACCTCCCCTACCCAATCTTTGATGGCCTGCTGAAGGAAGAAAACCCCTCTGTGATTAAGGAAATGAACTAATTGCTCCAATAAAAGCTGTTGTGCTTCCAGCCCCACCATCTTCCTATTTCCAATAAGTATTTTGGATCCATTTCCAAAATTCCATTTCATATGCTCAGTGATAATGTTCCAATGCTTTCCAAAACCCTTCCAAATATAATAACTACATTTGCACTCCTTCCAACCCGTAATAACCAGTTCTTCCACTGATGCGCCCTCCAAATATTTATGGTTAATAATGTCATGCCATTTTCCCCTACCTTGTAGACACCGCCATAAAGATCTGGTGATAAGGGATTGTCCAAAAACTTCCATATCTAAAATTCCCCAACCCCCACATTCAATGGGAAACGTCAAACAGTCCCACTTAGCTAGATGAATGGTTCTTTTTTCTCTCCCTCCTCCCCAAATGAAATTTGCCATGATTTGTCTGATTTCCCTCAAAAAAGATTTTGGCAGCATATACAGGTGAGCCCAGTAAACAATAATTTGTTGAAGAACCGCCTTTACTAAAATCAAACAGCCACCTTTCGATAATCATTTCATTGACCATATGTTTAACTTATTCCGATATTTTAAAATCAACCATCTCGGGTCATCCACGAAATAATTTAGGGCCTTCATTTTGAAACCAAGATAGGTCAGCCCATCATGCAAAGGAGCCCTTTTAAATTTAAAAAGGTCTGATAGATCTCGATACTGATCCTCATCCCCCTCAGCACAATACATGCACGATTTCTCATCACTAGCCAGCATCCCTGTTGCATCACAAAATAAATTAATAATACCATTCATAATCAGCCAAGTTTTCCTTATCATCATACCAAAGATAAGTATATCGTCAACAAAGAAACTGTGTGTAGCCCTCATCTTGGGAGTGATATCAATGCCCTGAAACCACCCTTTCTCAGCCGCCCTGTTAATTTTGATGCTTAATGCATCCATAACTAAGATGAATAATAGAGGTGATAGGGCGCACCCCTGCCTTAAACCTCTACTTGGATGAAAGAACTTTGAAGCCGAGCCATTTATAATCACTGCCATAGAAGTATTACCAGTGCAACCCATTATCCAGTCGACCACTTCCCGAACCAGACCAATTTTAAACAAAACAAGGCGCAGAAATACCTAGTCAACTCAATCATAGGCTTTCTTTAAATCAATCTTCATAATGGCTGCTTTCATCTTTTTAGATTGAATGGTGTGTAAAGTTTCTTGAGTTACTGCCACATCATCATGTATATTATGTTTTTTCAGAAAACCATATTGCTCCTGGGTGATATATTGTGATAGGACCCCCTTCAACCTCTCCGCAATGATTTTGGAGACAATTTTGTAGATAGTATTACATAAAGAAATTGGTCTAAAATCATCAAAAGAGAGACAATTGTCCTTTTTAGGAATAAGCACGAGAAAGGTTGAATTAATAGCTCCACTGAACCTACCCGAAGCTTTCACTTCCTCCACCATGTCAGTCAAATCCTCAATAAGCTCATCATAGAAATGAAGATAAAAGTCCGGGGTCCAGCCATCCAGCCCTGGACTTTTATCAGCAGCAAGAGAATTCAAAATACCCTTTATTTCTTCATTAGAAACCTTTGATAGAAATCTTGTATTGGCAGTCTCATTAAACATAACAGGATACTCCCTAAATAGTTCCAGATGTGCCTCTAACACAGGACCCTCCTTTTTTTTGTACAGAGACCCAAAATAATCAACAGTGGCCCCTTTAATGTCCTCCGAAGTGCATAAATAAACGACCCCATGTTCAATGTTCCAAATCACATTTTCCTTCCTTCTTCCTGAAGAAAATTTGTGAAAAAACTTGGAATTTTTGTCTCCTTCCTCCAGCCAAGTTGCCCTGCTTTTTAGTCGCCAAAGTGCCTCCTCATTTGATAAAAACGTTCTGTACGCAGCTTCAGTGGTTTTGATCCTATCCCAAAAATCGTCTCTCTGAGTGCCATCAACCACCTCCTTCAATATCGTGGATCTTTCTGATAGGATGACCCAAAATCTTTCCTTTTCCTTCCTTAACCTCTCCCTTTCCCACCTTCGGACTACTACTTTCAGGTCCCTCAACAGAAAAGAAAAGTGGGTCATTGCAGAAATACCCGCCGACCTTCTATGAAGATTAAAGTAATCCTTGACCATTATGTTGAAATCCACATCCCCCAACCATCTCTTGTTGAATTTGAAAGGAAAGCCAAAGGGCTTCCCCTCAAAATTCCAATCCAACATTATTGGTCTATGATCGGATAAAATGGCATCCTCCACAGTCGCCTTAATACCCCTCATGCACCCTTGGAGGACCGAACTGATCATGAAGTGGTCAATCCTCTTCCCAATGAAATGTTTCCCTTGTCGTCCATTAAAGTAGGTAGGGCAATTAACTGCCATAGGCCAGTCGATCAAATCAGCCTCCTTCAAAATGTCCTTTATGACTTCTACGCTAGAGTCGAAACATCCCTTCTCTCCCCAAATCTCAGAGGGGTAGAACGAACAATTAAAATCACCAGCCATTATAGTCTTTTTCAGGTTTAAATAGCCACAATCCTCCAACCGCAACCAGAAAGGAACTTTGTCAACGTACGTTGCATAAATATTAATCACATTAATTCGACAACTGAAACCTCTGAAAAAACCAGAAAGAATAAGTCTGCCAAAAAAAGCATAGGGTTTTATGACAACCAACCTCGGATCCCACAAGGCAGCGCAGCCTCGAGAAAAACCATTGGCATCAGTCGCCAACACGTTCCAATCTACGAACATGGAACGTAACACAACGATAGACCTATCAGCCCTCACCATAGTTTCTTGAAAAAGAAAAATAGTCTATTTAAGAGTAACAATATAATTTTTTATTGATAATAACTTAGCTGCCCCCCCTCCCGCCCCCCCCAACCTTGCAGATTCAGTGAAACAATCTTCATACTTAAGGCTCAGGAGCTGGAGTCAACGCTCTAAGGACCCGACCAATTGCCATCGAAACCGGAACATCCCTAAATTGCCTTCCAGGGATTTGGCATGAAGATCCGACACCGACGCAGATTTATGATTCCCTTTCTTTTTTCCCTTCCTGCGGCGAATTGTGACATTCGAACGCGATGTAGGACTGATGATTAAAGTAGGGGAAGAAGGGCTAGAACAGAAATTTAATGGGACTAGTCCCGCGAGAGAGTTTGATAGCAAACGCTCAATATCACTGCCAATAGAATTGCGGGGAGAGACGAGCTCATCGGAAAGAGATATCTTGGAAGGAGACAGTGGAATGTCCGACTCAACCGCATTACTCGAGACAGTCCCTCGATTAGCCAAAGGAGATGAAAACTCCTCCATCTAGTCCATACAAGGAATAACCAAAGGGCTTCGGTGAGTAACAGAAGCGATTCTCAACAAAGGATCCCGCATGGATGGAGAAACCGAGGGCGACAAAGGCTCACGACCAGGCGAGAAAGGAGGAGCGGTAAAGTCGTGAGAGTGGTTAGGCCCCGACAAGTGACCCACAACAGGATGGGCCTTAGAGTCTGAAGAAACTGACAGCCCATTTACCGCATTAGTGATCATCAGTTCACCACGGGGAGGATCCCTAGACTTCCTGACCGAAATAATACCCAAATGATTGATAATCTCACAATGTGCAGAACGAGAAAGATCAGTAGGATTATTCTTACCCAGAAATGACGCAGCGTGAGCCTTCAGAACCTTTGACCGTTGAGTCTGACCAGTCACGCGAAAAGGTTCCCTGGTGCCCCTTTTTATGCTGAAAATCCTCGCACCATTTGGGACACTTCCTCATAAGGTGTCCCGTTTCGTGGCAAAGATGACACCGAAACGGAACCTGCCATTAGTCAATTGCCTGCCGGTAAACCACTCCTTCCCACTACAGATCTATCACCGCCGGCAAACCACCAACAAATGGCAGCTCAATTAACACCCAGGCCACCCTTTTATCAAAAGCTATGTGGCACTTAGGATCGGTGAAGCGGCAGCTTCCCACACTGTCTCCAATGGCCTTGAGCACCAAGTAGTGCCAAAAGTGTAAGGAGAGACCAAACAACTTTGCCCACACTAAGTGGTTAGCCGGAGCGTTGTGTTTGGGGTGGAAACTGGCATCCCAGTGATGCAAGGTGAGAAAACATCAGCTCAGGACCCAGGTCCTACTCAAAACCATCTGCACGTTTTCGGCTTTCCGGAGGTGAAAGCAATACCAGCCCTCCTCAAGCTTGCTTATCGATGGTTTGTAACCTAGCAGATCCACCCATTTCTTCACTAGCCACTCCAACATATTTGTTGTAGCCATTTTCTCGAACTTCCACCTTCCGACCACAGCACTATTTGACAACCTCGCCACCCGCTACCATAAAACGTCTGTTCCAAAACTTAAAATTTGGCAATCCTCAGTGGCCCGGATGACCTTGGCACCCACACTAGCCTTTCAGGCCACCTCCAAGGAAGAATTGTCCTGCACCGTCACTCGGCCCGCTACATATAGTTTACCCGTCAGAGCCAAGAGACCAGAATCACGAGGTTTCGTCACAGTATTGATTTGTGAAGTCGCTTTGGAGATGAAAGCCTTCTCTGCCACCTTAAAATAACTTATAATTTCATTCCTCCTCTAACATTTTCAAAACATTCGAAATCTACAAATTAAATTCAACGGTGTTAACATGACTTCGATGCGAGAGAGCCGTTGTTTTTAAACAAATCGCCAGAAACACGAAACAAGAAAGTGCTGCGTGTGAACACGAAGTTCATACAACAGAGCCGCCATTTGAGCAGTTTCTGAGATGACGGACGCGTGAAATCATTTTCAATTCATAATTTTTTGGTCAATAGTTTTCAATTAAACATAAAATTTCAACCCACGGCCTCTATTGATTGCGGTGGGGTACGAGTCGAGAATGGATTCCAGTGGGGATCCATTTGTGAAAAAGCGAATCGTGTCTTTAAAGATTTGACATATTAAGATATGAAACGCCCAGCTTTACTAAGCTGTCATCATACAAAGATACATATTTATTCAATTTTCTATTCCAATAAAGTAAGCACGGAGGTGTTGTGGAAAATAATAAGGAGAATGGAATAAATAGAAGAGAAATAGTGAGGATAATCATTGACGAATTGAAGCTTTGCCATTTATATTATATTGTTGGTTGTTTATATGATTGCATTGCCAGGGATTATTTTCATTAAAAAATGTCTAAACATTATTTTAAATTTTTGTAAAAAGCGTAGTTTGTTAGGGTGGAATGAAATAATGTAATATATGATTCTGTTGAATAAAGAAGAAATGTTATCAGTAGTATATTTTTTATATTTTTAGTTTTATTTATCTAAAAAAGTTTGTAAAAATTAAAAGATTGAGTTGTAAATTCTTCATGTATCTTATAGTTTTTTACAGTATTAAATTCATATATGTAATCATAAATAGATTTTAAACAACAAATATCAATATTTGACCAAAAAATATTTAGTGAATACCAACCAAAGACTCTAAAGCTTATAATAGTTAAATAATATCATATAATATTGAAGTACTTGAAAAAAAAAAAAAAAAAAAATCATAGATATGAAAGAGATAATATTTAGAAATTTTAATTAATGTTATTTATTTTACTGGTTGTCTAAACATGCTAAGTTTTGGATTTTTTTGGCAGGAATTTTATGAAATCTTCTTAGACCAAATCTTATTTTTTGTTGTCTAAAATGAGCTTGCATATATGGTTTTAGCACCCTGAAAAATCCTATAAGACACTCTGATTGTGGAGAATTTTCAACTCAAACCATAATTTCAAGAAATTCCTGCTAGAATTTTAGCAAATTAGAGTGGAAAATATGCTGGAAATTTTTTTATTTTAAACTTGAATTTATTATTAATTAGCCTTTCATTTTTGGATTTTTAATTTATTTGGAAAAAAAACAACTCTTTTTCTTTTTTAGTTCAAAGTGAAAGTAAAAATCAATACCTAATCCTAATGATGTGATTAATCAGAAAAACATTTCTTTCTATGCTATGGATCACAAAAGTCTTAAATCTAACAATAATATTCATAAATATGTAACTATCACAATTACAACAATAACATGTAACTAACAAAAAAAAATAACCATTCTACTCAACCACCAAAAATAACCTCAATTAATCCCTTCAAACATTTTTACTTTCAAAAACAAATTATTTTACAAACAACACAAAAAAATTATATAATTTCACATCACTAGCAAGAGATTTAAAGTTTTTTTCAAATTTTATATAACATATGTGTTTAAAACATACTGTAATTTTTCCCTTTATGACATCTTCACAGAATATATGTCTAGCATAAAGGATTTGAACTTGAACAAATGTCATGTGTAATAATTCTTTTTTTGTTTGAATATTTTTGTTTGTTAATGATCTTCGTTTAAATTCCAGGAATATAAATTTTCATAGACGCGGTCAAAAAATATGATACTTATCCACCAAAGTTTTCTTACAGATAAATTTAAATAATGTCCTAAAAACAAAGGAAGAAATTGCCAATGTTAACATCCAAAACGTACAAATATAACATAGATCTTTGAATCAGTAGGGTTTAATTACAGTACTTACTTCCAGTATCTTTCCCTGTTTTGTCACTTTATTTGCCGATTTATTGATGTCCGCGGATTCGATCGAGGCACAATTAGCATTTGTTTGGGGCGTGGTCATTTCCGAAGTAATTATTTGACTCTGATCACATCTGTTAGCTGAGCTGGAGAGTGCCTGGATTTCAGCTTCAATCTCCTGGACCTTCTTCTGCAGATCTAGCACATAGCTGATGGCATCCCGAACTATTGATTGTTTGTCCATCTGTTGCCACGCACAATAATTATTTTACTGACATAGTTAAACTTTTAAAAAAAATCCTGTACAACTAATTTAATTCCGAAAGAACTAATTAGTGGAAAATACAAACCTTACTGATCTTGGGAACTACAGAACGCAATTTAAAAAGCCTTTCCTTCAGTATCTTCCTTCGCTTTCTTTCGGTATGCAAATTCTTGGACGCTGGACGCTCCTGCTCCCACTGTAGTACACTACCGTCTGACTTATAAGTTTTGGTCGCAGGTTTCGATCCTGCGATCTCCGGATCGTTGTCCTCCCACTCCAACATCCCCGAATTTTCGTCCATATCCATCCTGCGTTTCCCATTTTGATGATTTGTTGCGATGTCTCCGCTGCAAGCCGATGTCACATGATTTTGATCTGTTTGGCTCTCTACTGTTTTCGGCTCGGAATAACTACTTGTCTGCCCAGACAAGTTTTCATACAGCTCTGCAGATCCAATACTGCTGATATCCTGGAGAGGAAATCCATGATCAAAACCATATGGGTTTATTTCTGATATTGTTAACTCCCTCAGACAGTCAAAACCATTAAAATCCATTTCACAAATTCTCCCCTCCTCAGAAATCCACTTCATTGCTGCATTAATCCAGTCCGGGCTTCATGATATTTTATATCTAAAGTCTCTGCGCCTATTATTGTTTGATTGGTCAAAGCTTCTGTTTTCAAAATTTCAAAATACTGATATTTATACTGTTTGCCTCTCATTATGCTATTGTACTCTACTTCTTTTGTACCAGTAAATTAAGTTAGTAATGTTAAGTAACATCTCAATCATTCATGTTGTTAAGAGCCCATACTCAACGAATCTCTCAATAATTAATCTTATTTTTAATACTTTTTCCTTGTGTATTTGTTTTCATTAGTGGTACAAGAATATGACAGCTGGTTATTTTAAGAATAAGAAAACAAAAAGTTAAAGCTGATACAGCACGATTAACCTCTGGGTGCTTATTACGTCATAATAAAGTGTGCTTATTACGTCATGACAATGTGTATTTCTTTTCTCTCCGACCACGAGATTAGGTTGTTTTCCGACGTTTTAATTTTCAGAAGGTTGTTTGTTGGGATAAGGTGTAATTTTAGGTTTAATTTTAGTTGGTGAAAGTTTTTGTTTATGTGTAAAGGAAGGTGTGTGAAATTAGAAAAATAGTTTAGGTTTTCAATGAGTTTAATAAATTAAAATTGTTTTTGATAAAATATTTTATCCATTATTTATTTATTTTGTAAAGCAAGAGTGGGAATTTGTTAAGGTTATGGCAGAGACTTTTTCGAGAGGCAGAGTGGGGATTTGTTAAGATTATGGCAGAGACTTCTAGGAAAAGTATCTTGAATAATATGAGTGTGTAGAGTTATTAGTTGAAGTATTTTTAAAAAGAAATTTTGATGTTGTTTATATGTTATCTAATAGCTATAAAAATTGTAAATTAGAAAAATAGAGTTGGTTATCTTAGGGTTATTATTAGCAATTGCACTATATGTTGCAAAGGAAACGCTGTAAAGTAGTAATGTAAGAAAGAGTAGTCAAGGTTTTTTTACTCTAAACATGTTCTATTTTCCAACGAGTCTTTTTGGAGATGACTCATTAAATTTATTAAGTTAGTTGTATTTATAAATAGATATTTATTTTTGTTACTCGAAAGAGTAGTCAAGGTTTTTTTACTCTAAACATGTTCTATTTTCCAAAAAGTCTCTTTGGAGTTATATTTTCCAAAGAGTCTCTTTGGAGATGACTGATTAAATTTATTAAGTTAGTTGTATGTTATAAATAGATATTTATGTTTGTTACTCCAAAGAGTAGTCAAGGTTTTTTTACTCTAAACATGTTCTATTTTCCAAAGAGTCACTTTGGAGATGACTGATTAAATTTATTAAGTTAGTTGTGTTTTATAAATAGATATTTATTTTTGTTACTCTAAACATGTTCTATTTTCCAAAGATTCTAACATGTTCTATTTTCCAAAGAGTCCTTTCCTCCAGCTCTAATGAGATGACCATTAAATTTATTAAGTTAGTTGTATTTTATAAATAGATATTTGTTATTTATTTGCATTATTAAAAGTATTTTTAGCTAATTAGTTGACTTCCAAACCTAGGATTTGAAGTTTTGCCAAACATGTTGCCACAATTACATTTATTTCTTGCATTGGTGTCTTGAGCCTTTAATTTATATAGTTGTGCTAATTATAATGGATCTTAGTATTCTAACACATGGATACATAAATCTTATATCTTGGTGTATATAGGCTTATAATGCTAATAATTAAATGGAATTAAAAAGAGTTGATGAACAATAGCTAATCTTTGAGAGTTAAACTAAATTTTCTGTGTGATATGATTTACTTTGAGAAATGTTGTCTAGATCCATCACATAAGATATTTGTTGTTGATGTTTTGAACCAACAAGTTTAGTCCATCATTAAGAGATATATAGATGTGCAACATTCTAAGAGTTTAATGTTAATTCTTTAATAAAAAAACTTATTAATTTCTAACTCACCTGTTAACTCATAATACACTTGAGATAATAAAAGCCATATACACACTCGAGATAATGAATATAAAGTAAATTATTCAAAATGATAAAAAATAATCATTTTAATCAAAATGTATTAAAAATATATATCATTTTATATATTGCATTATAAAATAACTTTATAAAATAAACATTATATATTAATAATTTTTTCTATATAAATATATTAAAAATATCATTTTTTATATTACATTATAAAACAATTCAATTTAAATAGTTAAAAAATAACTAAATTCACATATTTGAATAAAAATTTAATTTAAAAATAATAAAATGTAACAAGATAAACTAAATAAACAAACTCCAACACTTTGAAATCAGTCTTGATCATCTACAAATCAGTCTTGATCATCTACTATTTATTAGTTAACTAACTTACCTAAAAAGCAAATGAGTTAACATACATACATCGAGGTTAATTACCTATGTACACCAACAACAAGAATTTATCGAATCTAATCACCAGTAAACGCAAATCTATCCTAACACTAAATGTTACATTATTATATTATAAGAATTCATAGATTTTTCTCGCACTTCCGATCCAAAATGAAAAATCAATTTTTTTAATAACTGTTAGGGATACGAAAAATCTATGGTAACATGATGTACCTCTAACACTAATATACTCTAAGGTCCAACTAGATCTGCGAATCTACACCCCATTTGTGACATGTTGTAATACCTCACAATTCCCTTGCTTGTACCTAATATAGAAAACTGATCAATATACAGAACCAAAAGAAAAACAAAGTTCATACGCAGAGACAAAACAAGGTTCATTATTCTCATTGTGAAGAGATGCAGTACCCCACATTTACAAAAATAACAATAAGACAAAGGAACTAGCCTTTCACCTACATATAAATCATATAAATAATAACATGCAGCTAAAAAAAGATATCACTATCGGTGACACCATACATTCATGGATCCACTTACCCTGTTGTAGAGCTGACAATTGTGCACACGCGGGAAGCACGCTTTTGAAGGTGATCAGATTTGGCTTCACACAGTTCCGCTGCATTTCATCACAGAGCCTCAAGGCCTCATTGGCGAGCCATTTTGAGCATACCCGACTATCATGGCATTCCATGAGACCACATCTCGTTCAAACATTTTGTCAAAAAACTGGCATGCAAACTCCAAATTCCCTTCGCATACATGTCTACAAGGGATTCTAAACAAAAACACACGACGCGAACCTGAACCCAACAATATGTTCATGAATCTTCATCCCTTCTTGCAGAGAAAAAAGTGAAGCACATGCGTTGAGTACAAAGGGGAATGTGAATGTCATTTATTCCCATTTCCACCTATATTTTCAAATATTCCTCAACGGAAAAATATGCTATAGTTTAGTAGAGGTTATTTGAAAATGATTGCAAGAACTAAATTATCCAGCACTGAAGAATTAGCACTAAATCAATTCAGATCCAAATTGAGGAAACCGCGTGGGCTGCACTTGATGCTGTTTCGTAAATATTCTCTCAATAGTTTTTCTGATGATATATTTTTGTTGGTGATTTTTTCCTGCATGAATCATCAATGAATATTAGTCTCTTGTTCAAGAACACAAGAAACTGCTAGCAGAATTAATCCTTCAAAGAAATCGATAAGCTTACCTCGAATTCATTTTGCTTTCTGCTAGCAATTTCCGAGTCTTCATCGCACCGGCCTTCTAGCCTATTTGGTTTCTCCTCCGTGGGCTTCAAGGTTTCTTCAAAGGGCATTGTTAGGGTGAGGTCCTAGCCGAACCTTGTCGGAATCCGATCTCCCTGATCCATGAGATTCCTCTGCATCTTTGGTTGGCTGAGCCCTAATATTCTTCTCCTGGCTTGTGCTATGTCTGAAGACTTTTGTTGTGTCATATGATCAAGTTCCTGGGCGTTATCTTTCACCTTTGTCAGAAGTAGTAGAGGAACCAGGTGGGATAGGAAATCTGCCTCCCTCTCTATCATACGGCTCACTAACCAAACACCCCACTGCTGCCCTTTTTTATTCTTCCCACTACAACAAAGAGAGCTTATAGAGACTATTTTACTTGACGGAACTATGTTCCTCACAGAGAGGGTAGTTTCATAATTTGCATGGTCAGCTATGGGTTCAACATGGTAGTCTATTTATTGTTTTAGGAAACTTATTTTTAAATGGTTTTTCTATGTAACTAAATAATAATAACAATATTTAATCTTAAGGTAGAGATTACTTTAATCGTCTAACATCAAAATTAATGATGCATAATAGTACACTTGGCAGTTTAGGAAAGTTGTTTTCAAATAAGAACGCTTTACAACGTAATTAATTATTATACATAGAAACTAGTTATCATATATAAAATATTATATAATGAAAAGGAAATTTATTGAAGGGTGGCGTGTGTCCTTTTGTGATGTGTTTGCTTCTACAAACTATTGGGATTTTATTTGAGATTATTTTATTGGTTTGGAAAATAGGACAAGGACATAGCTTTTAAAGAATATATATTTTAATAGTTTTAAATAAGAAAATAATTTATTACTTGTGAGAAAATGCCAAGAATCATTGATTTTACCATGGAAGAGAACTCACTTGAATATTCTAGAGAATAATACATAAATATGGTGAAAATGGTTAAACCTGATTTTTCATATGATTTTCTATTAGGCGAATGGAAATTCATAATGAATTTATTGATTCATTACATCTTGTGAAAATTCTAGAGGTTTATTTGCTTTTAAAGACTAATTTATTTTATTAAGCATAGTCTTTTAGAGACTTATTTATTTTATTACACATACTCTTTTCCTTTATCATTTGAGTTTCTTTGATGCCTATATTTTCCACGTCATTTTCATGGTTGTTGTAAAACCTGATTTTATGAATTGATTAAATTAAAAGATTTTATGATACATTAATACTTTATTTTTAATTAAGATAACTAACGAATATCATATTTGTTAGTAGATTTTCAATTTAATAATAATAAAAGAATAGATGGATGATTTTATGGAGTAAAAGAGAAATTAATTGATTGGTAATTGTTGCCAAGATCCCAGAGTAAAAATAGAGACAGTTATGAGAGTTACCTTTCCAGAAAAGGAATTTAATGAAAATCCCGAAGAGGGTAAGGGGTTTTTTGCAGAAGAAAGCAAAAAAAAAGGGTTAAACAACTGGAAGTTGCTAGAATTTGTCTAGATCTAGCAGCTTGGCCAGTGGAGATCTAGACCCTGAGATGTATAAACTCGATTGGAGATCCCGAGGCCTATCTTCTCCTATATTTCACTATCTAGACTGGATTGGAGATCCTAAGGCCTATCTTCTCCTATATTTCACTGTCTGTATAAAACTCTAGGAAGGGGGGGGGGGGGTTGGGCGGCGGTGGGGGTAGAGGACGTGATTTCCTCTCTCATGATTGGGAGGACCATCAGTTAGGAGAACAAACTTTGAGATAAGTATAAAAGAACACTACTCTCTATTTTCTTTCCTATTGCGTGAAAAAGTGAGACTGTTTACAAATACAACATTAGATTCATCACTATGACTAAAAGGAGATTGTATGAGCATTCTGATAATGTACGATGAAATAATATTTTATGTTTAATATCTATACTATAGAACAAAGTTTCCAGTTAAGCTAGGAAATAAACTTAAGTGCTTGTATAGGCAAATGCAATTGTTCAGTACTTAGATATGAAATTCTTAGAGAAATAAATATACTATAGACTTCTTAGACTCCTTCCAGAACCAGATAAAAGAAATATAGTCCAAACTCCATTAGGATAAATATAAAAGAAATACATGCAGATGTACATAGATATAAAAGGAGATTTCCTGTAGCAGAGAGGTACTGGGGTTTAGTCTCGAGCCCTGCAAAGATAAGGCAGGGGCCACAATCCCTAGTCCAAGATATGACTGTAACCGATAACATGCTACAAAATACAATTGAAGAAAAACATTTCAGAAGAAAAAACTACATAAAAATTTTAAATATCTCAGATTCCTTAATAAAAGACAATTTCCATCATATAAGTATGCATGTCAATAGCCGAAAAATAAATACAATAATATCCATGTAAAGGCTCGAATAAAATCTGAACCGAAGGTCTGACAGGACATAAACCATAGCTTCAAGAATCACAAAGTTAAATCCATATATCAAAAGAAACAGGACAAGAAAACACCCATGACAGGGTTCTCATATAACCAAGTAATTCTTTAGAATTTACGAATTCTACATTTAAGCTAACAAGAAACCTCTAGTTTAAATATCCAAAGAAAATCAGTGTAAGGGTTCGGTAACTCGAATGAGCTTATCATTTAAATTATCACTGTGTAATTACACACACACTGAGAATTCGAGCTCGGACAAATTCAAACAAATATACCATAATTCTAAAGACATTCACACCGAAACATTGAACGGGAAGGGGGTCGGCATAGCCAATATTCCTGAGGCACATTAGACACGTGAGGGATTTACCTCAGCCATTATAGAAATTTCTCAACATTGTAGATACAGCCGCGAAACTAAAGAACATGGCTTTCAATTACTGGAAAACCTAACGAAGAAATGGAGTGGGAACGATGACTAAATCCCCTCTCTGAGCAATAGCTACAAAACCTTACCTTAAAAACAAGGGAAGCTATGCTATTAGTCAGTATATTCATTAAAACTACAAAACACAGAGATTTCCAATCAAAAAAGGAAATTGGAAATGAAATAGTGGCAACAAAAAAGAATACCTTCCATGGGTTTTTCTAGGTATGAGTTCTGCCTCATAATCCTAGAATGACGTATCTTAGCTCGCTGAGATTGAGCTCAGTAAAACCCTCCTCAAACATCAAAGAGTTACACCCACTATTAGCATTGAGGGATAAAGTATCAAATGACCTGACTCTTGGCCATAAGCTACAGTAAATAAAATAAATCAAAGAACGCAGAAATCTCGCTCACTAAGCGGTGCTAAGGGATGCATTGCAACGATTAATGAATTTAGCAGTTAAATGAGGAGAAAACAAGATTACCTGTGATAGTGTATGCGGAAAGGTGGATCGAATACCTCCATCCTTCGACGAAACCCTCCACCCTAAAAAAGCTAACCGAACAAGAAATATTGCAGAGCAGTTTGGCCACCATGGCAGCGAAAGAATGGAGTGGAATTGCCCATGACAAGCAGGTAGTTGCCCTAACTACTCTGGAGGCTGGGGATCCAATGGATCTAGGGCTACGACGATCCATGAACAAGATCTCCCAAGCTATAAAACAATAGTACAATTATAGCCAAGTGGCCCATACTCATTTAAATCAAGATTACATGTGAAATTAATTCGCAGATTGAAAATATCATACATCTCATCGTCGTAATTCCCGCACAAAGAGCCTTAGTACACATATTTAAGTGATGGTCGTAAGTACCAAAGTAATGAATAGAAATATTAAGCTTTGGACATGATACATATATTATCTTACGTGCGGAGTATATAGTATAAAGTTCATAGTATATAGTATAAAGTTCACACTTTAATTTACTCATCGAATCATTGTAATGGAATATGACTTGATAATAAAATCTGAATGATGAAGTGCTTAAGTGGTAAGTATCTCCTATGCACATAGAATAGGATGACAATGATGGAATGAATATTGTTCCTTATAGATCATAGTTGTAAATTCCATGTTAATAAATATGATTTAAGTATATTCTTTATACAAGTAAAGGTGTATGATTTTATAGTTAGAAATTATATATGAAGCTACAAGATTTAAAAAGTTAGCTTGGGTAAATAAAATTCATTTTTTATATTTATAAGGTTATAGTTGTGATAAGCGGTATCAGAGAAAAGTTTACACACTATGCCAAATGCGCCAATGTGATAACATGGATGTTTCATTTTGTTTTGCTTGTGATGAAATTGTACCCAATGATAGAAAGGTTGCTCAGAAGTGGCAATAAGGAGAGGGACTAGTCATAAAACGCCCATAAATGCAGGGGAAACCCATTCCTTGCCTAATCTTGAAGTCAACCAAGAAATGTGTGTGCAACTAAGCGTAGAATAACATCATCCAACCCGTAGGATACTGTAATAACAACAATGACAAACAAACATACTATTGGATACGGTACAACAAATTCAGTTAGAGATGACTCAAGTTCGAAGTGATAATGAGAAGCTAATGAAAGAACAAGAAAAGATACTGAAAAGCCTCTTAGATAAGCAAACCCAGCATACTAATCACCCTAGTCCGGAAAGGGACACCCATGGGGAGGATGAAGAACAACAACAAGTACATGATAAACTTGAGGAGAGTCAAACTCAATGGAGTAACAAGAGTATGACTTATAACGAAGCTGAATCTGGTAATTTATCATATCAACAAGAGCCAAAGAAGCATAAGCTGGAGTTACAAGGGGAATTTAGGAAATTCAAACCCCCTACATTTGATGGAGTAGCTGAGGAGATGGCGGAGGCCTGGATAATAAATATGAATAAGTGCTTCCAAATTTCTGAATATAATAGAAAACTTAAGGCTCGCCTAGCGATCTACCAGTTGAGGTAAAAGGCTGCATTACGGTGGGAGGAGGTGAAAAATGTACCAGGGATTGAAGATTAGAATGTAACATGAGATGAGTTCCAACAATACTTTAAAGAAAAGTACTTGACTGAACGGTTTTGTGATGAGAAATCATGAGAGTTTCATGATTTGAAGTTGGGACAAATGTCCATGGATGAATTTATTACAAAATTTAACTCTCTACTAAGATATGTACCATACTTAAGGGACGAAAAATAAAAGGTACAATGGTTCTTGAGTAGCTTGTCTGCTCACATGAAGGAAAGAATTGAGTTTGTGAACCCAAAAATCATGAATGAAGCGATAAGGAAAGCCAGGATGTTCTATCAACAGTCTAAGGTTAAAGGGGAAGTTGGTAAAAGCTAGCCACCTATGAAAGGACTAAAGAGTTCCTCAAGTTTTAAAAATAACAGAAGTGGAAATTATAAAAATTCTGCCAGAAACCAAGCAAATAAACAAACTGGGAGAAATTAGAAGAAACCCAGATGGGTAGTTGAAGAACACCATACAGAGGCTTCTAGTAGACCTGATCTTGGGAAGCCACAAAAACCAAAATTGAAATGATGGGGATGTGGCGAACCACATTATTTCAAGAATTGTCCCCATCGAGGGAGAAATGAAGTAACAACTAACTTACAAGAAACATCTATAATGGGAGATGTGGCGCGCATCATACCCAGGATCAATGTCGCTCTAGAAGATAGACACGCTCACTTTCAACCAACCATGATTGTACTGGAAGGTAAGCTCCAAACTCAATTTGTTTCCATTTTGGTTGACCCTAGTGCCAGTTTGAGCTATATAAACTCCCACATAGTATAAAATTATAAATTATAAAATCATAAGTTTAAAAATCCATGGCTGATTCAATTGGTCACGGGGGCCAAAAGGAGAGTTACTGCCAAAGGTACAAATTATGAATTGGACATGGGAGATCATTGCATAACTGTAGATCTGAACATATTACCTTTGGGTTCATACGATATATTACTGTGTATGGACTGGTTAGAAAGACATTGGTCTTTAGTGGATTTCCAAGATAAAGTTATCTACTTTAACTCTGAAGACGGTGCTCAATAAGAATTGCAGGGAATAAATAAAACACTTCAGTTACGCCCCATTATAGCATCACAGTTGAGAAAATACATTAGTTAAGGATGTCAGATTTATGAAATTCAGGTGGGTTTCTCAAATTTCAAAGATAAAGCCCTCGTGCTGGAAAATATCCCTGTTATACAGGAATTTATAGATGTGTTTCTAGAAAGTATTCCAGGGCTCCCACTAAGATGAGATATTGATTTCAGAATATAATTAGTACCTAGGGTAGCAGTTGTGTCAAGGGCGCCCTACCGAATGAGTGTACCTGAGTTGACAGATTTAAAAATGCAACTGCAAGAGCTAATGGACAAAGGATATATTCGACCAAGTGTATCTCCCTGGGGAGAACTGGTGATGTTTGTTAAGAATAAATATAGGACTATGCACATGTGTATGGATTATCGACAACTTAATAAACTGACTGTAAAAAACAAGTATCCATTACCACACATAAATTATTTATTTGACCAAGTAAAGGGAGCGAAAATATTTTTAAAGATTGATTTAAGATCTAGATACCATCAAATATAAATAAAGGATGTGGATATATCGAAAACAACATTTCATACCCGATACAAGCATTATGAATTCGTGGTGTTTCCATTCAGATTAAATAATGCACTAGCAACCTTCATGAGCTTAATGCATGGCATATTTCACCCATTCTTCGATAAATTTGTTTTGATATTTATAGGTGATATACTCATCTACTCTAAAAATATGGAGGAATGCAAGGATCATTTACATAGAACAAATTCAGTAGTTGGGACATGTGATATCCACTGAAGGGATTTCAGTACACCCAGAAAAGATAAAGACAATCATGGAGTGGAAAGTCCCTAAGCATGTGGCAGACATACGTTCATTTATGGGGTTGGCTGGTTATTATCGACGCTTCATCAACAACTTCTCTAAAATAGATTTTCCCATTACCTCCTTGCAGCGGAAAGGAAAAATATTTAAATGGACACAATAATGCCAAAACAATTTTGAAAAACTAAAGGAATTATTAACCACTCCACTAGTATTGAAGGTGGCAGATTCTAGCAAGGAATTTGAAGTATGCAGTGATGCAAGCAAAGAAGGAGTTGAGGCAGTTTTGACTCAAGCGGGAAAGGTAATTGCATACGAGTCCAGGAAACTAAAGGATCATGCGCAGAGGTATTCTTTGTATGATTTAGAGCTAACAGGTGTGGTGCATGCCTTGCGGGTGTGGAGGCATTATTTACTTGGGAAAATATTTGTATCGAGAACATACCATAGAAATTTAACTAGATATTTTATGCAAGGTGATCTCAATGCTCGCCAGGAAAGATGGAATGCATTTCTGAGCGAATTCGACTTCGATATTCAACACGTGAAAGGAAAGGATAACCATGTTGCGGATGCTATGATCAGGAATTTGCATGGCATATATGAACTTTATTTCAACCAAGTTGAATCTAAATTTCAGGAAAAAATTATGGAGGCAGCAAGTATGGACCCTGAGTATCAGTTCTTATGGAAGCAAGCCAGAGATAGCAACAAAGAGGGGAAACAATAAGAATACGAGTTTAATGAAAAAAACACCTAGTATATCAGAAGAGGATATTTATCCCGAATTAGATAAGCTTTAAGAAGAGGATTCTATATAAATATCATAGGAGTTCCTATGCAAGACACCCGGATATCATAAAATGTTAAAAATAATTAGAAAATAATATTTGTGGCTAGGAATGTGAAAAGACATTGCTGACTACTTGGCCAAATGCTTGGAATGTTAGCAAGACAAGGTAGAACATCAACACCCAGCCGGGTTGCTTCAGCCTATTCTTGTACTTGATTGGAAGTGGGAAGTTATCTCTGTTGACTTTATTACGAGGCTTCCAAGAAACAAGAAGCACAATGATTCAATCGTGGTGGTTATGGATAGACTCAGTAAAGTAAGTCATTTTATACATGTTCTGTCCACATATAAAACAATACAAATTGTTGATATTTTCAATGAGATAAATTTTCAGGCTACATGGTATTCCAAGAGTCGTTATATCAGATCAAGATGTAAAATTTAAATCTGCTTTTTGGAAGACACTATTTACTGGGCTAGGAACACAAATTCAATTTAGTACTGCATACAACCCTCAAACAGATGGGAAAATGGAGAGGGTAAACCAAATCCTAGAGGATATGTTGTGCATGTACGTAATGCAACAGCCTGCAAAGTGGGAAGAATACTTGAACTTGGTGGAATTTTCATATAACAATGGGTATCAAGAGTCACTAAAAATGATTCCCTTTGAAGCACTGTATGTTAGATAGTGCGGGACCCCTATTAATTGTAGCAGTCCAAAAACTAAGATGATGCTTGGACCTGAAACGCTTGAAGAAATGGAGCATGAGGTAAGAAATATTAGACAGAGTTTGAGGGTGGCTCAAGACCGGAAATTTTTTTATGCAGATCGGAAAAGATAATTTAGGGAGTTTGTAGTGGGTGACCACGTGTATGTAAGAATTAAACCAAAGTGGAGCACCCGGAGGTGGAATTCTTGTGCTAAAATGGCCCCCAATTTTTGTGGAACCTTCGAAATTTTGGAACGGATCGAGCGAGTGGCTTACCAACTGGCACTACCCAGTTAGATTTTGGTACATAGTGTATTTCATGCATCACTACTGAAACGATACATACATGGCCCTAAGCATGTGATACAATGGAAAAATATACATGTAATTCTTAATTTCATTATGATTTTATACCATGAAAAATTCATAGTGAAATAATTAAGGTTCATCCATGCTAATGCACGTAGAAATGGATGAGGAGTTCCTGGTAGAGCCTCACGTATTCTCGATCAGAGAGAAATAATGCTCAGGAGGTGAGTAATCTCGTAGGTTAGGTACAGTGGAAAACATATGAGGTGAGTAATCAGAAGATGCGAGTTTCATGCGGGAAACATATTCGAAATTGTTTCCGGAAAATTAAGTAACACCGGGGATGATGTTTTCCTAAGAGGGGGAAGATGTAATACCCCGTTTTATGAATTGATTAAGTTAACAGACTTTATGATACATTAATACTTTCTCTTTAATTAAGATAACTAAGGAATATGATATTTGTTAGTAGATTTTGAATTTAATCATAATAAAAGAAAAGATGAATGATTTTATGGAGTAAAAGAGAAATTAATTGAATGGTAATTGCTGCCAAGATCCCAGAATAAAAATAGAGACAGTTCTGATAGTTACATTCCCAGAAAAAGGATTTAATGAAAATATTGAAGAGGGAAAGGGGTTCTGTGCACAAGGAAGCAAAAAAGGGGTTAAATAACTGGAAGGTGCTAGAAGTTGTCGAGAGCTGGCAGTTGGCCAGTGGAGCTCTAGACCTTGAGATGTATAGACTGGATTGGAGATCCTGAGGCCTATCTTCTCCTATATTTCACTATCTATTGTATAAAAATTTGGGAAGGTGAATGGGGGGAGTAGAGGACGTGATTTCCTCTCTCATGGTTGAGAGGGCCATCTGTTAACAGAAAAAACATTGAGATAAGTATAAATAACTCTACTCTCTATTTTATTTCTTATTGCTTGATAGAGTGATCTGTTTACAAATAAATCATTAGATTCCTCACTATGACTACAATGAGTGAGTATGAGCATTCTAATAATGTAGGATGCAATAATATTTTATTTTTAATATCTGTACTATAGAATACAGTTTCGAGTTAAGCTAGGGAATAAACTTAAGTGCTTGTGCAGGAAAATGTGATTGTTCAGTACATAGATATGAAAGTCTTAGAGAAAGAAATATAATATAGACTTCTTAAACTCCTTTCGAAACTAGATAAAAGAGATATCATCCAAACTACGTTAGGATAAGTGGAAAAGAAATGCTTGCAAATGTACATAAATATAAAAGGATATTTACTGTAGCGGAGAGGTACTGGGGTTTAGTCGCGAGCCCTGCGAAGGCAAGGCAGGGGCCACGGTCCCTAGTCCAAGATATGAATGTAATCGATAACATGCTACCAAATAAAACTGAAGAAAAACATTTCAGAAGAAAAAACTACTTAGCAATTTTATAACATAAATATCTCAGATTTCTTAATAAAAGATAGTAACCATCATATAAGTATGCATGCCAATAGCTTAAGAATACATGTAATAATCTACATGTAAAGGCTCAAATAAAACCCGAATCGAAGGTCTGACAGGACATAAACCAGAACTTCAAGAATCATAAAGTTAAATCCATATATCAAAAGAAACAAGATGAGAAAACACCCATGCTAGGGTTCTCGTATAACCAAGTAAGTCTTTACAATTTACGAATTCAACATTTAAGTGAACGAGAAACCTATAGCTTAAATATCTAAAGAAAATCAGTGTAAGGGTTTTGTAACTTGAATGAGCTTATCATTTAAATTACAATTGTATATTTACAGACAGGCTGAGACTTTGAGCTCGGACAAATTCAAACAAATATTCCATAAGTATAAAGACATTTGCACCAAAACATTTAGTGGGAAATTCCTTAGGCACCCTGGAGACATGAGGGATTTACCTTAGCCATTACAGAAATTGCTCAACATTGTAGACACAGTTGCGGAACTAAAGAACAGGGTTTGCACTTACTAGAAAACCCAGAAAATAATGGGCTTGGAGCGACGACAAAATCCCCTCTCTGAGAAATAGCTACAAACCCATACCTAAAAAATGGGGGAAGCTATGATGTTTGTAAGTATATTCATTAAAAAAAAAAAACACCGAAATTTTCAAGCAAAAAGGAAAATGGAAATGAAATAGCAGCAGGGAAAAAAATACCTTCCATGAGTTTTTCTGGGTATAAGTTATGCCTCATAATCCTGGAACATCGTATCTTAGCTCACTGATATTGAGCTCATTAAAACCCTCCTCAAATGTCAAAGAGTTACACCCATTGTCAACGTTGAGGGATAAAGTATCAAATGACCTGACTCATGGCCATGGGCTACAATAAATAAAAGAAATCAAAGAATGCAGAAATCTAGCTCACTCAACAGTGCTATGGGATGCATTCCAGCGATGAATGAATTTAGCAGTCAAATCAAGAGAAAAAAAATATTACCTGTGATAGTTTTATGTAGCAGGGCGGACCAAATACGTCCATCCTTCGACGAAACTCTCCACCCTTAGAAAGCTAGCCGAATAGAAAACATTGCAGAGCGGTTCGGCCACCACGACAGCAGAAGAATGATGTGGAATTGCCCACGGTAAGCGGGTAGTTTCCCTAACTACTCTAGAGGTTGGGGATATGAAGGATATAGGGTTGCGACGATCGACGACCAAGATTTTGCAAGGTGTACAAAAATAGTACAATTATAGCCAAGTGTCCCATACTCATTTAAACCAAGATTACATGTGAAATTAATCCGCGGATTGAAAATATCATACAAATCATCATGGAAATTCCCGCTAAAAGAACCTTAGTACAAACCTTTAAGTGATGGTCTTAAGAACCAAAGTAATGAATAGAAATTTGATTCCTTGGACATGATACATATATTATCCGACAGGTGGAGTATATAGTTAAAGTTTGGAGTATATAGTATAAAGTTCACACTTTAATTTACTCATCGGATCATTGTAATGGAATATGAATTGATAAGAAAATCTAAATGATGAAGTGCTTAAGTGGTAAGTATCTCTTATGCACGTAGAATATCATGATAATGATGGAATGGATCTTTTTGCTTATAGATCATAGTTGTAAATTCCATGTTAGTAAATATGATTTAAGTATATGCTTTATACAAGTAAAGGTGTATAATTTTATAGTTAGAAATTATGTATGAACATGTAACATTTACCAAGTTAGCTTGGGTAAATAAATTTTTTTTTATGTTGATAAAGTTATAGTTGTGACAAGTGGTATCAGAGAAAAGTTTACACACTGGGCCGAATGGGCCAATGTGATAACATGGATGTTTCATTTTGTTTTTCTTACGACGAAACTATACACGGTGATAGAAAGGTTACTCAGAAGTGGCAATGAGGAGAGGTACTAGTAATCAAATGCCTAGAGATGCAGGGGAAACCCATTCCTTGCCTAATCTTGAAGTCAACCCAGAAATGTGGGTGCAACTAAGTGTAGACTAACATCAAAAAACTAGTAGGATACTGGAATAACAAAAATGACAAACAAACATACTGTTGGATACGGTACAAAAAATTCAGGTAGAGATGACTCGATTTCGAAGTGATAATGAGAAGCTAATTAAAGAAAAAGAAAAGATATTGAAAATCCTCTTGGATAAGCAAAACCAGCATACTAATCATCCTAGTTCAGAAAGGGGGACCCATGGGGAGGATGAACAAAAAAAACAAGTACATGATAACCCTGAGGGGAGTCGAACTCAACGGAGCAACAAGAGTACGACTTGTAATGAAGCTGAATTTGGTAATTTATCATATTAGCAAGATACGAAGAAAGAGAAGGTGGAGTTACAAGGGGAATTTAGGAAAGTCAAACCCCGTACATTCGATTGAGAAGCTGAGGAGATGAAGGAGGCCTGGATAATAAATATGAATTAGTACTTCTAATTTTATGAATAAAACCACAAACTTAAGGCTCACCTAGCGATCTAGCAGTTGATGGAAAAGGCTACATTATGGTGGAAGGAGGTGAAAAATGTACGAGGGATTGAAGATCAGAATGTAACATGGAACGAGTTCCAGCAATAATTTAAAAAAAAATACATGACTGAATATTTTTGTGATGAGAAATCATGAAATTTTCATGATATGAAGTTGGGAAAAATGTCCATGAATTAATTCGTTACAAAATTTACCTCTCTACTAAGATAGTTACCATACTTAAGGGACAAAAAAGGAAAGGTACAATGGTTCTTGAGCAACCTACATGCTCACGTGAAGGAAATAATCAATTTTGTGAACCAAAAAACCATGGATGAAGCGATAAGGAAAGCCAGGATGTGCTATCAATCGTCTAAGGTTAAAGGGGAAGTTGGTAGAAGCTGGCCACCTAAGAAAGGACTAAAGAGTTCCTCAATTTTTCAAAATAACAGAAGTGGAAATTATAAAAAAATTTCCAGAAACCAAGCAAAAAAAATAACTGGGAGAAATCAGTAGAAAACCAGATAGGTAGTTGAAGAATGCCATACATAGGCTTCTAGCAGACTTGATCTTGGGCAACCACAGAAACCCCCATTGCAATGATGGGGATGTGGCAAAGCACATTATTTCAAGAATTGTCCCCATCGAGGTAGAACTGAAGTAGTAGCTATCTTACAAGAAGAATCTATAGTAGGAGATGTGGAGCGCAACATACCCAGGATCAATGTCGCTCCAGAAGATAGACAAGCTGAATTTCAACCAACTATGATTGAATTTGAAGGTAAGCTCCAAACTTAATCTATTTCCATTTTGGTTGACCCTGGTGCCAGTTTGAGCTATATAAACCCCTGCATAGTAGAAAATTGTAAATTAAAAAATCATAAGTTTAAAAATCCATGGTTGGTTCAATATGCCAGAGGGGCCAAAAGGAGAGTTACTGCCAAAGTTCCAAATTGTGAATTGGACATAGGAGATCAACGCATAACTGTAGAGTTGAAGATATTACCTTTGGGTTCATATGATATCTTAGTGGGTATGGACTGGTTAGAAAGACATTGGTCATTATTGGATTTTAAAGATAAATTTATATTCTTTAAATTTGAAGACAGTACTCGACAAGAATTGCAAGGAATAAAGAAACCACTTTAGTTGTGCCTCACTATAGCATCGAACTTGAGTAAATGCATTAGGAAAGGATGTTAGATTTATGCAACTCAGGTGGGTTTCTCAAATTCCAAAGATAAATCACTCATGTTGGAAAAAATCCCTGTTGTACAGAAATTTATGGATGTGTTTCTAGAAAGTATTCTAGGGCTCCCACCAAGACAAGATATTGATTTCACAATAGAACTAGTACCTTGGGTAGCACCTATGTCGAGAACGCCCTACTGAATGAGTGTACCTAAGTTGACAGAGTTAAAAATGTAGCTGTAAGAGCTAATGGACAAAGGATATATTCGACCAAGTGTGTCTCCCTGGGGAGCACTGGTGCTGTTTGTTAAGAACAAAGATGGGACTATGCACATGTGTATAGATTACCGACAGCTTAATAAGCTGACTCTCAAAAAAACGTATCCATTACCACGCATATATTATTTGTCTGACCAAGTAAAGGGAGCGACAACATTTTCAAATATTTGTTTAAGATCCAGATACCATAAAATACAAATAAAGGATGAGGATATATCAGAAACAACATTCTGTACCCGATACGGGTATTATGAATTCTTGGTGTTGTAATTCAGATTAACTAATGCACTAGCAACCGTCATGAGGTTATTGCATGGCATCTTTCACTCTTTCTTGGATAAATTTGTTTTGATATTTATAGATGATATACTTCTCTACTCTAAAAAATGGACGAACACAGGGAGCATTTACGTATAGTGCTGAAGATGTTGCGAGAACATCACCTATATGCCAAGTTTAGTAAATGCGACTTTTACAAAGAACAGATTCAATATTTGGGACATGTGATATCCGTTGAAGGGATTTTAGTAGACCCATAATCATGGAGTGGAAATTCCCTAGGAATGTGGCGGACATATGTACATTTATGGGGTTGGATGGTTATTATCGACGCTTCATCAAAAACTTCTCTAAAATAGATTTTCCCATTACCTCCCTGTAGTGGAAAAGGAAAAAGCTTTAAATGGACTCAATAATTCCAAACCATTTTTGAAAAACTAAGGGAATTATTAACCACTACACCAGTACTGAAGGTAGCAGATTCGAGCAAGGAATTTGAGGTATGCACTAATGCACACAAAAAAGTAGTTGGGGAAATTTTGAATCAAGAGGGAAAGGTAATTGCATACGATTATAGGAAACTAAAGGATCATGAGCAGAGGTATTCTGCTTATGATTTAGAGCTAACAACTTCGGTGCATGCTTTGTGAGTGTGGAGGCATTATTTACTCAAGAAAAGATTTGTATTGAGAACAAACCATAACAGTTTAACTAGCTATTTTAAGCAAGCTAATCTGAATTCTTACCAGGCAAGATGGAATACATTCTTGAGCGAATTCGACTTCGATATTCAACATGTGAAAGGAAAGGAGAATTGTGTTGCGGATGCTTTGAGCAGGAAATTGCATGGCATCTATGAACTTTATTTCAACCAAGTAAAATCTAAATTCCAAGAATAGATTATGGAGGCAGCAAGAATGGACCCTGAGTATCAATTCTTATGGCAGCAAGCGAGAGATTCTAGCAAAGAGGGGAAACAATTAGAATATGAGTTTAATGAAAAGCAAATCCTAGTATATCAGAAGAGGATATTTATCCCGAATCAGATAAGCTTGAAGAAGTTGATTATAGATGAATAACATAGGAGTTCATATGTAGGACACCCCAGATATCATAAAATGTTAACAACAATTAGAAAATATTATTTTTGGTCGGGGATGCCAAAAGGCATTGCTGAGTACTTGAACAAATGCTTGGAATACCAACAAGTCAACGTAGAACATCAACACCCAGCCGAGTTTCTTAAGCCAATTCCTGTACCTGACTGGAAGTGGGAAGTTATCTCCCTGGACTTTATTACGGCACTGCCAAGAAACAAGAAGCACAATAATTCAATCATGGTGGTTGTGGATAGACTCAATAAAGTATCTCATTTTATACCTATTCAATCCTCATAAAAAACAATAAAAATTGCTAATATTTTCATGAGAGAAATTTTCTAACTACATGGTATTCCAATGGTTGTTATATTAGATCGAGATGTAAAACTTACATCTTCTTTCTGGAAGACACTGTTTACTGGGCTGGGAACACAAATTCAATTTATTACTTCATACCACCCTAAAAAATATGGGCAACCGAAGAGGGTAAACCAAATCCTGGAGGATATGTTGTGCATGTATGTAATGTAGCAATTTTCAAAGTGGGAATAATACTTGCACATGGTGGAATTTTCATATAAGAATGGGTATCAAGAGTCCCTCAAAATGAGTCCCTTTGAAGCATTGTATGGTAGACAGTGTTGAACCCCTATTAACTGGAGTAGTCTGGAAACTAAGATAATGCTTGGAACTGAAATTCTTGAAGAAATATAGTGTGAGGTAAGAAATATTAGACAAAATTTGAGGGCGGCTCAAGACCGACAAAAAATTTATGCATATAGGAAAAGATCATTTAGGAATTTTGTGGTGGGTGACCACGTGTATTTAAGAATTAAACCAAAGAGGAGCAGCTTGAGGTGGAGTTCTTGTGCTAAACTGGCCCCAAGGTTTTGTGGACCATTCCAAATTTTGGAACGGATCGGACTAGTAGCTTACCAACTAGCGATACGAAGTCATATTTTGGTACATAATGTATTTCATGTATCACTAATGAAACCATACATACATTACCATAAGCATGTGATACATTGGAAAAATATACATGTGAGTATTAATTTCATTATGATTTGCTATCATTAAAAATTCATAGTGAGCTATTTAAGGTTCATCCATGCTAATGTAGGTAGAACCGAACGATGACTTCCTGGTAGAGCCTCAACGTATTCTCGATCATAAAGAAATAATGCTCCGGAGGCATGTCATCCCCCAAGTTAAGGTGTAGTGGAAGCACTTTAGCCTAGAGGAGGCTACCTGGGAAGATGCAAGATTCATGCAGGAATCATATCTGGAACTGTTTTCGAAAATTAAGTAACACCAGGGATAGTGTTTTCCTTAGTGGGGGAAGATGTAACACCCTATTTTATGAATTTATTAAGTGAACCGACTTTATGATACATTAATACTTTCTTTTTAATTAAGATAACTAAAGAATATGATATTTTTTAGTAGATTTTGAATTTAATCATAATAAAATAAAATATGAATGATTTTATGGAGTAAAAGAGAAATTAACTGAATGGTAATTGTTGCCAAGATCCTAGAGTAAAAATAAATATGGTTCTGACAGTTTCCTTCCTAGAAAATGTATTTAATGAAAATATTGAAGAGGGAAAGGGGTTCTGTGCAGAAGGAATCAAAAGATGGGTTAGACAAATGGAAGTTGCTAGAATTTTTCCATAGTTGGCAGGTTGGCTAGTGGAGCTCTAGACCCTAAGATGTATAGACTGGATTGGAGATCCTAAGGCCTATCTTCTCCTATATATCACTGTCTACTGTATAAAACTCTGGCAAGGTGCACAAGGGGAGTAGAGGATGTGATTGCCTCTCTCATGGTTGGGAGGACCATCAGTTAACAAGACAAACATTGAGATAAGTATAAAAGAACTCTGCTCTTTGTTTTCTTTCCTATTTATTGACAGAGTGAGACTGTTTACAAATACAACATTAGATTCCTCACTATGACTAAAAGGAGTGAGTATGAGCATTCTGATAATGTAGGATGAAATAATATTTTATGTTTAATATTTGTACTATATAATACAATTTCTAGTTAAGCTAGGAAATAAGCTTAAGTGCTTGTACAGGAAAATGCAATTGTTCAGTACTTAGATATGAAATTCTTAGAGAAAGAAATATACTATAGACTTCTTAAACTCCTTCTGGAGCTACATAAAATAAATACAATCCAAACCCTGTTAGGATAGCTGTAAAATAAATACATTTAGATGTATAGATATAAAAGGATATTTCCTGTAGCAGAGAGGTACTGGGGTTTAGTCCTGAGCCCTCCAAAGGAAAGGCAGGGGCCATGGTCCCCAGTCCAAGATATGAATGTAATTGATAACTTGCTACAAAATAAAATTGAAGCAAAATATTTTAGAACAAAAAACTACTTAGCAATTTTATAATGGAAATATCTCAGATTTCTTAATTAAAGAAAATAATCATGATATATGTATGCATGTCAATAGACGAACAATAAATACAATAATCTTCATGTAAAGGCTCGAATAAAAGCCAAAGCGCAGGTCCGACATGACATAAACCAGAACTTCAACAATCACAAATTTAAATCCATATATCAAAATAAATAGGACGAGAAAACACCCATGATAGGGTTCTCGTATAACCATGTAAGCCTTTAGAATTTACACATTCTACATTTAAGACAAAAATAAACCTCTAGTTTAAATATCTGAAGAAAATCGGTGTAAGGGTTCGGTAACGCGAATGAGCTTATCATTTAAATTATCATTGTATAATTACAGATAGGCAGAGACTTTGAGTTCGGAAAAATTCAAGAAAATATATCACATGTCTAAAGACATTTGCACGAAAACACTAAACGAGAAGGGGGTCGGCATAGCCAATATTCCTGAGGCACCCTAGAGACATGAGGGATTTACCTCAGCAATTATAGAAATTCCTCAACACTGTAGACATAGTTACGGAACTAAATAATAGGGTTTGCACTCACCAGAAAACCCAGTGAATAAATGGAGTGGGAGTGACGGCCAAATCCCCTCTCTGAGAAATAGCTACAAACCCTTACCTAAAAAATGATGGAAGTTATGTTGTTAGTCAGTATATTAATTCAAAAGATAAAACACCGAGATTTCCAAGAAAAAAGGAAAACTATAAATCAAATAGCGGCAGCGAAAAAAAATACCTTCCATGGGTTTCTCTTGGTATGCGTTCTGCCTCATAATCCTGGAACATCGTATCTTAGCTCGCTAAGATTGAGCTCAGTAAAAACTTCCTCAAACATCAAAGAGTTACACCCACTATCATCGTTGAGGGATAAAGTATTAAATGACCTTACTCCTAGCCATAAGCTATAGTAAATAAAACAAATCAAAGAATACAAAAATCTATCTCATTGAGTAGTGCTAAGGATACATTCCAGCGATGAATGAATTTAGCAGTCAAATCAAGAGAAAAAAAAGACTACCTGTGATATTTGTATGAGGCAAGGCGGACTGAATACCTCCATCCTTTGACAAAACCCTCCATTCTCAGAAGTTTGATTGAACACGAAAGATTGCAGAGCGGTTCAGCCACCACAGCGGCGGAAAAATGGAGCGGAATTGCCCGTGGAAAGTAGGTAGTTGCCCTAACTACTCTAGAGGCTAGGGATCCGATGGATCTAGGGTTGGGACGATGGACGACCAAGATTTTTCAAGGTGTACAACAACAATACAATTACATCGAAGTGTCCCATACTTATTTAAACCAAGATTACATGTGAAATTAATCCGCAGATTGAAAATATAATACAACTCATCATTGTAATTCCCGCACAAAGAACCTTAGTATAAATATTTAATTGATGGTCATAACTACCAAAGTAATTAATATAAATATGATGCTTTGGACATGATACATATATTATCCGATGGGCAAAGTATATAGTATAAAGTTCGCACTTTAATTTACTCATCGAATCATTATAATGGAATATGACTTGGTAAGAAAATCTGAATGATGAAGTGCTTAAGTGGTAAGTATCTCTTAGACATGTAGAATAGCAGAATAATGATGGAATGGATCTTGTTGCTTACAAATCATAGTTGTAAATTTCATGTTAATAAATATGATTTAAATATATGCTTTATACAAGTAAAAATGTATGATTTTATAATTAGAAATTATATATGAGGATGCAAGATTTACCATGTTAATTTAGGTATATATATATATTTTTTAATAAGGTTATAGTTTTAACAGTTGTATTTTGTTTTTGAATTCATTTACCATGCCATGGAACTTAGGAAAAGTTACGAATGCCACTACATTCTGAAAATTGTACTTGTCATCCACAAATTGCTAGTTTCTAAAACATAATGCTCAATTATATTATTTATTTTATACAAATGTTCTCCCCTATTACTACATTTGTATATAGAAATATAATTTGTTATAATATTATTAATTTAATATTTAGGTAATCTATACGTATGGTATATCCATGATTTTTGGGAAAAAAAAACCACTCTACATGAATAACTCATCTTAAACGAAGATCTCATATGGTTTAGTTGTCATGTCTACTAAAATTTTATGAACTCCTTCCGTGGAGGTTAAAATTTGGCTAAATAATTCAGATAAGCCATAATATCCTTATAATATGACCTAAGACATATTGATGTGTCCACGAAAACACCATTACAATTTGATGGAAAACATAAAACAAACTTTTCATGGTTGCTTGATATTGATAATGCTTCTTTCTTATGGCACATGCCTTAAGTTTTCCAAATAACGGAGGTTTATGAAATGGAGGAGTCTTTTGATCTACAAATCGGGAGCTGATGTGACAGCTCCCGATCGCCTAGCTCCGGCGACCCTCCCTTCCTCCAGTGCGATGTGGACCTCGCGCTCGACGACGGCATAACGACGACATAAACGTTTCAGTATTTTCTCTCTTGATTAAATTATTTTATCTGATAAATATCATTCCTATCGTTGTAGTATAGTGGTGAGTATTTGTGCATGTCACACGGGTGACCCGGGTTCAATCCCCAGCAATGACAAATCTAGTCTAGTCTTTGCAGATGTGTTGTGTACATTTTTTTTTCTAACAGGTTGCATTATGTTACACAGAGATTTTCTCTTATTATGTTACACACTACTTTTCTCAAACAGTTTGCCTTATGATACACAGTAAAGTTATTTGAAGATTTATTCTCTCTTGCAAAACATGCTAAAGTTATTATAAGATTTATTCTCTCTTGCAATACAGGCTAGGACGACAGCTGACTTTGTTTTTTTGTTTTTTAAGATTTAGCCTCTTTTGCAATGCAACAGGTAACTTTTTTTATTTTTATTTTGTTAGAAATCCTATCAGACGTTACTCTCTCAAAACTTCAAATTCTTTTGTGTCTAATTTGACAATCACATTAACTTTATTGGTATGCATATCATTTCTAATTTAATTAGAACGTTCAATGTGTTCGTTGCGCTATTTTCGTTTGCGTATGAAGTTTGACGATGGTATTTTATTATAGAATTATGTTACTCAATGGAAAAGGGTAAAATGCATATGGTAATGTAGTGGTGGACCAAAAAACACTACAAATCGCATCTGGGATGAAGAAAAATAATTCGCCATTGCTAGGGATCGAACCTAAGTCACCCGCGTGACATGCACGAATACTCACCATTATACTACAATGACATGAATAATATTTTTGTGATAAAATAATTTAATCAAGAGAGAAAATACTGAAACGTTTCGGTCACCGTTGTGTTGTCGTCGAGCGCGAGGTCCACATCGCACCAGAGGGAGGGGGGGTCGCCGGAGCTGGGTGATCGGGAGCTGTCACATCAACTCCCGATTCGTAGATCAAAAGACTCCTCCTTATGAAATTAGTTTGGAATATTGCATACCAATATGAGAAATGATTGAATTCAAATTGACATGGATATGAACTAGTATCTATGTTTTTAATTTATATCAAAATCGTATATATATATATATATATATATATATATATATATATATATATAGATATATATATATTGAATTTGGGTTTGTATTTCCTCTTTCCATTAAGAAATATAGGTCTGACAATATTATTAATTTATTCTTTTCAAAAACTTGAATTACAATATGTGATTTTTATGTGATTTTTGTTTCTTTATTAAAAAGTTAGAAATTAAAATCTTATATGGTTGCAAGAACGCATGTATTAAGGTTATTATAATATTATTTAAGGTTTTGAGTTTAGAAAAAATGATAATTTATTGTTTTACTTTAGTTAATATATAACTAGATATGGTATATATCTTTATATACGGCATAATTTATTTTTTAAGAAATTGTCCATTTGTATATAAAATTGCATATTATTTATTGTATGGTTATGTTATGTGTGTATTATATTTGTATCACAATTATTGCACTGCAAAAAAAATGTAGTATTTACTAGTTTTGTTTCTAGCACAAACACAAGCATTGTAAGGTAAAACAAATCTACTGTGTTAGATTTGTTTCGAGCACAAACATAAGCATTGCAAGGTAAAAAAATCTAATGCCTTCTAAATTTATTTGTAACACAAACACCAACATTGCAAATTATAACAAATCTAACTCACACTATATTTATGTCTAGCATAAAAAGAGACATTTCAAGGTAAAACAAATCTAGTGCAAACTAGATTTCTTTATAACACAACCATAATCGTTGTAAGGTAAAAAAAAATTAGTGTAAGACAAAACACAAAAAAAAACATTACAGGGTAAACAAAAGACCAAGAAAAAACATTGCAAGGAAAAACAAATCTAGTGCATGCTAAATTTGTTTCTATTACAAAAAAAAGCATTGCAAGTTGCTTCTAGCACAAATATAAGCATTGCATTGTAAAACAAATCTCACACATGCTATATTTTTTTATATCACAAACATAAGCATTATGGTGTAAAACAAATCTAGTGCGTGCTAGAATTAATAGTAACACAAACACAAGCACAAACAAAAAATTTCAAGGTAAAACAAATCTAGTGTGCACTAGATTTGTTTCACCATGTTAGTGTCAAAATATGCATTCTACCATCAGTGATCAAAATCACTCTTTTCATTCTCATTTTAGGTGTCCCAATCTGAAATTTTTATATCATTCCATTAGGTGATGCTAAAAATAATTTCACTGATGGTAGTCCTATTCATAAAATCTCACTCTCCCTCAAAATTTCACATTTGCTGACCCACCTTCATGTGTGGTTGAGCATAAAAACACTCTTGAAAAGCTCATTTCACTATTTCTTATGTCGGTCAAAGTCAATAATGGAAGTCAAGTCATTCAAGGTCCCATTATGTTATTAGGTTTCAATGTTCAAGATCCAAAAATGCACCATTTCATATCAATAAGGTCAAAAAAAGGTGTGAGAGTGACTCAATAAACATTTCATTTTCATCTACAGAAGATTATCAACATGTAAATATGATATTTTTAAATTTGTAATTTTGATTTTTATTATTTTCATATCTAAATGAAATTTTGATATGAAAAAAAAGACGTAATTTATTTTTAATTTTTTTATGTAATTTTATGTCTCCTATATGTAATACGTTTAGTCCCTAGCTGGCAGCTCAAACACACATACCAAACTAAAAGATAAAAGTGGAAAACTCCAACAACACCACCTTGCAAGAAAGAAAAATCATATGAAAGGACAATCAACAAAATTCTTCAAAAAGTGAAAAAATACATTAGAAAAGTGGGTTTTTAAAATCAAATTCAAATTTACGTAGCTATTTATGACTAACAGACATCAATTCAAATTCATTTTCCTCCTCCAAATATCAATTCAGCACTCCAAGAGACCAAAATTTTTAAATTCTAAGCGAAATTGGAAAAGGAGGAGAAGCGAGGGCACAAATATGTCCAGGTGGGCGCAAATACGTTTAGGAGGGCTAAAATACATTTTTGATGGCACAAATGTGTTGAGGAGGGCACAAATGTGTTCCTAATGGTGCAAATATGTAGAGGAGGGCACAAATAGATTGTCAAAGGCACAAATACGTAGAGGAGGGCACAAATAGATTGTCAAGGGTGCAAATGAGCAACAAGCTCAAAAAAGCATCCAAGTGATCAGTAATTTCCTTCAAAGCTCCTCCACTCAGTCATTGACCTCCAACAAACCAGTAAGAGGCACATGCCATGAAAAATCATCTTCTTAAGTTTTATGTGTTGAATTTTTGCAAGTTGAAGTTGTAATTTGGTGTCTTCTTGAATGTGAAATTTGAGAAAAATTGGCAAAGGAGTAGAAGTGAGGGCACAAATACATTCAGGAGGGCGCAAATACATTGATGATGGTACAAATGTGCCAAGGAGGGTGCAAACGTGTTTCTGATGGCGCAAATATGTAGAGGAGTGCACAAATAGCTTGACAAGGGCGCAAATGACCAACAAGCTCAACAAATCATCCAAGTGATCAGAAATTGCCTTCAAAGCTCCTCCACTCAGTCATTGACCTCCAACAAACCAGTAAGAGGCACATGCCATGAAAAATCATCTTCTTAAATTTTATGTGTTGAAGTTTTGCAAGTTAAAGTTGTAATTTGGTGTATTCTTTAATGTGAAACCCTAGCTTTTCTCCCTTGCACTCATAGTTCCAAAAAACCCATTTTCCTTACCCTTAATACCATCCCTACATTGTTAAAATTCATTCCCTAATCCCTATTATCATAATCCCTATCCCTAAGCTACTAATTACTAAAACCCTAAGCCCTAGGTGCTATTTTAACGTAGGCTCCTAAATTCTAATTCCCTTCACTCTTTCATTCATTTTCCCTTCCTCATTCCTCATAACACTAAATATTACTCCCTATCCCCTCCCCTTATCACATATACCTATCAAATATCTCCCTCATTTTTCCTTTCCCATCTCCCTTTCACATTTCCCTTTACTAATCCCCAGGGTTTTAACAAAAACACCATGGAAAAAAAAGAGGAAAACAAATCATTCAGTGAAGGAGAGGAAACAGAGATAAGGAGGCCACATAAAGGAGGAAGAGTGCTCAGACTTGAGCCTTCCAACACTAAAGAACTCTTAGTTTCTCCATTGACTGTTCAAACATGTTGGCTATTATGATTTTTGTGAGAAAATTCAGAGGGTTAAACACCACCCCATGCTAACTAGACTTTTCATATATGGACTCCATGACAACCAAGTTAAATTAGCTAGGGTCACTTTTACCTTATCTATTGTTGTCATTTCAGATCTTAGAGGAATCCCAAATGTTGGGGAGAAATGGTTCAAGAAAGTTAGGTTGGAGAAACATGATTTTGACTTCTTCCCAAAACCAAGACATCAAAATAAAACAAAGAGGTTCTTCCCATTTTCACACCTCTTGGATAGTTATGCACCAATGATCAATATTTTTCATGTGAAGGCATATTTTCAAGGCTCTACTCCTATCAGATCCAGCCCTTGATGAATTTCACTAGGGTAAGTATGCATGCCCTATTATCTTTTCCGAATAATAGAGAAGATGGCATACATTTCCTAGAAGAAGGAATATGAACAACAAATGAGAAGCCTATTCCATCATTCCCTCATAAAAATCATAGTCCTCCACCATATAAATCAACAGAACATTGCATGGATCACCTTCATAGCCAATGATATTTTCATTGAGCCATCCATTCAAAATGCACAAAATTTCCCTTCATCATCTTAGCCCATGACTGACTCATATCATCAGATCAGTCCTTTTCAATTCCTTCATCTCCATCTCATCATGATCCCTCATATCCATCTCATCATGACCGTTCATCTTCATCTCATCATGATTTTGGGTCACCTAGCATGATAGATGACATTGAGCCTAAGTGGGCTAGCATGGATTAGGTTGAGTCATTGCCAGAAACCTACCAGAGAGGCTATACGGATGTGTTTGATTCAATTGAGCCAATCATTCATGATGAGGAGGACAATCATGAAATTGAGCAATAATTTCAACTAGTTGATCTAGATGAGGATGATAATGAAAAAATCACAATTTTTTTTATCAAAGGTATGGATGCCAATATTAGTGAGCTTCAAACTAATCTTGACAAGGCTAGATATGTGTAATATCCCAAAATGGGAACAACTACACTATTGGGAATAATTTGAGTTATTACCAATGTGGAGCTTCAGAAAACCATGAGAATGGCTCTATATAACATCTCATTATATTTAAAACAACATCTCACCAACAGATGTAAGAACCTCAACAAGTATATGGCTTATATTCTCCTTCCCAAGTGGGGAAATGCAGCAATATAGGGATTTTCTACAATAGTAAGAATACCCTAAGGTATTCGAAAGTTGGAGAGAAGAAAGAAATAATATTTAACTGATGCTAGATGAATGATCCTTCATTCTGAGAATCAGCAGCAACTTTACTTCACTTCTTGACACAAAAGGGTGGGGAAAAGTAGTCATTTATGCCCTAAAATGAGTATTTTCAGAAATATGCGTAAAACTAAGGAGGGATGACGGATGACGGTTGGATCTTCTAGCTTAGGTCATACTCAACTCCCATGCCATATTTAAGCTCAAAAAAATTATCCTAGCTGTATTAAACAGTTCCTCCAATCCCGACTAGGCTTAAAATTGTTGATTTCCCATGACCTAGAGTATGTAGAATGTGACTGAAGCATATGCAGCTTAATTTATGAAGGAATTAAGTGAAAATAAGTATAAAAATTAGTAGATCAGACCTATGATATTATTTATGCAATATATCAGAGAAAGACAAAAGTTTACATGGATTCGGGCTTCAAAATGAGACACTACAACAAAAGAAAATGCAGAAAGAGCTTGACAATGTAATTTCCATTGTTGAAGCATGCAGTAGATTAAAACTCAGATCTACAACATATATTTACATAAAATTTTATATCTATATCATCTTTGTAAACAAGAAATGCTCCTTTATACACTCCCCTTGGGGATCTCAGCAAAACATGAAGGTACAAGAGTAGATCTGAGATATAAGTCACAGAGCTGTAGAAGTATTCAATTTTTTTTAAAGAATAACATATATAATAGATCAGATCTGAACTAAAATGGATTGGTTGGCTAATCCACGGATCACCACAATGAAAAGCAGAAATCGTTCACTAGAGATCTTCCTCATCTAAAGTGATGCCAAGATACCCTGCAACTTTTCTTTTTCAAATAACACATTCATGGAAGAGGGACTGCGTTGTAGGCCCTGGAAATGATTTTTCCTGTTTCCAATGTATGAATCTAAATCTCAAACTGTGGATGCACTCTTCCAGGAGATTAAAAGACACACTCACTAAGAAGAGGTTCCAATAGAAGCTAGATCTTTGTAGATCTAGAGTTCCACTTGTTGTAGCTGACATGGACAACCCAATCCTAAGTATAACTATGCTATAGATGCAAGATGAGGCTTGGCCAAATGTCGGATAGTGGACTAGACAAACAAGACTCCTCCAAGAGCTGCTCAAGGAAGGAGGTGGGGGTCCTAAATAGGAAAACCCCAAGAGGTGTGTCTCAATAGACAAACCCTTCAGAAAATAATAGCATCAAAACCTTCTCTTGTTGTCCTCCTGCTTCTTTTATAGGATGAAAGCCTTCTCAAATCCTAAACCACCTCAATGAGTTAACCCTTTCCACATGTGGAGTCTCCATATAAAACTGCCCTATGTATTCATGAGGTTCATTGCACCTAGACTACGTTGTTGATTTGGTGAAGGTTGACCCAGTCTTGTGATTTAAGCTCATTCACACCTGTAGGATATTATTTACATGGCCCAGATATGTGTCTGTTTACATGGGCATTGATTTATTCATGGTTTTTAGGAGTTTTACATGTCCTCCTTCATATTTTATTCATAAACATGAAATGAAAGATAAAATAAGGAAAAATAAGATATTCCCATTAGCTTGGGCTAAATGGGAATATTATAGTCCTCCCCTCCAAAATGTTTCTTGTCCTCAAGCAACTGATAAGGTGAGTGCTGCAAGAATTCTCCCCCATTGGTGACATCATCAAAGATCAAGCTTTCTGAATAAGCTGAGTGTTCACCAATCCATCCTCCCATGAGTTGTCTCTCCAAGATCATTATGAGATGTTTATGATCCATCCCGCAAGGGGTCAAGAATGCCATTGAAACAAACATGGCTGAACCTCTACTCTCCATAAAATATGTAGCAAAGCATGCAAAGAGAGCCTCCATCTATGGAAGAAAAAATACAAATATATAAATAGAAATTGGGACATGAGGAGGTGGATCATAATCCCATATATAGTACCAGCGCATGGCATCTCCTACCTGCATCAGATCAAGATGTGGTAATTGGTTTTCCCACCACTTACTTGTCGCCCATGCCATATCACTGTAGCTGAATGTGTGAGATATGTTTGGTGCCCTAGGAAAGCACCCATCATGAAACAAGATCTCCCTTTGTCCACCAAGGGAGTGGCCAAGTACAGCAATGTTTGTGGCCCCATATTTTCCATGAGATTGACAAAATATAACACTCCTTCTTGGCGTCATGGCCTGCAAAAATATGGTTAAGAATGCATGAAGTCAGAATATAAAGTACATGTATTAAGAGCATGCTCTCTGCCAACAATTCTCCTCCCATCAATGAAGTGGTGCATAGATCTACTCTCTCTCTCAAGAGGAAAAAGAGAGGGCTGATTTAATTCCCCCTTAGAGTCATATTGTTGCTCCAACTCCACAGAATCCATGCATGTATGGAGATCCTTGGAATTTTCCACCAGCTGTTGGAATTCCCAATAGGGATCTAGTGTGCCCCATAATGACAGCATTGATAATATACCAACTGAAGTGGCTGCCATATTGCTGCTCTTCTCCTTGAAATCCTCCATTTCCAAGGTGTATGTTGGAAGGCCATACCTCCCACTCTTCTTTTTTCTATCATTTCCCATGCCAAAGGTATGAGATGGAAGGTTTCTATTCCCTCCTTGCTCATGCACATGCTTCAAAGAAGAAGGATACTTTTGGGAGTTAGTCTCCCATGGAAGGCTATCATATATCCAAGGCCTCTCTGTTTTGTCCAAAACATGCATGTGAGACCACCATCTCTCTTCCAACAGGGAAGAGTGTTCTTCAAACAATTTTGTCTTCTGATTTAAATCTGGCCTCCCATGCCTCATGATGGTGTCATTTTCTCTCCTTGCAACATACCTTCTCAACGCAATTTGAGAGGTGAGAATGGATAATGATGTCAAAGGAAAAATGATTTTCCTTTCTCTGTACTTCCCCCACACTCTCAACACTGTAGCATGGTCTACTAGTGCTCCCTCTTTCCTTGGATCTATGAAAGGAGCATCAATGTATGCAACATCTTCCATTAAATATGATTCAGGTGGTCTCCTATATGGTACACCACAGGATAATGATGTCTCATGGTCCATCTCCATGTAAACAACAGATGGGAACATATCATGACTGCTTCCACTGTGCAAATCCATCTATGATTGCGGTGTGGAAGTACCATGAAACTTTGATACCCCTCTTAATGGTGTAAGAGTGCCTCTGATTAGAGCCCTTGCTCCATCTTCCGATAGTGGATCAACTGTGTGACCCCTCCTTTGTTCTGTCTCATTATCTCTTAGCAAAGACACATGATGCTCATGTTCTCCATATGAAAGATTCCCTACAATTCCTTGTAAAGGTGCAAGAATCTCTCTAGTGGAAGCCATTGCTTCATCTCCATCTCCAAATGAAAATAGATTTCCTCCTACTTGCACAGCACTGGAGGATATTCTTTGTTTTCTTTCTCCCTTATCCTCATCAGTGGAGGATGCTCCATCATCAAGAGATCCTTTGTCTTGATCTCTTAGTGAGGAAGGAATCCTCAAATCTTCTCTTTGTGGAAAGAGATCTTGCTGAATTGGGGCCTTTGCTTCTAGTAAGAAGTGCAGCAAATATTCAACCCCTTCAACAATGTTTAGGAATGGAGTTGGCTCCATGAGATCTTCCAACTTATGCAAAGATTCAGATTTCTTGGGCTTGATCTGCTTCCCCCAAGAAGTCTCAAAATGCCTCTCATCAAATATTTCCACTAGTCTCCTAGTGAATCTTGCATAAGAAGAGATGTTCCTCCCTTTCAAGGAAGAAGACTCAAACAACCACCAAGCACAAGCCTTCCCTTGAAGATGCAGCGCTACTACTCTCAAGGATTCTTCTTCTGATACTTGATGCAGCTGAAAGTATGTGCCGAACTTCATTACCCAAGACTTGGCTGAGTCTCTAGGTGATCCATCAAATGTAGGTAGAGAGAATATACCCAATGTGTGCTGCATGCACCCTTTCCTCCCACTATAGCTGCAAGAACTTTCTTCTTTTAGTTGAAAAAAATATGGGAAAATGATATGCTCTTTGAATCTCTCTGATTGAGATTCATATTCTTGGAGACATTCACCAAGAGATCCCTCCTCTGGTGTTTCTCCTCTTCCTCCTTCCTTTGACAAGAAAGCAGGTGTACTACCATGTTGTGGACCAGATTGTGTCGCTGAATGCTCACACACATCATATGAAGTAGTGGGGCTATCCTCTTGTGCAAACCTCATCAATATATCTGTTGATCTTCTGTTCCTTACTCCCCTGATTTCTCCCTCCATCTCATACAAAGCTCAAGAAAGAATGTTAGAGAACTCTACTCCTTTTATTCTTCCATACAAAGGGGTTTTAATGGTGTAATCATTTCTCTTCTGTCTTCTTCCATGATACCTCTGCTCTTTGTCATTGAGAGGTTCTCCTCCCTCTGAAGACATATTAGCTCTAAGTATGCTTAGGCTATGCCAAGATGGCAGCTCCGATACCACTGTAATATGCCAAAATGGGAACATCTACACTATTGGGAATAATTTGAGTTATTACCAATGTGGAGCCTCTGAAAACCATAAGCATGGATCTGTAGAATAGCTCATTAGATGTAAAACAACATATCAACAGTATATGTAAGAACCTCAACAAGTATATGGCATATATTCTCCTTCCTAAGTGGGAAAATGCAGTAATATAGGGATTTTCTACAAGAGTAAGAATATCCTAAGGTATTATAAAGTTGGAGAGCAGAAAGAAATCATCTTTAACTGATGCTAGATGACTGATCCTTCATTCTGAGAAACAACATCAACTTTACTTCACTTCTTGACTCAAAAGGGTGGGGAAAAGCAGTGATTTATGCCCTAAAATGAGTATTTTCAGAAACCTGCGTAAAAATAAGGAGGGATTACGGTTGGATCTTCTAGATTAGGTCATATTCAACTCCCATGCCAAATTTCAGCTCAAAAAAATGATCATAGCTATATTAAACAATTCCTCCAATCCCTACTGGGCTTAAAATTGCCGATTTCCCATGACCTAGAGTATGCAGAATGTGACTGAAGCATATGCAGCATAATTTATGAAGGAATTAGATGGAAATAAGTATACACATCAGTATATCAGACCTATGATATGATTTATGCAATATATCAGAGAAAGACATAAGTTTACATGGATCCGGGCTTTAGAATGAGACACTACAACACAAGAAAATGTAGAAAGAGCTTGATAGCGTAATTTCCATTGCTGAAGCATGTAGTAGATTACAAATTAGATCTATAGTAGTTTTGTACATAAAATGTTATATCTATATCAGATTTGTAAACAGGAAATGCTCCTTTATACACTCCCCTTGGGGATATCAGCAAAACATGAAGGTACAAGAGTAGATCTGAGATCTAAGTCACATATCTATAGAAGTATTCAGAAAATTTTGAAGGATAACATATATAACATATCATATCTGAACTAACATGGATTGGTTGGCCAATCCACGGATCACCATAGTGAAAGGAAGAAACCCTTCACTAGAGATCTTCCTCCTCTAAACTGATGCCAAGATACCTTGCAACTTTGCTTTTGCAAATAGCGCAGTCATGGAAGAGGGACTATGTTTTAGGCCCTGGAAATTCTTTGGCGTGTTGCCAATGTATGAATATGAAGCTCAAACTGTGGATGCACTCTTCTAGGAGGTTAAAAGACACACTCACTAAGAAGAGGTTCCAATAGAAGCTAGATATTTGTAGATCTAGAGTTCCACTTGCTGCAGCTCACAGGGAAAACTCAATCCTAAGCAGAACCATGCTCTAGATGCAAGATGACGCTTGGCCAAATGCCGGAAAGTGGACTAGACAAACAAGACTCCTCCAAGAGCTGCTCAAGGAAGGAGGTGGGGGTCGTAAACAGGAAAACCCCAAGAGGTGTGTCTCAACAGACAAACCCTTCAGAAAATAATAGCATCAACAACCTTCTCTTGTTGTCCTCCTCCTTCTTTTATAGGATGAAAGCCTTCTCAAACCCTAAACCACCTCAATGAGTTAACCCTTTTCACATGTGGAGCCTCCATCTAAAACTGCATTGTGTATTCATGAGGTTCATTGCACCTAGACTGCGCTATTGATTTGCTCAAGGTTGACCCAGTCTTGTGATTTAAGCTCATTCACACCTGCAAGATATTATTTACATGGCCCAGATATGTCTTTGTTTACATGGGCATTGATTTATTCATGGTTTTTAAGAGTTTTACATGTACTCCTTCATATTTTATTCATAAACATGAAATGCAAGATAAAATCAGGCAAAATAAGATATTCCCATTAGCTTGGGCTAAATGGGAATATTGCAATATGTTATACACTTCCATGAGCTAGAAAATGAGCAGTTGAAGACCAAACATGTCATTGATGAGGTTGAGTACTTCACTACTAAAAGGTAGGCTCAAAAGGCCAAAACCATGCTAGATGAAATAGTGGAGAAGTATGTCTTACTTGATGATGAATAAGAATATGTACTTATGTTCAAAAGGATTTTTTAAACAACATAACTTGTCGCTATATCAAAGGTGTATAGTCAAATTCAATAAAGCACTAAAGAACACTATATTTTAGAGTTAGGTATATTAAAACAAAATTGGAGCAGCTAATATGAATAAAAATAATATATATACTTAAGGAATAAATGATACATAATTGAAATAAATTTTGAAGTGATATTTCTGTAATATTTCTTAGTCTATTTTATATAAATCAAATAGTACTACATTGCATTTTAATTCATAAAAAAATATTTTGATCACCTAATGATACAAGTAGACTTACAAAATAATTTATCTTCTAGACTTGAAAATGTGCCAACATTGCACTATTATAATTAACTTATATTAAGCATAGACAAATTAGTTATTTAATGTCAATATAATAATAGTTAATAATAGTAACCAAAACAATATTTATATGTCGTTAAATAGTTTGATAGCTAAAAAATTATGCAAGAAATCTATTACCTATGAGTTAATCTAAAGATAAACTTGGTTTTAAATAAAAATATTAATATTAATTATAATAGAAATAAAGTAAGCAACCTATGTTTTTGAAGAATACAAATTATATATTTTTTTCAATATAATATATTGAAAAAGTTAAAAAATAAATATTGAACACTTGCAATAGTAACAGAGCCATTAATAATGTCCAATATATATTATTAATCATTTTAACAATCAAAATCAATTATGAATAACAAATTGAGTTTACCATATTTTCTCCTCTTGCATTTCAAAAAAAGTCAATCTATCCTACTCTACTCTATTGTTACTCTTATAGGTAATTGATTTTGATTGTTAAAACCGTTAATAATATATATTGAAAATTACTAATGGCCTTGTTACTATTCCACGTGTTCAAAATTTATCGTTGAACAATTTGAATATATTATATTTAAAAGAACATATAATTGATATTCCTCTAAAACTTAGGCTCTGCTTACCTTATTTTTATTATAATTAACATTTATATTTATGTATTAAAACAAAATTATCCACATTAAGTTATATAAATGTTGTTTTTTTACTATTATTGACTATTATAATATTCCAATAAAAAACTAATTTGTCTACGTTTAATATAACTTATTAAATTAGATATTTGTATCACATTATTTATGAAACATGCCTAAATCAACTTAGTTTTCAACATTAAAAAAAATTGTTTGGTTTTAATAATGAAAAATAAATATTAATTATAATAAAAATAATGTAAAAAATTTAAGTTTGAGGGGAATATTAATTATATGTTTTTTACAACATAATATATTCAAAGAGTTCAAGAATAAATATTATCTTTTTTCTCTTATATTTAAAAAAATATATCTATTGTACTTTATTGCTATATTTATTCATAATATATTTTGATTGCTGAAATAATTAATAATAGATATAGACATTACTAATGTCATTTTCCTTAAATAATTCTATAACTAAGATAATTCTCACACATTAATCTATTGTTCATGAAGGAAGTCTCAATGAACTTAGATTTTAACAAAAAAATTAAAAAATAAAAACAAATAATGTTACTATTCCAATTCATAATTTATTTTTATCTAGTGAACTACAAAGTGGTGTAAATTTCCTATAATAATATAGAATGATGGTGGCAATACTAATAACTATTAACATTCACTAAGAGTGAATATAGTATTTTGGACCTGTCTACAAAATAAAGTGATTACTCATAATCATTTAGAATTTCATTTCAATGTCTAAAAAGAATTAGGAGAAGTTTTTCAATATAATATAGTATTGTTGACTTAAAAGGTCGAGAAAGTTAGTAGCATCAAAAATAGTTTTCAATTTACATCTAATATGAGTATGAGCTATAAAATATAAGAGAACTTATTTCTTTCCATATTCAACCTTCTTAGTGTTACAAAGGTGACAAGTTGTCATGCACCCGAACAATGACTCCTCACATCCTTTCTTACTATTAGTCAATTTAAATCTAAATACAAGAGTATTTTTTTTTAATGTATCTTTATATATAAGACCATGTTCATTTACCAAGAAATTTTACCCACACTGCAGATCACACTTAATAAAATTAAACTCAAACTAACCCATAAAATATTTTCCCTTCCCTTCTAACCTTGATTATAAAATTGGAGTGGTTCGATGGTTTATAAATAATGTATGGTAGTACTCCTAGTCATGACAAAAGTCCTTGATGATATTTGATTCCTATCCTTAGTTTCATATAGGACTTTATAGCTTTCCCTTGGTGGGTAGTTCATTAAGTCTGGGTCGATTTGGGTTGTTATGGGTATATCGCCTTGAAGACTTTTCCTTATCCTCTTCATACACATATTTGTGCCCATGTGCTTCTTGTTATTCTTCACATGGTTCACCTCGGAACTTGACTTGGTGTTATCAGATGGTTTACAACCTTCCCCTACTCATCAATGGTGGATATTGGTTTAGGGGAAACCCTAACTTGATTATCCACCTTTCCTTTCTCATTCAACTAGGTTGTTCTGTCGCGACGACACCATCTCTCCAACTAATGGTATGTGGCTTCCTTGGCACCCGCCACAGTGTCGTTCCTTCGCTATTCACCTACCTATATCGGCATCTCACACACGCCACAGGTAATGTGATTATAAGTATTTTTATGGTTGTTGGTTTTCCTATCAGTAGCATTCCAACTGAGATATATAACCCTTTTTTTTGTGTTGTTCCACATAGGATCTTTTCGGGAACAATGGAAGCCAAATGGTTCATGATAATCGTGGAAACCCAAAAGGGTTATGTTCATGTTGACTTCAAGTAGTTATATTTTCAAAGAGATGGGGTTCATTCATCCTATTCCTAGGGTAATAGCCCCATGATTGGTGTAATGAAATGTGATAGGGTCGAGAATTCCTTATGCCTTATGGTTGTCCCTCGACTAACATTTAGATCATCCAACACCATAGTGAATGCAGGGTAAGACCTAAGTTCGTTTTACCACTTCTTTTCAACCCAATTACTTTTGCATAAAAAATTATTACATTTTATTAATCCCTTGTTTAATTTTGTTGCATATCGATCGTTGATTCTTGGGGTATAGACATTGGAGGCACTACTTGGGAAAACTACGAGTAAACCCTCACCCTGTGAACCATGCACTCTGTTTTTTTTAGTTGAGTTCAAGGTTTAATTACCATTGAATTTATGAGCTCGAGTCATTCTACTCAAATATTTTCTAATTTTTCCCATGAAGATACCTTTATTGCACTCAAATTCATTCATCCACCATTTCCTTTTACTAAAGGTTGCACACTATGATAACGCCACTTTTACAAGGTGGGTAGCTATAATGCTCGTCTCTTCAAGGATTTTTGTGCACATGCCCGGTCATATCTCCCTTTTGTGGATGAGTTTCCTGAACAGAGGATTTTCGCCTGGGGTTCTAATTCTATGTTCTGGTAGTTTTATTTTTTTATATTTTAACTTACAATTGAACTCTGCGAAGAAACTACTATTGGTTTCTATATTTTTTTCATTAAAGTTTAAGTCGATCTTACGGACTTGTGCCAATAACACCGGGTATAAATTAATGGGTCTTTCAATACGTAGTGGGGATGGAATTCTTCCTCCTACATTATATGCATATTAAGTGGACTAGATTTTCGTGTGTTAATAGAGAAGCTACAGTTCCCAAATAAGATGATGTTGTTTCTTGTATGAATTACGAATTGTGTTTTATCCCTTGCTGGGTTTTATCTATTTAATAATTGCATGGTGAAGTATGTTATTCATGAGGCACATGAAGTTTGTTTGTGCATTTGTGATACCAAAAGGTAACACAAAAAACTAATAATAATCGTATCTAGTTCTGAAAATTTTTCTATGGATATCCTCATTCTTTATGCGCAGTTGGTGATAACTGGTCCTCAAGTCAATTTTTGAAAATATTGCTTTTTATGTCACTTAATCAAACAAATAATAAATTTAGGGCAATGAATATTTTTTTTTTGATGGTTAACTTGTTCAGTTGATGGTAATCAATACACATCCTAAAGGTGCCATATTTTTTTTTTTACAAAATGTACAGGTGCTCCCCAAGGGGAAAGACTAGGTCTGATATAACCTTTATTCAACATCTCATGTAGATGCAATTTCAACTCTAGTATCTCTCGTATGCTCATTTGATACGTGGCTACAGACATTAGTGTGGCACCTGGTACCAAATCAATGGTAAATTTTATATCCCTAGGTGGGGAGTAACCCAGAATATCTTATGGAAAAACATCTTGAAACTCCACAATGACAGGTAGAGTACTTACATTCCTTGCTTTTGTTGGAAAATCATTGGTTTCCACCTATATCATGTACAAATGACATCCTTTTCTTGCACTTTTTTTCAGTCGCAAAGCTGAAATGTGTCGTACTCATACCAATTTTGGTTTCCCCTTTATAAACCAAGTTTTCCCATATTGACTTGCACGACTGATTGTTTTCTCTAAAAAAATTATAACATATCCCTATTTCTCCAACTAATTCATACCTATCAATACATAGTAGGATCATAAGGGAAGGATGTTAAATTTATTGTTATGGAATAACCAATTAATTTAAGAAAACATTGTTTTATTCAATTAGTTACTTTTATTTTGGTACCAGTAACCAGCTGTACCAACCATGAATTATTAATTATTTCAGGATTCAAATTACATCTTTCTACAATTTGGGGGCTTATATAGCTTAAAATAGCCCCAAGATTAATTAAAAATAGAGAAAATGTGGTTTAGTTTGGTACCTTCGATTTCAGTCATAGTATATTGATGTTCAACTTGTTTGTCTTCAAGTCATTGTGCTAATCCTAGGAATGTTTATGGAAATGTCATTCACCATCGATGCCTCACAGACTGCTTGAATGTGCTGGACTGATCTTGGATTATGGGGACAATCTCTAAGAAAGTGGTTCCATCTCCTTGATGTCGCTATTATTCTTGTTGTTCAATTATGTGGCCTTCTATAGAGTATAATATTGTGAAGGTGGAAGTGCATTTCGTTTACTGAACTTATTCCTTTGATGGTATTTACCAAAAAATTTAAGGTAAGAAGGTTTATGTGTTTTTACATTCCCTCCACCCTTGATCCTATCCCTTCCTTGACACTATTTCTTGCTTTCACTTCTATTCTTGAACTGTTGATAAAAAACACTAGTCTTCCTACTGCTTCATCCATCGATTTTGGATTATCAAACTCAATTATCTCTTTACAAGATATTCAAAAATAGTTTAAGAATCGTTGTACTTTGGCCTTTTCTTCTTTAATGTATGGCACATATCATAGTAAGTTTTTGAATTTTTCTACAAACTTCTCCATGGTTAGCTATATCAACTTTAATTCATGTAATTCCTTGGATTTTTCATCATAATAAATCTCAGTGATATATCGTTACTTAATTTTTTTTTGGAATTTCTCCCAAGAAACTGTCTTTTCTTCTAACAAATGCACATGTTTTGCCTCTTCCCACCAGAATGTAGCTTTTCCTAGTAGCTGATATATAACCAACCAGTCATTCAAATTACTCTCATATTCTTACACCAGGAAATATTTAATCATATTCAGAAGCCATTCTTCTTCATATTCCTACTTCTCCCCATCAAAGGTAGGGGGTTTGATCTTCCTAAACTCTCATTGTAACTCCATCCACTTCTTCCCTCTTTTTACCCTTTGAGATATTCATCCCAACTCCCCTCCACTTTCAGATTTTTTTGATTTTGTTTCACCCTTGCTCGTTTTCAATCCTTCTGGCTCTATACTTTTATGGCTGAAATTTTCAGTCCATTCCCTGATCAGTCTTTCCTGTTCTGCACTACTTTTCAATAACTAATCATTACTAATCCAAAGTGATGCTAACTCATGTTGAAGTCTTTTCCCCACATCCATGAACTAAGAGGGTAATGAATTACTACCTTCACCTAGTTCAATGTACACCTATTCCCCCCATGTGGTAGTTGGAGGATAATTAATCGTCATACTGTTGCAACTTGTTCTAGTTCAATACCTTGTGAAAGAAAACAAACTATTATCATAAATATTTTTTCCAATTTTTTTTTTTTGTACGCACTATCCTCTTTAATATTTTGGTTCCTTTATAAGCCCATTTTAGTGACTAGGGCTTGATTCCATTATGTCACACACCCAAATAGTGACTCCTCACATCCTTTCTTACTATTACTCAATTTAAACCTAATTCATGAGAAATGTTTTTTTCCATGTATATTTATATATAAGGCCATGCTCATTCACCAAGACATTCTACCCACACTACACATTAAAATTAATAAATTTAAACTCAAACTTGTTGGAAATACTGAGAGGGGGGGGGGGGGGTGAATCAGTATTCCTTTCAATTAGAGCATTAGTTAATCTTAAATTATTATCAGTGTTTGTACAATGATAGCAGCTAACAAGAGGAACACAAAGGCACACAGTTTTTAAGGTGGAAACCCACTCCAGGACAAAAACCACCTAATGATTTTCTAATAATTCTTTAATATTCAACGCCAAGTGAAAATAAACCTCCAACTTCCTAGAATCTAGAAAGGAATTCTTCTCTAGCTCCCACTAGATGGATGCTCCAACGCCCGAGATTCTTCACTAGTCAATTTAATGGATGCCCCAATACCCAATGAGCTACAACTCACCCTGGCACCACCCTACCACCCTATAGAAGAATAAAATAAGAATGGACTCTCGTACCAGGGAAAATGGTCCACTATACAATGATATAGAATGATGTAGAAGAAGAATATATATACTAGACCATAACACCAACTTTGACACAACCACCTAATGATGATCCTAGACCACCCAACACTGCCTCTTCAACCCTTGGTGGATAGATACTAGTACAATTTTTACAATAATGTATTTACAATGATTTAGTACAATGATACCTTTACAATGATTTTATGTAGTGCTGCCCACTTGAACACTTCATAGGATGAACTTCTTGCTGTTTTTATGCAACTTGGTTGATGCTATTTTCATGTTATCCTCTGCTGCACCTTGCTTTGCTTTGATTCCCTAGAAATTCTGGTCCTTTGCAACCCTTGACAACACATGATCTAGCTTTTTCTTTGCCTTCTAGGAGCTTGATATTGAATCTGGTGTATCTCAGTTATTTCAGATCCTCAATATCTGATTTCTGGTCTTGTAGTATTCCTCTGAGTCATATTTCCAATGCCACAGGTCTGACCCAATTTGGATTCTTCAAGGGAGAGTTATACCCAATCTTTCACAATGCCCTAATTATGGACTGTTTCAGTAGAGCGCACTTGTACGGCATGCCACGTGTCACTATTTCTTCATTTAGCTTTGAAATTGATAGAGAGAAAAATGCAGACTATGCACTGTTTGCCACTTTTTACGGAATTTCAATCCGATACTCAGAGAGAGATTTATGATGATTTTACCAAGGTCACTTATTTGAGATGAATTTCAGGAGCTTGCAAAAACCCCGACTTCCACAGATCATATCGCCAAAAATATTGTGTACCTTGATCTAAAATTTTTACAGCAGCTTCCTCAAGATTTCGGCTTCGCCTCACAAGTATTTCAGCTTCTGAACCTTCGTAGAAAAAAAATTAGAGCGAAAATTCCACGATGACCTGTTTCAAATGGAAAAATCCCTTACATAAGGAGGAAATGAGGATCACAATTTATATAGATGCTTAGGTTGAGAGGGGCTTCAACAAGTGAACGTGGGAGGGATTTTAGGAGCTTAAAAAATATTAATTATGACTTTTCAATGACCCATGCCGCAACCCCATGGGGTTTTAGCCCAGTAACTGGGGGTACAAAATTCAAACATGAATATCTCTCAAACCGTGAAGAATTACATGGCGTGCCATATATAAACAGAAAAATCTCATCAAGTAGAAACCATAAAAAGCATTATTGACCCAGAGTATATTAATTTGGTAGGTAAAAATTCCCATGAAATATTGGGTTAGCCTCTGGTTTTTCTTGGGTTGACATCAATGACAACCGTTGATCAAAAATCTCCCCCTTCGGCATTAATGGCAACACAAGTACTCCCCTTGCGATCATGACACCTATTCCTACAACATTCTCTCCCTTTTTGACATCAATGGCAAAGGGTAACTCCCCCTGAAACACAACCATCCTGTGGACCTGTACACACTTCCACTCCCCCTAACACACAACCGTCCTGCAGACCTGTAATCTACTTCCACTCCTCCTTTATATTCTAAGAAAGGAAAATCTAATGAGAACTTGGGAGAATCCCAAGCTTCTGGCAAAGATATTCCAATGCTGGTGAATATTTAATATGTGATTCTTTTGGTGCTGCTTGGAATCTTGCTACTTGTCCAACTACTTGCATAACATCTCGTCGGGAGGCTGTTACATATAGAAGACTACTAATCATAGATCTGTACAAACTTTGATCCACATCCTTAGATGAGTCGTCTATGCTCAATTTGCAACCTGTTACCATTGGAGTAAGGATGGGTTTGCAATCTTCCATTTTAAATTTCTTGAGAATTTCCTTGATGTACTTGGATTGACATATAAATATTCATTTCTCTTGCTGAGATATTTGAAGCCCTAAGAAGTATGTCAGCTCACCAAGTAAAGACATCTTGAAATCACTTTGCACCTTTGTAGAAAACTTCTTACTTAGTCGATCATCATTGCTACCAATTATTGTATCATCCTCTTTAGCTATTAGACATGCTTTAGTTTCTTCATCCAGAACATATATGTCGTTTGGAGCTTGACTTGCTGTACCCACAATTTCACCATACACGCCTTTCCTGATTTCACATTTCGTGGAGTTGAATAGTATTGTGTGTCCTTGATCACACATTTGTCCAACACTGAGCAGATTGTGATTCATGTTTTCAACCAATAGAAAATTCTTGGCTAGAGCATATTTGCTTCCGAGAGTGACAGTACCTGATCCTATAACATTTGAAGATCCATCATTTCCAAAGGACACAGTTCCATCCTTCTTCCCTTTCAGAGATACAAATTTATTTCTATCTCCAGGCATATGCGTTGAGCAGCCGCTATCAACATACCACACATATTTGTTCTTTTGAGCCTTGAAAGCAAGAGCACAATTATCATTCTTCTTCTTCTTCCATGTTCGTTCGTTCTGTGGCTTTGAAGATTATTCTGGAGGATTTTCAAGTCTGCAGTCTTTGGCTATGTGTCCAAAGTTTTGACATTTGTAACATTCAATATTATTTCTTAAATGTTCAAATCTATTAATGTTTCACTGAGCCCTGGGAGGTTCATATTTGACAGATCTCTTGGAATTATATTCGTTCCTAGGGTATGTGTGACATTCTACAGCTTTATGACAAAATTTTCCACATGAATAACAGTATCCATAAAAAATATGTTGGTACCTGGAAGGAAATTTTCGTCGACGAATTGTCTTCCAAGGTTGTTCTTATGAATCTTGTCTAATGAAGTCTACATGCATGTCAGATCTCATAGGTTCATTGTATTTTTTTGTAGAAGGTCCTGCTTCTTCTTCTTTGTAACCGATGCCAGTTTTGTCGTTTTAAGATCGTTGATTGTTGATGAGTTCTTCCAATGCCCTTGAGCTATTGGCATAGTTTTGGATAGTTTTTCCTTTCTTCACTTCCTCATGCAACGAGACTACTTTGGCTTCTAATTCTTCCCTTTCTTGGTTTCTTTCTTCCAACTTCTTTTGAAGTGACTCTTTAATGCATTTGTGTTCTTCAACTTCAATTTTGAGACCTTGATCTTGTTCTTCAAGATTATTGGAACGTATCTTCTCCGCCTTGAGATCTTTTATATGCTTGATTTATTCCTCACAAAATTCTTCTATGGTCCATCCTTCTTCTTCATTGTTTGATACCTCTTGTTTATTGTGCTTGGGTTTATTGTGCTTGGCCATAAACAATACTCTCTCATTGGCTTCTTCTTCACTGTCATTGTCTTCATCGGATGATGAGCTATCTTCTTTAGAAAGAAATTTTGTTTTGGATCCTTACTTGTTGAATTATTAAAGCCTCTCTTTCCTTTTGAGTTTCCATTACTTTTGTTTGGAATTTTTTTTGCAAAATGCCCAACCTCATTATAGCTGAAACATATCAATGGAAGTTTACCTTTGAATTGTCCCTTAATAATTTTTAGTCTTCTCGTGAAGTAAGCGTATTCTTCATCTGAAAGACCTTCTTCATCATCTCCCTTTTCTTCACACTTGCAAGTGCATATCTTTTCAATTGAAGGTTGTTTATCCTTATTGATTTTCTTAGATGCAACGAACGCAGTTTCTAGATGCGAAGTACCCTCTTCTTCATCAAGTCTCATTTCATATGCTATGAGAACTCCATGTAATTCCTCTTTACTGAGTTTTTCCAGATTTGCACTATATTCTAAGACCGATACCTTTGGGTTGAATCTCCCTGGTAACGTTCTAAGAATATTCCGTATAATAGTCTTCTCGTCAACTGGCTATCCCAATCCTTCCAGAGTATTAGTTATTCCATCAACGTATTGGAAGTATGCAGTAATGTTGCAATCTTCTTTCATTCTGAGTTGCTCAAATTTTGCTCTATAGATTTGAAGCTTTGCTTCTTTGACATTTGAGTCACCTGCATATATATTCTCAAGCTTGTCCCATACATTTTTGTCAGTTTTACAACCCAACACCTTATGATAAGCAGATTCAATAAGTCCACTGATAATAGACTAAAACACATTTCGCGGCAATATAAATTGCCGCGAAATCATTCACAATTTTTCACATTTCACAAATAATATTCTTTGCTTTTGCATCATTTACCAAATTCTTCTTACCTTTTTCATCCGTAGTTGATGTAAATCCATTTTAAACAGTGTCCCATACTTGGTAACCTTGCGCCAAGAGATAGACCTCCATTCTTCCTTTCCAGAGTGCACAATTATTTTCATTGAATAGAGGTACACCATTCTTGGTATGTTCCATGACCTCCATCCAACTGTTAAACTGATATTGAAGGAACCAAGCTCTGAAACCAATTGTTGGATATACTGAGAGGGGGGGAGTGAATCAGTATTCCTTTCAATTAGAGCATTAGTTAATCTTCAATTATTATCAGTGTTTGTACAATGATAGCAGCAAACAAGAGGAACAAAAATGCACACAGGTTTTAAGGTGGAAACCCACTCCGGGACAAAAACCACATAATTATTTTCTAATAATTCTTTACTCCAATTGAAAATAAAGCTCCAATTTCCTAGAATCTAGAAAAACATTCTTCTCCAGCTCCCACTGGATGGACTCTCCAACGCTCGAGATTCTTCAGTATTCAACTGAATGGATGCCCAAACACTCAATGAACTACAACTCACCCTAGCACCACCCTACCACCCTATAGAAGAATAAAATAAGAATAGACTCTCGTACTAGGGAAAATGGTCCACTTTATAATGATATAGAATGATGTAGAAGAAGAATATATACTAGACCATAACCCCAACTTTGACACAACCACCTAATGATGATCCTAGACCTCCCAACACTCTCTTCAACCCTTGGCATATAGATACTTGTACAATTTTTACAATAATGTATTTACAATGACTTAGTACAATGATACCTTTACAATGATTGTATGCAGTGCTGCCCACTTGAAGACTTCATAGGATGAACTTCTTGCTGTTGTTATGCACCTTGGTTGATGCTCTTTTCATGCTACCCTCTACCGCACCTTTCTTTGCTTTGCTTCCCTAGAAATTCTAGTCCTTTGCAACCCTTGACAACACATGATCTAGATTTTTCTTTGCCTTCTAGGAGCTCGATATTGAATTTGGTGTATTTATGTAATTTCATATCTTCAATATCTGATTTTTGGTCCTATAGTATTCCTCTGAGTCGTCTTTCCAATGCCACAGGTCTGACCCAATTTGGATTCTTCAAGAGAGAGTTATACTCAATCTCTCACAATGCCCTAATTATGGACTGTTTCAGCAGAGCACAATTGTACGGCGTGCCACGTGTCACTATTTCTTCATTTGGCTCTGAAATTGATAGAGAGAAAACTAAAGACTATGCACTATTTGCCACCTTTTACAGAATTTCAATCCAATACTCAGAGAGAGAGTTATGACGATTTTACCAAGGTCACTTCTTTGAGATGAATTTCAGGAGCCTGCTAAAACACTGACTTCCACAGATCATATCGCCAAAAATATTGCGCACCTTGACCTGAAATTTTTACAGAAACTTCCTCAGTATTTCGGCTTCGCCTCATAAAACTTTCAGCTTCTGAACCTTCGTAGAAACAAAGTTAGAGCGAAAATTCCACGATGACCTGTTTCAGATGGTGAAATCCCTTGCATAAGGAGGCAATGAGGATTACAATTTATATAAATGCTTAGGTTGAGAGGGGCTTCAACAAGTGAACGTGGGAGGGATATTAGGAGCTTAAAAAATATTAATTATGACTTTTCAATGACCCATGCCCCAACCCCATGGGAGTTTAGCCCAGTAACTGGGGGTACAAACTTCAAACATGAATATCTCTCAAACCGTGAAGAATTACATGGCATGCCATATATCAACGGAAACATCTCGACAAGTAGAAACCATAGAAAGCATTATTGACCCAGAGTATATTAATTTGGTAGGTAAAAATTCCTATGCAATATTGGGTTAGCCCCTGGTGTTGCTTGGGTTGAAATTAATGACAACCGCTGATCAACAATCTCCCCCTTTGGCATTGATGGCAGCACAAGTACTCCCCCTGCGATCATGACACCTATTCCTATGAAATTCTCTCCCCCTTTGACATCAATGGAAAAGGGTAACTCCCCCTGAAACACAACCATCCTGCGGACCTGTACACACTTCCACTCCCCCTGACACACAATCATCCTGCACACTTGTAATATACTTCCACTCCCCCTTCATATTCTGATAAAGGAAAATCTAATGACAACTTGGGAGAATCCCAAGCTTCTGGTGAAGATATTCCAATGCTGGTGAATATTTAATATGTGATTATTTTGGTGCTGCTTGGAATCTTGCTACTTGTCCAACTGCTTGCATAACATCTCGTCGGGAGGTTGTTACATATAGAAGACTACTAATCATAGATCTATACAACCTTTGATCCACATCCTTAGATGAGTCGTCTATGCTCAATTTGCAACCTGTTACCATTGGAGTAAGGATGGGTTTGCAATATTCCATTTTAAATTTCTTTAGAATTTCCTCGATGTACTTGGCTTGACATATAAATATTCCTTTCTCTTGCTGAGATATTTGAAGCCCTAAGAAGTATTTCAGCTCACCCAGTAAAGACATCTCGAATCACTTTGCACCTTTGTAGCAAATTTCTTACTTAGTCGATCATCATTGCTACCAATTATTGTATCATCCCCTTTAGCTATTAGACATGCTTTAGTTGCTTCATTCATAACATATATGTCATTTGGAGCTTGACTTGCTGTAGCCACAATTTCACCATACACACCTTTCCTAATTTCACATTTCGTGGAGTTGAATAGTATTGTGTGTCCTTGATCACACATTTGTCCAACACTGAGTAGATTGTGATTCATGTTTGCAACCAATAGAACATTCTTGGCTAGAGAATCTTTGCTTCCGAGAGTGACAACACCTGATCGTATAACATTTGAAGATCCATCATTTCCAAACGACATGGTTCCATCCTTCTTCTCTTTCAGAGATACAAATTTATTTCTATCTCCAGTCATATGCATTGAGCAACCACTATCAACATACCACACATCTTTTTTCTTTTAAGCCTCGAAAGCGAAAGCACAATTATCATTCTTCTTCTTCTTTCCTGTTCGTTCATTCTGTGGCTTCGAAGATTCTTCTGGAGGATTTTCAAGTCTGCAGTCTTTGGCTATATGTCCAAAGTTTCAACATTTGTAACATTCAATATTATTTCTTAAATGTTCAAATCTATTGATGTTTCGCTGAGCCCTGGGAGGTTCATATTTGACAGATCTCCAAGAATTGTATTCATTCCTTGGGTACGTGTGACATTCTACAGCTTTAGGACAAAATTTTCCACATGAATAACAATAGCCATAAAAAATATCTTGGTACCTGGATGGAAATTTTCGTCGAGGAATTGTCTTCCAAGGTTGTTCTTGCAAATATTGTCCAATGAAGTCTACATGCATGTCAGATCTCATATGTTCATTTTATTTTGTTGTAGAAGGTCCTGCTTCTTCTTCTTTGTAACCGATGCCAGTTTTTTCGTTGTAAGATCGTTGATTGTTGATGAGTTATTCCAATGCCCTTGAGCTGTTGGCATATTTTTGGATAGTTTTTCCTTTCTTCACTTCCTCATGCAGCGATACTACTTCGGCTTCTAATTATTCCCTTTCTTGGTTGCTTTATTCCAACTTATTTTGAAGTGACTATTCAATGCATTTGTGTTCTTCAAATTCAATTTTGAGACCTTGAAATTGTTCTTCAAGAGTATTGGAACGGATCTTCTCTGCCTTGAGATATTTTATAAGCTTCATTGCTTCCTCATAAAATTATTCTATGGTCCATCCTTCTTCTTCGTTGTTTGATAACTCTTGTTTATTGTGCTTGGCCATAAAAAATACTCTCTCATTGGCTTCTTCCTCACTGTCATTGTCTTCATCAGATGATGAGCTATCTTCTTTAGAGAGAAAGTTCCTTTTGGATCCTTGCTTGCTAAATTTCTTAAAGCCTTTCTTTCCTTTTGGGTTTCCATTACTTCTGTTTGGACATTTTGCTGCAAAATTCCCAACCTCATTACAGCTGAAACATATCAATGGAAGTTTACCTTTGAATTTTCCCTTACCAATTTTTAGTTTTCTCGTGAAGTAAGCATATTCTTCATCTGAAAGAACTTCTTCATCATCTCCCTTTTCTTCCCACTTGCAGGTGCATGTCTTTTAAATTGAATGTTGTTTATCCTTATTGGTTTTCTTAGATGCAACGAACACAGTTTCTAGATGTGAAGTACCCTCTTCTTCGTCAAGTCTCATTTCATATGTTATGAGAACTCCATGTAATTCCTCTTTACTGAGTTTGTCCATATTTTCACTGTATTCTAAGACCGATACCTTTGGGTTGAATCTCCCTGGTAACGTTCTAAGAATCTTTCGTATAATAGTCTTCTCGTCAACTGGCTCTCCCAATCCTTCCAGAGTATTGGTTATTTGATCAACGTATTGGAAGTATGCAACAATGTTGCAATCTTATTTCATTCTGAGTTGCTCAAATTTTGCTCTATAGATTTGAAGATTTTCTTCTTTGACATTTGAGTCACCTGCACATATATTCTCAAGCTTGTCCCATACATTTTTGGCAGTTTTACAACCCAACACCTTATGATAAGCAGATTCAATAAGTCCATTGATAATAATATTCTTTTCTTTTGCATCATTTACCAAATTATTCTTACCTTGTTCATCCAGAAGTTGATGTAAACTACTTTGAATAGTGTCCCATACTTCAATTCCTTTGAGCTGAGATAACCCTCCATTCTTCCTTTCCGTAGTGCATAATTATTTTCATTGAATAGGTACACCATTCTTTTTGGGTATGCTCCATGACCTCCTTCCAAATTTTATTAAACTACTTAACAAGGAACCAAGCTTCAAACTGTACCATGGAAGACTTAGGGGGGGGAGGGGGTGAATCAATATTCCTTTCAATTAGAGAATCAATTAATCTTCAATTATCAGTGTTTGTACAATGATAGCAGGAAACAAGAGAAACACAAATGCACACAGTTTTTAAGGTGGAAACCCACTTCGGGACAAAAACCACCTAATGTTTTTCTAATAATTCTTTAATATTCAACTCCAATTGATAATAAAGCTCCAACTTCCTAGAATCTAGAAAAGCATTCTTCTCTAACTCCCACTGGATGGAATCTCCAATGCCCAAGATTCTTCAGTAGTCAACTGAATTGATGCCCCAACACCCAATGAGCTAAAATTCACCCTAGCACCACCCTACCACCCTATAGAAGAATAAAATAAGAATGGACTCCCGTACCAGGGAAAATGGTCCACTTTACAATGATATAGAATGATGTAGAAGAATAATATATACTAGACCATAACCCCAACTTTGACACAACCACTTAATGATGATCCTAGACCTCCCAAAACTGCCTCTTCAACCCTTGGCAGATAGATACTAGTACAATTTTTACAATAATGTATTTACAATGACTCAGTACAATGATACCTTTACAATGATTGTATGCAGTGCTGCCCACTTGAAGACTTCATAGGATGAACTTATTGCTTCTATTATGTACCTTGGTTGATGCTCTTTTCATGCTACCCTCTACTACACCTTGCTTTGCTTTGCTGCCCTAGAAATTCTGGTCCATTGCAACCCTTGACAACACATGATCTAGCTTTTTCTTTGCCTTCTAGGAGCTCGATATTGAATCTAGTGTATCTTTGTTATTTCAGATCCTCAATATATGATTTTTAGTCCTATAGTAGTTCTCTGAGTCTTCTTTCCAATTCCACAGGTCTAACCCAATTTGGTTTCTTCAAGGGAGAGTTATACCCAATCTCTCACAATGCCCTAATTATGGACTGTTTCAGCAGAGCACACTTGTACGACGTGCCACGTGTCATTGTTTCTTCATTTGGCTCTTAATTGATAGAGAAAAAACTAAAGACTGTGCATTGTCTTCCAATTTTTACAGAATTTCAATCTGATACTCAGAGAGAGAGTTATGAATATTTTACCAAGGTCACTTCTTTGAGATGAATTTCAGGAGCTTGCAAAATCCCTGACTTCCACAGATCATATCTCCAAAAATATTGCTCACCTTGATCTGAAATTTATACAACAGCTTCCTTAGGATTTTGGCTTCACCTCATAAATATTTCAGCTTTTGAACCTTCCTAGAAAAAAGTTAGAGCGAAAATGCCATGATGACCTATTTCAGATGGCGAAATCCCTTGCATAACGAGGAAATGAGGATCACAATTTATATAAATGCTTAGGTTGAGAGGGGCTTCAACAAGTGAATGTGGGAGGGATTTTAAGAGCTTAAAAAATATTAATTATGAATTTTCAATGACGCATGCCCCAACCCCATGGGGTTTAGCCCAGTAACTAGGGGTACAAACTTCAAACATGAATATCTCTCAAACCGTGAAGAATTACATGGTGTTCCATATATCAATGGAAACATATCGACAAGTAGAAACCATAAAAATAATTATTGATCTAAAGTATATTAATTTGGTAGGTCAAAATTCCCATGCAATGTTGGGTTAGCCCCTGGTGTTGCTTGGGTTGACATCAAAGACAACCGCTAATAAAAAAAACTAACCCATAAAATCCTTTCCTCTCCCTTCTAACCTTGATTATAAAATTGGATAGGATCGATGGTTTATAAATAATGTATGGAAATACTCCTGGTCATGACAAAATTCCTGGATGATATTTGATTCCTATCCTAAGTTTTATACAAGAATTTATACCTTTCCTCTGGAGCATAATTCATTATGTATGGGTCAATTTTGGAGGTTATGGGTAGAACCCCTTGAAGACTCAGTATTATCCTCTGCATACACATATTTGTTCACATGTTCCTATTGGTACTCTTCACATAGCTCACCTCAGATCTCAAATCAGTGTTATCTGATGGTTTACAACCTTCCCCTACTCATCAATGGTGGAGATCGGTTTGGAGGAAACCCTAACTTTGTTATCGTCCTCCCTTTCTCATTCAATCAAATTATTCCACCGTGTTGACACCATATTTGAAAATAATGTTATGTGGCTTCCTTGACGCCAACCATAGTGTGGTTCCTCCCTCATTCACCTACATACATAAAAAAATCACCCACACCACATGTAATGTGTTTAGCAGTCTTTTTATGCTTGTTGGTTTTCCTAATAGTATCATTCAAACTGAGATATATAAATCTTCATTTTGTGTGTTTTCGTAGAGGAACTTCGTAGGAATAGTGGAATATAAATGGTTCATGATAATGGTGGAAACCCAAAAGGTTTATGTTTTTTTTCACTTCAGGTAGTTATATTTTTAGAGAGACGGGGTTCGTTCATCCTATTGCTAGGTAAATAGCCCTATTATTGGTGTAATGAAATATGATAGGGTAGGGAATTCCTTATGTCTGATGGTTGTCTCCCAAGTTACATTAGGAGCATTCAACACCAAAGTGAATGTAGGGTAGGAACCGAGTTCGTTTTACCAATTCTTTGCAACACATTTACTTTTCCATTAAAAAATATTACAATTTATTAATCCCCTATTACATTCTTTTTCTTATCAATTTCTACTTCTTGGGGTATAGACAATGGATCCACTACTTGGGAAAACTATTGGTAAACCCTCAACTTGTGAACTATGCACTCTAGTTTTTGTTAATTGAGTTCAAGGTTTAATTCCCATTGATTTTTTGAGTCAAAGTCATTCTACTCACATATTTGCTAAGATTTTTGACATATGTACACTTATTGTGCTTAGATGGGTTCATCCACCTTTTATGTTTGCTAAATTTTCCACACTCTGATAATGCCTATTTTACCAGGTGGGTAGCTACAATTCCATTCTCTTCATTGATTGTCATGTACCTACCCAGTTATAGTGCCCTTTATGGATGATTTTCCTGAATAGAGGGTTTCCATGTGGGGTTCTACTTATATGTTCCACAATTTATTATTTTTGTATATTTTAAGATACAACTAAGCTCTTCGAAGCAACTACTGGTGGTTTCTATATTTGTTTCATTAAAGTATAAGTCTGTCTTACCGAATTGCGCCAACGCAAATTTGTATAAATTAATAGGTCTTTCAATACTAAGTGGTGATGGAATTATTCCTTCTCCATTATATGTATATCAATTGGATTGGATTTTATGTTAATAGTGAAGCTAAGGTTCCAAAATATGATGATGTTGTTTCTTGTATAGATTACGAATTGTGTTTTATCCCTTGCTTTGTTTTCTCTATTTAATAATTTCATGCATTGGTTCGATTATAAGAATTATTTTTATGTTAAGTTAGAATTAAAACTATATTTCTACTGCGAAGGGTTGCTCTGTCTGATGTTTGTATACATTAGTTCTGTTACACGAGTTCATTTTCTATTAAATTAGAATTGACATGGTATTTTCGTTGCAACAATATTTTAATCCAGTGCTATTGAATCCTAAGCACTAAATTTGACCACATATGATATGTCTATATGCACCCTTCCTACGTTATTATGCTCAGTTCCTCCTTTTATGTGACATCAACGCTGAAAGGGTTTCTACTGTCTATTCTTATGGCTCATGTTCATCTCCTTAATTTCCAACCACCGACACACACACAACAATATCAAGTTATAATTGTTCTAATTTCAAATGGTATTATATTTCATTAATTGTTTATTGTTTTCTTTCCATACGGAATGCACCTTCATGTAAATTTTCATCTATGAGGAATAACTCTAGATATTCTCTCTTAAAATTTGGTTTGTTACTACATGCATTGTATCTAGCATTATTGCATGCCTAATTTGACTTAAACTCACCACTTATGCTAAATTCAACCGTTATTTCCATTAAAATTCCAAAATTTGATGCCACAGCCAGATACTTAATTTTTTCTCTACTTATCCATATAGTATATGCATGACAAGCATATCCTTAATGGGCTTGAATTTAAGCCCAAGGATACAACTTCATCTTTCTCACCATGTAATCCAAAATTCGTAAACAATTACACATAGGGTTCTACCTACCTTATACATCATCGTAGATATGGAGATAAACCATGATATTTATTCCATACAACCTACAGTTAGGAGCTTCACCTGGCTCGCTTGGGAGAATTACTTCTAGTTGTTAAGAGAAGAAAATAATAGTAAACTCTTGTTCGTCCTTAGTTGTATTAGTTATATTTTTAACCAACGTTTCCTAATTCACTCCTACCTTCAGCATATCTCCCTCATTTGAACAACTTTGTTACAAATTTTGATTGGTAACCCCGATGTATGGTATCTATAAAAAATTATGGAGATTTACTAGCAAATATAAGACTATTGAAGTTACATATATTCAAGAGAATATTGTATCAAACGAGACCACTACACCACAACAATATTCGTCATGATTTCAAAAATGAAAGAACGTAATATGTATATAAAAAATAACGTACATATGTCCAATAGTTATCAACTAATTTAATGTTGTCTTCTAATGCATGCGACCAGAGCCCATACTACATAACATCAAAATAGAATTCACTCTTGTAATTCCGACCTAACGAGTTCTTCATTAGACATGCTAGCATAGCAATAATCCATAAAATTTATGATAACTACAAATAAACTTTAGAAATGTCTATAAGTGACTTTATCATAATAGGAAACCAACCTAGCCATTCTATAAGAACCTTAAAATATCAGTAAACAACCTTTTTCAATACTATAAGAAATATTTAAAATAGAAAAAAGTAAGCTTATGTTATACGGTAAACAACATTAATAATAATTGTAGAAAACCTCCAACATACTGTAAAGAACATTAGTAATAACAATAGCAAACTTCCAACATACTATAAACAACATTAATAATAATCGTTAGAAAAATTTGGACTGACACCTCTAGCTGTAAAATGTGTCTAGGAAAACACTTATCCACCCAACCTTGAACCAACTTTTGTTCCCCCTCGAGATATGATATTGTTTCCTCGAATGTATTTTTAACATTGTTTCCCAATAGGTTTATCATTGTACACAATTTACAATGTACTTTTAAAATTGTTTCCCAACAGGTTTTTCCTTGGTAGCATCACGCCTTTCAGGGATCTGCTCACCCTCAACCTAGGCTTGTCTTTTGTTTATTTTTTTCCCTTTAAAGCCTTCTTTTTCTCCTGTAGTGTTTTTCTCAGCATAAATATACAACGGACAATTTTAAGGAAATTTTATCAAAATATGATTCGCGCCATTGTCTATTCATATTTGCAAGCATATTTTACTCAAGTGTTCCCTTTTGCACAATTTTCCAACTTTATTGAATATTATTAAATTAATTGCATCATTTTCCCTCAAATTTAGTTCAGCATGGCTCACTAGCCAACTCACTAAAAATAACTAAATTCAAAACAAAATATTTCCATAATAGCAGAGGGGTATTACACAAGCAATTTCCTTCTATGGTGTTTTTAGAGTTTACCAACCTAGTTTCACTTTTAAGATCATAAGAGTTTTTTAATATTTTAAAAATATATATTTTATTATTTACACTATTCCAAACAAAGTATACATAATTCTAATTTTCAAGATTTGGGTTAATAATCTCTTTAATATAATTTTCTAGTTTCTTTTTATCCTCTAACTCTTTATCACCCCACTAAAAATAATTAAATTTTGATGCAATAATATATTTAATATTAATGTACTTATTCTAAAAAGTGATCCCATCCTTTATATCCTAATGGTCTACCAATTTTTCTCATCGTTATTCCATCCCCACTTCAGTTGAAGTTGGTTTTGGCTAGAGTAACAAGAAATTTTAGGAAACCTCTTGTCCACCATGTTTTAATTAGCCTATTTTTATACATAAGATATTTATGCCATGCTTTCAATGGGAAGAAAATATTATTTGATGAGGATGACATAATATTAGGGTGTATTTACTTAATTCTCAACATAAAAAAAATAATTTACTGTGACAATAATTCAAATTGTTGTAAATTATAACAATCACAAAAATTTGTGTTATGTCATTTAATAGTTTTATAGATAATGCCCTAGAAAGGTGCCTTCTCTTAGACATGCTATATATATATATATATATATATATATATATATATATATATATATATATATAATCTCTTCCATAATATCAAAATATAACTAAAATGTAGGTTAATAATAGTATTAACTATTAATGGGGCGGCAGGAGGGGGAGGGGTTCTAATTAATCCCGATGGAATAATTGTGGATTGGTATGCTTGGGGTTTGGGCAAGAGGAAAAATAATCAAGTATATGCATACAAGATATTATATGACATCACCTTAGCGAAACGAAAAGGAATCAAACACATCAAAATATTGGGGGACTCTTTCCTAATTATAAAACATATAAACACAATAACGATAAGTTGAATCTAGTCCTAAAATTAACTTAGGGCTTATGATATCCCTTTGAGAACCTTCAATTCTTTCACACCTTAAGAAGCCTAAATCATGAGGCGGTCTTGCACGAAAATGTAGTTTTCCAATTGAAATAAAGTTGTAATCAAGTAAATGGGATTAAAGGATACACCCCCAACACCTAATTCTGATTATGAGTAGAAGGCATCTGGAGGAAAAATAATTTATATTATTTGAAGCATAGAAATAATTTTTTTGGACTTTGGAGCATAATGATATAAAATATTTCACTAATCCTTTCTCCGGTTGGGTTTTTTATTGTTGTGCCCTTTTTTCCTTGGCTTCCCCTTATCCTCCCCATTCTCCCCTCCCTTCTCGTTCCCCCCTCCCCACTTTTCTGGCATCCAAAACCTCCCCTCCTCCCCTTGGCTTCCCCCTCATCTCATCCTCCTCTCCTCCCTTCACCTTAATCCCCTACCTTCTTTGTTGGTATCCACCTCTCCTGCCCTCTCGTCTCCCCTCCCCCCTCATCTCCATATACCCTCACTTCAAACATCACTTTAGAAATATGAGGTGGTGACCTCTTGACCTCAACACTTAGAACAAGCCATGCAATTTAATCATCTCGACGTGTGACTACATTATTCGGTTGTCATGGAAATCTGGTGATGGGATTGGCATAAGTGTGGGAGATCAGTTGATTAAGCTATGTAATAAAGCTCATCGCATTAACAAACAAACTAGAGACATGAGATAAATATTTGCGATCAAGCCTCATTTCATTCTCTGGGGTAATATCTGATGGCTTACGCGAGGGATAGTCAATATCCATCAAGTAATTGTTGCAAGGTACAATTAATATGTTCCCATTCGCCTAGTACCAATATTTCTATAAATTGGGAAAAATGATTAGAATCACTACAATAGAGAGGTCTCTATCCAGAAGATTGAGAGGGGCAGTTTTCATAAGCATAATTGGGGTTGTCTGTGGGAAATTTGGGAAGTTTAATTCTTTCTTTGGGCCAATATTAGTGTTGTAAAGTCGCTGCATGAGACCTGTGATGTTGATACCAACAATGTCTATGAGCTTCTGAGAGTAGGGCCTCTTTGAATTGATCCTTTTTTTAGGCCTATGTTTCGAATTAGTTCTCTTTGGGATTATCTAGGTAATAAATCCTCGAAGGTCGACTCAGGGCCTCTATCTCCCAAAATATTTTTGTCTCACGTGGATATTTGGATCTATCTCAAGAATATTGTTAGGAATACAACTTATGGAATAATATGGAGTACTGTAGAGACTCCTAGGTTTATAATTCTGGTAATTAGGTCTGCATATCTTCTTAAAGAATCCTGGGTGTTGTAGAATTTTTGGTTCTCCTCCGAGGATTTGGGGTCATGGACCTTGTCTCTCTGTAGATACTAGAATTTGGTCTTCTCTTCGAAATTTCTCCCTTAGTCTATTATTATGGATTCATAGGGATATCTTCGTCGGTGGTTGTGCAGGATGGTGAGTCAATTAGATAGGAAATGGCAGAAGTACCATCATATGTCTATTGTTTACTCTCATGTGTGTACCTCATGTGACCGCGATCACCTCAAATTACAGGCTAGTCTGGATGAACTCGGGAACTTTTTCCAGAAACAAGAAGAAGAAGCTAGAAAAATTCTCGAGAGAAGCATTGAAAAGAATCAGAAGACCCATCAACTAGAAGATGAGTTGTTTGCACTTTGAAACCAAATTGAAGAATTGCAGATTCAGTTGGCTGAAAAGAATTCACATTTAGAGGAGGAATCAACAGGGATTGATCTCAACGAGACAATTCATCCAAATGACTAATACTCTCCAATTTTTATGCTAAATTGTAAATTTATTTTTCTTCTTGGTCAATTTTGTAAGGCATATCCGACTGCTTTTTTAATAGCTCGGTCAAATTTTGAATTTTTTCATAGTACTTGGGATCTGCTTGATAGTCTGAAAATGTTTCTCTCCAAGGATGGTGCAAATTTTGAAATGTAAACTCCCATTTTTTTTTTCTACGGTCACGCGCATATTAATATAATACTATTACTCTTTTTGTAAAAAAAAAAATAGTATCAACAATTAATTACTCGTTGTGTAATCCTAGATCAAAAAAACTTTAGATTTATATAAAATAATAAATAATACTAATAGACATAAATTATGTTTCTATAATTTCTTTTTTATAATTGGTTTTTGGTAAAAGAATAAATTTAAACATAATATTAGTTTTGCATAAAAAAAATCTTGTTGATTATAAAATATTATGAACCTTCTAATATAATATAATATGGTAGTCAATGCAAAAAAAAATACTATCATTGTTACCTAAGATTAAAAGTGTTATGTTAACGAAAATATTACTTGTATTATTCTATCATTTTTCTGTTTGCTAAGTAATGTGCGTCTTGTGAAGATTGTCATACTTAACCTATGGCTTGAGTAACCATGACCAAGGGACATCTAATCTTTCAATGTCACCTCACGATTTCACCTAGTGTGGGCCACACCAAACCTTGTCATGGCTAGATTTTTTCCCACGAAGTTTTGATCCAATAACCTTTACACCACAAAGTGCCTTAACTAAACACCTTGTTAGTGTGTGCTCTATGTCGTATAGGCTTACTTATATAATTATATCATTACATAAGTATTACTAGAAATTAAATTATAATAAAATTTGTTAATAAAACTGACATATAGAATATTATTTTACTCAAATAATATTAATCAAATTTTTAATATTAACCATAAACAATATTAAAATAAATAATATAATTGAGTCCAAGAGTAAGGCATGGGATTTTCTTGTGCAAGTTTAAATAAAGATATTTATTCCTTAATAATAATTAAGAAATTAATATTAATAGTTAATTATTATTATTATTAATCAAAATAATTTTTAGTAAATACAAATATTATTAATTAATTAAAAAATGAATAATAATATTTAAATATAACTTGTTATTATTCATTAAGATATGATGAGCTGAAATGAATTAAGCCATTTTCTAATTCCTAATTTTGAAAAAACTCAATCTATTTAAAGTAAAAAAAAATTGGATTTTTATTAAATATGCGTTAATAATATCATAAATATCATCTAAATATTAATTCCATGGTAGCTCATACATTATTAGGAAAACACATTTGAAGGAAAATATGAGGTAGAAAGTAGAGAAATGGTGCATATATTTAGAGAACTCTAAAATCATTTTATTTGTTCAGAGATCATAATGATTCATAAGAGACACATTCTCAATATTTCATTTCTCACTTCTATGTATTAAATTTTATAATAACAATCGTTGACGAAGAAAATTTTCTTAAATTCTTATTTAAGCATGTCATGTTGGAATTTGTGTTGTAATTTTTCTTCTAGGAGGTTACAAAATCTGAAATTCGACCAGAGTGAGGAGAAATATCACAATTTTCATATATTGGGTCAAAATATTATAGGAAATATGATCAAATGAGTTTGGGGGCCCTACATTCATATTTAAACAAGTCAAGCTAGAATTTCTACTATAACTTTTCTTCTGGGAGGTTCTAGAAGATGAAACTTGGACAATAGTTTGGGAATATACCGTTAATCATCTAGTTAAAAATTTTATGTCTTGGGTCATGATATTTTAGGATATGATAAGAGGAAGTAAAGCATCCTAAATGATCCTAAGTTCATTAATTACATAGGTTATGATGAAATTTCCATTATAATTTTTCTTCTGGGAGGTTCTGGAAGCTGAAACATTGACCATGGTGAGAGGAAATCCAATTAATAATATGGTCCAACTTTGAGATATTGGATCATGGTATTTTAGGATATATGATGAGAAGAATTTAATCTTATTATATTCTCCTAAAAGCATGCATTAAACATGTCAGGTTTTCATTTCTGTTGCAACGTTTCATATGGGGGGTTCCAAAGACCGGTGCTTGGACCATAGTGAGGGGAACTCCCATTGATCAATTGAGATAGTTTTCAGAACATGGAATGTTATAATTTAGCAAATATTCCTTAAGGAAGTTTCTATATTAGTTTACATGTAATGTGTTCAAAGAAATATCTAAATGGTTTAATGATTCAATGCATACAACTGGTGAAATTCCCTAATGAAAATGCTATTTTGTGGATGGGGATAGTATTATTGTATGATAGCATTGTTGTATGATATTATTCATGTACCAAATAAAACATTTTAAGGAATTTTTTAAATATGTTTTATTGAAACTTACACGAAAACTATTTTATAAAATAAATCAAACACATAAAAAAAAATGAATGATCAAGTGGTAGAATTCAGTTAGTATGTTACAAGTGGAATTAGAACAATGTTTCTTATTTGATTTCATACAAAATGTTTGACAAAATATCTATAAGGAAAATACTACTTAATTGGTTATATGAAAATTAGTTGAAGAAACAATTACATGTACTGCATTTGAAAAAATGTAAGAGACATGAAAATCAAGTCTTTACAAGTGTGGTTGGGATAAATTTAGTAAGGGTATGTGACAAAGTGGTATAAGAGCTTATTGACAAGCTTGTAAAATTTAAAAGAAAAGATTAGTAACCTATAACCTATGTACGTCAATGAGGGAATTGGGTATGTTAAAAAGTGGTACAAGGGCGTGGTTCAACACTAGACCTATATAGGACCTCAAGAATAGATGAAATGGGAGCTCTCATACTAGGTGATAACGTGGTATCAAAACTAAGCTTTAGCATTGAACCTCTATGGGATTGAGTATCCGAAATAATTTGATTTCTAAATTAATACCTATGCATGCATGGGTACTAACGTGAATTTTTTTTTCTATATCGATTAATATACTAATGATAATCGAATACTAATTTGAGTTTGATCAGTGAGATAAACCTGTAGGATACTAACTAGTTTCCCTAGAGCAACTCAAGATAATTGGAAAAGTTTATCGTTGAGTGGTACAACCATAACTATGAGGGGGAATATCTAAACTTATATCTTGTTAGTTTTAATAGTTTTCTTAAATATATTGAGAAGTTTTCATATCTTGAATAATAATAGCATAGGAATGATAAAAATTCAAGAGATGAAATATTTCCAAGATGCATGTCTATTGAATAGATATTAAATAATGAGATGTTAGATGCATGATGATATAATAGGTGCATATGGTAATGGATGTGCATGGATAAAGACACAAAGAATTATGTTGTCATAAAATAATACAAAAGAATAATAGTCATTAATGGTAGAGATGTAACTAGGAATATATTGAAAACATGATTGGGAATCCATTGAAGTTGTTTAATGTATTCTTTTCAAATTAAGGATATCAAATATAAGGTAGAAATGAGATAATGGTACAAGTGGAACCTATGCATGCTGATATGCATGTTTCCATAGTGTTATGAGTGCACTTCTCCTTCGGTTTCCTAGCGGAAGGAGACAACCCTTGAATTAGGAGTGTAGGTAAAAGTGTTTGTGTGTGTGGTATAAAAAATAATTGAAGCCTCAAAGGTAAATGAAATTCCTATAAGCCACAAGTCTCTGAAACATACTTCGATAGCCCAAGTTGGAGACCTTGAGAGGATAGTGGCATATCCCAAGGGACTACTGTGATCAGAGAAGGGAGGTCTTACAACCATGGATCAAGTGGGTTGAAGGCCAATGTGGCTCTATTGTTTGGAGGCTACCAGGGTTGGTACCTTGGGCATGTTAGGGCTTGGAGGGAACCTCGATATTTTTGAGGCCAACAAGAAATTATGGAGCCACATGGCTGTGGAGATCCCTAACGAGCCAAGCTAGGGGATGATGGGGTGTTGAAATATGTAACTAGGTTTGGTATTCATAACGACATATGTAATCATGATTTTATGTATTTAATAAAACAAAAAAAATACTATTGTAGTTCTTGAGGCATGTGTTTCATGCTCAAGGGGAATTTATTTTTAGTTCAAGAACACATTGAGTGATTCTAGGGCTTGTCATTGATTCTACAAGTTAATTGAGTCATTTTCATGCATGAAAGACTCTTTTGGGCATGCTACATAATGTAAATACAATTTATTTGAGTCAAAATAAAATCAAAAGACACTCCATGACCTTGTCACAGTGCAAATATCAAGTCACCCTACATGAAGGGACAAGTAAGCCTAAAGGTAGTAATTCATAACCCTCAAAATCCTATAAATAAGAAGGAAATCAACCTCATTTGGACACACTCCTAAGAAATTTTATTCTCCTCAAGAAAGTATCTGGAAAGGAAGAAAAAGAAGAACAAGAACAAGATAAAAAATTTTGGCCTCTCTCTCTCTCTCTCTCTCTCTCTCTCTCTAGTGATAGGGTTTCTATAGTTGTTGGGAAAATTAAAGTGTTTGAATTTTTTTTGGAAATTAGAAGTGTTGGGAAGGTGTTGGGAAAGTCGAAGTGCTACAATTTTTTTGGGAAAGTCGAAGTGTTGTTGGGAAATTCAAAGTGTTAGGAAGAAATTTTTGGATTGAAGTTCCAAAATAATTTTTCAATAAGGTCGAAGTTCCAAAAGAATTTACTAGGTAAGTACAAGTTCCAAAAAAATTTCTTGGGAAGGTCAATGTTGCAGTATAATTTGCTGGTCAAGTCAAAGTTGTAGAAGAATCTGTTGGGTAGATCAAAGTTGCAAAAGAATCTGCCGAGAGGTTGAAATTGCAGAATTTATTGGAAGGAAATCTCATCAACAAATAAAGGTTTTAATTGCTCTTGGAGGGTCTTGGGCAAGGGTCATAGGTCTTGGAAGTTTTCAATTTAAGATGCTATAAGAAGAGAATAATTCTTATGGGTTTTCCTCTCAGATGGAGAGTTTTTTACCCTATCTGGTTTCTTATATATTGTGTCCTTTGTCTTATTGTTATTTATGGTTTGTTATCTATTTGATGAAACAAATACTAATAATAATCAATTACAGGTAGAATCTAATCAAGTTAAGGAAAAATATATCAAAAACAATTATCAAAATAAGGGAATAAATTAATCTAGCTACCCCTAGACTTCTCAACATGGAATCATAACAATGATAACAAGACAAGGAAAGGAATATTAAATAAGGATATTCAAGGGATGAATCAAAATAACATAATAAAGAGTATTTATCATCAATAAGTACCTTTCATCTCAAGGATCATCACATCTCAAGGAACGAATACCTCAAAACCCTAGCTCATCCCAAGAAGGATTATTCACTTGAAGCATTCTTAAGAAGACCACATCATCATCACAAAGAAAATATATATAGAACCCTACCTCAAATAAAAGAAGGAATACTCATTGAAGAATCTTGAATTCTCTACATTGATGAGAATTAAGAAGATGCATTGTCATCATCATCAAGGAATCAAGGTGATCTCCCTCCCTTTTAAGGATTACTTTTTGAAGACATATTCATTAAGACACCATCTTCTATTATCAACATCATCATCAAAATCAAGAAGGAATAAAGTTGAGGATATTTTCGTGCAGAAGAATATTCACTCAAAAATTAATTACCTTTATATTTATAATTGAATCTGCTATCAAAATGACTTCATTTTGCAAGGAAAGAAACAAATTGGTTGGGTCATTAGACTTTCTTGCATGGAAGAAGAGGACAAATTTGATCCTCATAGAAAGTGACATCGTTGAACAATTGAAGGGGTCAGTCACTAATCCTCCAAAGGAATAAGATAAATTTATTGAAATGTATATGAAAGGAAAAATAAGGGCTCAAAGTATTCTCATAGAATCCATTAAATATCCCCTCATTTCGTATGTAGCAAACTTGAAAACATAAAAAAAATATATATGAGAATCTAGTAGAATGGTTCTTTGTAAGTACTCTGTGAGAAGTTATATATTTGAGAAAATATCTATACAAAATGAAGGTTTCAAAGGAATATGGGATAACCTCATACTGTATGAGGGTATCAAAAATTTGAGACCAACTACAAGAATTGGGAGAAATAATGTTTGATTAAAAAATGACCATGATAGTGCTCAGTACTCTACCAAAGGAATGGGGAAACTTTATATCAAGCATCTATGGAAAGAAGGAAGCTACTGAATTTAGTGAAATTTTTTCATTGTGTAATATTGAAGAAAAAAGGTTCAAGGAAAAAAATGATTTAGGATCAAATGAGCAAGTTGAAGCATTTGTTGCGATGACTAGGAAGAAAGGAAAGTTTGGAAGATTTGGTCCTCAGAAAATAACAATAAAGATACGTCGAAGATCCAATTCTATGGTTTACATGAATATGGGCACCATAAGATAAATTTTCCTAAACTCAAGAAGGACAATGACAAAATACGAAGGGAAGAATCCCATATCACCAAAGAAGTGGTAGAAATTGAAAATAAGAAAACAAAGAAGGAGGAAGTAAGAGATCTCTACTATGACTGAGATAATATCCTCCACTATGATATTTTCAGGTTTTTATATAATATCTATCATCACAAGCATAATTTTAGGTATGACATGATGCATCATAGTAGAAGATGGATCATATTAGAATAATACCATGGAAACAAGAGCACATGACATCATTATATAAGCTTGAAAGAATAAACAAAGTAGAAGACTACATGAATATAGCAGTCCTTATATAATGAAATTATATATTGGTAACCTCATTGAAATAATATACAGTGTATAAAGTTGAAAGAAAGTTATCTAGAATGGATGAATTCATGATACATCATCATCATGAGAAAGGAGCTTATGTCGGATGAGGATAATCTAGATCCTCTGTTGGAATCTTCATTATAAGGTTCATCTATACTTGGAATAAGCAAATATCTCGCTGGTCACTCCACCTTTTGTGGGATCCATTATTTAGAATAATGACGGTATGGTGATAGGAAAGTACAACAAGTCAAGATGATTGAATTACTCTAAATCAAGGAAAGGGAATTGTCGAAAGAAGTTGAGATGACAAAAATGAGAAGAGAGGTATGTATATATTTGATATATTAAGTCATATCATCATATAGTTGTTGATAGAATGGGTAAATGATCCACCTTGTGAGCATTATCAAGGATTTATGCATTTGAAAAATGCATGAAGGCATGGTTCACATATTGATAAGATTAAATGAACATAATACATTCTCATATGGATATGAGGTGGTTGACAAAGATAAATGAAATATGGATGAAAGTTCCTAAGGATCAATATGTGAAGAAAGAAATAAAATATCACGAAATATGCAACTATGGCCACGTAAGCAAAGGGAAGTCAACAACCGATGACCTGAAGAATTGATCATGAAATATCCATAGATAATAAGGCCATGATAAGTTTTGTAAAGAAAGGGGACCATTGAAATATGAAATATTTGAGATGTAATTATGAATGTTCAGGATGTTGATGTTGCAAAAAAGCAAGATGTCATGATGAAAGGCCATCACATAAGGTAATTTTTATTTGATGTTCATATTTTATTTTTGAACAACATCTCGATGGGTCGATATAGGGCTACCAAAAATAGGGTTTTAGATGTCACTTACAACAAGAAATTATGTGGTTGGATAAAATATCATAAAGGAAAAATGAGTTGGAGGAGGTAGTTGTATAAAGAAAAAACATATGTTGACTAGAACATCACTTTCTGATGAAGAGAATGATGACATGACTGATGTAGCTCATGAAGGAAAGTGATGGATGGTTGATTCCCTACAACTAATGTACGATCCATTATGAAAAAGATGAACTTAATGACATCGAAATAAGGATCCCCACAAGCAGCTAAGAGTCCTATGATCTCCACTTATAGTAGAAAGTTGTTGGAAGAAAGTCCCTTGTTAAGAGTGATCTTGGACAAGTCCCTAGATAAGACAGAGCTTGGGTATATTCCTCGTATAAGAATAAGTACATTCCTTTATAGGAATGAGTAAATCGTCCCTAGTTTAAAGGGCGAGAGAGACACATCATTCTTTTCTTCAAATTTTTAAGAAAGAATGGAGGATTGGTTAAGCATCTAGCAGTCGATACTCTTTAAGGATGTGGTAGGGAATCCAAGAAAAGAGTAGTGGAAGAGGAATTATATTATTTGGGTACTGGGAAACCAAGATAAGAATATTCCTAGAAAGACATACTCTATGAACACCTGGGCGGGGTATGTTCCTTGAGAGACAATGATGATGGTGTATGTTAGAAATTTTCCTCATCAACATTATGCTCCGATCTTGTCGAGAGATAGAGCTATTAGTAAATTCCTTGCTATGTTAAAATGATGGTTCGTATAATTGAAAAACATGGCTTACGAATCCAACTCTTCTTATGATAATTCTTTACATTGAGGATTTCCATGTACCTTCTATGGATTATGAATAAATCCCTAGTTAAGAGGGAACATTGAAACATGTAACTAGGTTTGGTCTTCATAATAACATATGTAATCATGATTTTATGTGCTTAATAAAAAAGAGAAAATAAATATATTATTGTTATTCTTAAGGCATGGGTTTGATGCTGTAGGGAAATTTATTTTTAGGTCAAGCACCCTTTGAGCGCTTTTAGGTCTTTTCATTGAGTCTACAAGTCAATTGATTCATTTTCATGTATGAAAGACCCTTTTGTGCATGTTACATATTGTAAAGAAAATTTATTTGAGACAAAAGGAAATAAAAAGGCCCTCCAATACCTTGTCATGGTGCAAAGATAAAGTCTCCCTACATTAAGGGATAAGTCAACCTAAAGATAACAATTCAAAGCCCTCAAAATCCTATAAATAAGAAGGAACTAAACCTAATTTAGACACACTCTCAACTAAGTTTTATTTGCTCAAGAATGTAGCTGGAAAGGGAAGAAAAAGAAGAAGAAGATCAAGATAAAAGTTTTGGGCCTCTCTCTCTCTCTCTCTCCCTCCCTCTCTCTCTCTCTCTCTCTCTCTCTCTCTCTCGCGTGATATGGTTCCTATATTTGTTGGGAAAATTGAAGTGATGGAATTTTGTTGGGAAATTTGAAGTGCCGGAAAGTTGTTGGGAAAGTCGAAGAGGTGGAAAGTTGTTGGGTATGTTGAAGTGCTACTGGGAAATTCGAAGTTCTATTGGGAAATTCAAAATGATATGAAGAAACTACTAGATCAAAGTTCGAGAAGAACATGTTGAGTAGGTTGAAGTTCCAGAAGAATTTTATGGGAAAGTCTAAGTTCAAAAATAAATGTTGGGCAAGTCGAAGTTCCAAAACAATTTGTTGGGAAGGTCGAAGTTGAAGAATAATTTTCTAGGCAAGTCGAAGTTGCAAAAGAATCTGTTGAGAGGTCGAAATTGCAGAAGTTGCTAGAAGGAAATCTCATCAAGGAAGAAAGGCTTGAATTGGTCTTGGAGGGTCCTAGTCAATGGTAATAGGTCTCGTAATTCATCAATTTAAGATTATATAAAAAAATAAGAATTCTCACTGGTTTTCCTCTTAGTTGGAGAGGTTTTGGCCCTGGATGATTGCCTATATATTGTGTCCTTTGTATTATTTTTCTTTATGGATTGGTAGCTGTTTGATGAAGAGAATAATAATAACAATAAATTTCAAGAATAAGATAATCAAGTTAAGTAAAAATGCATCAAAAGAAATTATCAAAACTTAGAGAAATCACCTAATCTAGCTTCCCCTAGATTTCTCAACATGGGGGATGTGGGCTTATTGGTTGGGGACTGATAATTTTGGTATCCTATCCTTTTTTTTGTTCAATATTGGTTACATATGATACTTGAATCTTACTAAGACAATGTATTTGTGGATTCATGGCCTAACCCGAGAATGATCCACTATGGAGTAAAACAGGACAAGCAAAGCCCATGGAGAAGAGGAAACATGAGGTTTTCCACTAATTAGTGTTTTCTCTAGATAAGTGTTCTAAGAATTATTGTTTATGAGTCTTCAATTTTTTGAACACTTAAAGAATTGTTTGAATTCTTGAATAAGTGGATGATTATGAGTATATGTTTGTAATATTCCATGAAGGAATGATCATGTTCTAAGAAAAAATTAATGATATAATGTGTGGTTAGACGATTGATATGGAAAAAAGTGCAAAGGGGAGGGACCCCATAGCTATTACATGAAATAAATTTGGGTTATGATATTGTTAAGAATTTGATAAATATTAATTCTTTATTTAATAAAATTTCTATGCTTATTCATATGATGAAATTCTTAATGAGCTTGGAAGGCTACCTTGCAAATTTTCATTATAGGGAAGATGTTGATAAAGAATTAATCAAGGAGCAATTAACTAGGTCAATATGAACCATATGGATAGTGAAGTAACAATTGTGAAAATTACTTAAGAAGGGAATTTTACTTAACTAAAAATTTTTCTTGGGTGATATATTTTATTTCTGAAAATAATATGAATGTGTGAATGGTGAGAAAATTGAAGCTATTGCTTGCTATGATTCGGGTAATACAGTAAGGCTATCTAATGAATTCCATGTCATGAAAAATATTCATATGGAAATTGTGCAAAGAGTAATATATTGTTGTTAACTAACATATAAAATGAAATAGTGTGCTTTTGAGACTTATCATGTTAATGATTGGAACAAGAGAGGATGAAAAATAAATATAAAAACAAATGTCTATAAAGCATGGAATATGTGCATGTATGGCACATGCATGATAATATGTATGTGCACATTTTTGGGTTCATGATTGAAGGTAGTATTTGAATGTGTAACTTGGTGCAAATTCCTTGTATTAATACTCATTGAAACTTCTGTGTAAGAATATGAAATGATAGGTTCATTACTAGCATGTGAGGCTGAGATCATTCCACTGACTGCTAAATTTTGCAACATCATGTATGCTAAGTATTCAACAGAAGTCCTTGAAAATATATTCGATAAGAATGCATGTTATGGTAACCAAGTAAGTAGAGAAACTAGTAAGAAAAGGTAAAAAGGTAAAGGCGTTGGGTAATAATTACTCTCATTTAAATTTGATATCACTTTTAATTAAAAACTAGTGTTAGTTTTTGTAGCTCGAGAGGTACTTCTGCATTAGAATTCCTAGCATGCAAAAGTGGTTGAGCTTATTTCACTCTCTAGTTACTTTACTTTATAAAGTTAAAAGTGAATTTTACTAAGATGAGTGTGACTTAGCTTGGTAACTTAAGTGATTTAACTGAACCCAATGCGAGATTAAGTCATGGGAATTGATCTTGATATGGGGAGATATAATATAAGCCATTGAGATCTAGGGTTAGGGATTTTGGTCATTAAATAGAAGTAAAAGGAGAATGGGAGACTGAAAATGCACACATTTTTAAGAAGAGAGGAAGAAGAGTTGAGAAAAAAAATAGAGAAGGGGTAGCAAGGAGAATAAGGGCGAAGAGATGTCTCTAGATTGGGCACACAATTATAGGAATGTTTCCATGCATTAAATAGGTCATAGAACTAAGTATGGGTGGGATTGTATAGGCAAGGAAGTGCACAAAAAGTGATGCATTTAGTTTTGTAATGTATAAGTTATCTCTACATAGAAATAGAGGCAGTAAGTGTATAATTTTATAGGCTCATTTGGGAATGATTCTCAAGTGAAGTAATAGTTACATTTGGCATGAAATTCAAGGGAAGAAGGAATTTTTTCTTACATTATATTCGTTCACATTTATTGAAAGTTATAAAACAGTAAATCTTGGTAATGAAACATGAGAATTGATTCAATTTCAATAACATAATATTCAAGGACTATTTAGCATGATTTATGAGATAAGTATAGCTTTGTATAGTTGGAAAATTTAGTTGTTGTAAACTCAGAAGTTTCCTTTATGATCGGAATAACAAATTACTCTTCTCACTAGTTTTCCCTTTGATGATTTTCTAGGGGCATTGCCTAGAATTTATATGTCAAATGTGTGGTTTCTTACTATTGTTTCCCACTACTTAAGACAAAATTTAGTAATTTTTTTTCCCATAAAAATAATATTATACATGTTTAAGCTTAAATGCATTATTTGGGAATGTTTTTATTGGATAAAGAAATCATGTTTTAACTAATTGTTCGACAAAATTCCTACAAGAGAAATGAGCTTGAAGGTGGTTTTTCAACAGGGTATTAGAGTTGGGACTCTAAATTATAGTGGTAATATTTTGACATAGTGATATTGTAAGATTGTAATGGGTTTTGTTAAGAAATCAGAGAAGAGAAACATTATTGTTGGTCAATGATACAAATTTTAATAGCAAAAAAGTTGAAGGTGGAGGATAGGATGAGTGAGATGATAATTTTATCCCATAGAAGCAGAGGTTTGTATTGGTGCTTCAAGATTTTTAACTATGGGACAGTGTTCATAGGGTAGTGAAAATACCAACTGATCCAGTACATGTAGCTAATTTTAACAAGAGGAATGTGAAGGAAAAGAGGTTTCTACTATATGACATTAAATACCACCTTATTCCTCATGTTTGGGGACCGATGTATTCATTTGAGATGTGGGAAACCTTAATATAATGTTTCTAGAGCACTAATAAGAACAAAAGGATGGTGTGGTAGAAAAATCTAAGGAAAACTAAGATGACCAAAATCGACATAGTTTTCTCATAACTCTCCAAGATTACTTGAGTAAGAGGTGAGTATTTAGTCATGGGAGAAATCGTCTGTGATGAGTAGCTAGTTAGATCAAACATGAGTTGACTTTCCATGCAATGGGATGCCTTCCTTGATGGGATAGTGGCCTCTTAGCATCTTCTACACTATGTAATATTTTGGGATGATTTCCATCAAGAGGAGATAAGGTGTAATGTCATGAGTGATGGGAAGTGTGGTGGGGGAGAAGAGGAGAATATTTATCTTACTACAAAGGAAAAAGGAAAAGATAAGATGGAGGGAAGTGGGGTATATTATTCTAATAAGGACATGAGCAAAGTGAAATTATTTGCATGTCACAAGACTAGTTATTGTGTAAGCCTTTATACATACAAGAAGAAGTAGAAAAAGGCTCAAGAAATAGTAGTAGCATCAGATAAGATTGTTGAATCTAGCTAATTAATTTGAGAAATATTTTTCTATTAATACCTATATTTTAGATAGTATTAGTGTTGTTTATGAAGATAGCGGGTTATGGATAGTGGTAAGTAGAGCATCCAGTCACAAGACATGGGCGAGGTCAATATTTCATAGTATTTTAGAGATATTATCAAACTATAGTATGAATAGTACAATTACCATGCATGTAGTGAAAGTGGTTGTACATGCCAAATTATATCCAGAGTCATGAGGATTTTTGGAGGTGACAAGAATGTTATTTGTTCCAAGTTTTATGGCTCACTTGCTCTCAATGTCAATATTATAGGGTGATGGATATAGATTTGTGTTACAAGATTGATATGTACTTTTATATTTAGAGGGAATGATATTGGATGAAAAAATAGTTCTTGGCATTGGGAAGGAGAAATCATATAGGTTGCTATCAAATCTTGTTGGTGTATCTGTCAAGATATTCAATAGAAGTTCATAGTTAGTTATCAAGAGGGGAGATGCAACTAGGAAGAGCAATTATTCTAGTATTGTAAGGACACTCAGTTGGTATGAGAGGGAATTTATATACACTCAAGAGTGTGATGCAACTCCTTAGAGAACAATTTCTTATAGAAAGTTCTAATATCAAGTTTTAGATCACATATCAGGACATGCTTCAAGTTCAAAGGGAGAAACTATAAATGGTGAGATGCGAATGGAGACAGATTCAGATAATGGAGGTGCTAGAAGTACCTCCCTCACTAAGTGGTGGTGTTAGTTTTCAAAGCTCGTGATATATTTTCTCTTTAGTAGTGCCTAGTGCTTAGAAATGAATGAGATTATTTTGCTCTCTAGGCACACTACTTTAGAAGGTTAAATAATGACTTTTATATTTAATGATTAAAAGTGACATTTTATAAAGTGAGTGTGATTATATAAATTTTTCTCACTTATGTGATTTAATTGGGCCCAATCTAAGATTAAGTTATGATTTTTGATTTGAGATGGTGAGATTTAATTTTACCCATTGAGATATAGGGCTAGAGACTTTGGTCATTAAAGAGAAATAAAAGGTCAAAGGGAGAGTGAAAAAAAACCTTTTTTTTAGATGAGAGGAAGCATATTTAAGGAGAAAAGATAGAGAAAAAAAATGCAAAGGGCTCACATCCTAAGAAAAGAGGCCTCCAGGTTAGGCCCACACTTCTAGGAAAGTTTCCATCTATTAAGAAAGTTGTACAACTGAGTATGGAAATCATTTTATAGGAAAATAAGGGCACATAAAAATTTATGCATTTATTATTTTACCATATAGGTTACCTATATACATAAATCAAGGTAGTAAGAGCACAATTTTGAAGGATGCATTTGGGCACAATTTTCAAGTGAAGTAATAGGTATATTTGGCATTAAATTTGAGGCAAGGACATAAATTTCAAGGTATTTTTAGCCAAATTTGTTGTAGGACATACAAAATAAAACATAGCGTATACAACATGAGAAACGAGGAAGGTTATACAATAAACAATTAAGGAAATTTTGGCATAATTTATGAGATAATTACAACTTCGTATTGCGGGAAACTTCACCTCTTATAAACTCAAAAAATTTCTCTATGATATCAATAATAAATTCCTCTTCTCATTGATTTTCCCTTCAATATTTTCTAGGGGCATTGCCCAAAATATTTGTGTCAAATGTGTGGTTACTTATGATTTTTTTCTACGACATAAGATAAAATTTAGTCATTTACATTTTTACTCATAAAAATAAGATTGCATGTGTTTAAGTTTAAATGAATTATTTGAGAAAGTTTTCATTGGAGATATATATTAGAGTTTGACAAAGTGTTTCACAAAAATACTAGAAGGGAAATCAACTTGTAGGTGGTTTTTCAACTGTTAATGCTATTATTGCATGGATTCATCAGAAGGGATATGGTTAAGGGAAAAAATTTCAACACAAAAAAATAGTAAAATAATAATAACATGTGCATGCACTAAGCTACCATGTTGAACAAATATTAAATGAATGAATAATAAAGTCATGAGATAAAATATATTTGGAAATGCATTGAGAGAATGCATGAAAATTTTGGATATATGAAGCAAATGTATGGAATGTAATTGTCTTCATGAGTCCATGAATGTTGGACCAATATTTTGTAAGCCTAAAACACATGATTCTATCATATAATGTTTAGTTTTCTCGTAAGTAACATGTAATTGAATGATTGGTTTTTCCTAGTCAATATGAAAATTGTATGGAATTGTTGATATATGAAATCATGTTTTTCATCAATTCTTAGTGGGGTTATCACAAAGAAATAAAGCCTTAAGTGTGTAAATCTTGTCAGAATCCTTTTGATGCATCCATGTGTTATTATGGCATGATTTGGTCATGAAATTCATATTATGAATCATGATGTCACATATCCATATTCCATTGATTGCATGTGTACTTGTACGACACAATTAATTGCATGATTGAATTTCATGAAAATAAATAAATTTTAATTTGAGGAATTGTTGAGTAGTGGAATGAGTGTCATGAATCTCTCATCCTAAAAAAAAAAAGTTGAATTTAATTTTTCATGAATTTAGAGATATGTATATTTAACTTTTGACTCAATGATTGTTATGTTTGAATGTGTTATGGAATGTGCAGAATGATTGTGAATAAAATAAATAATGAAATTATATATTTATTTCAATTTATTTTTAAACCAATTGAAAGTGATTGAGCTATTATGTGTATAATAATTTTGAGATCACTTCAAGAGATTGTTATAAATATTTCAATGAAAATATTTTATGTGTGAACACTTACCATTGTGTAGCTGATTAAAAGTAAAAAGTAAAGTTTAAAGGGAATTGGTTATGATAATGAATGTTGTTTACTACGATATGTAGAAAGAAAATATCACAAGCATAATGTCATATTTATGAAATTTGAATCCTATATGAAGCAATTTTGGAAAATAAAAAAATGAGCACTATTTGATTGAGATTGTTATGATTAATATTAGTCCAAGGGGATTTGTAATAATGGCGAATGGGTTTTTTGTTAACACACTCTATTTTAAAAGGTCAATGTTCAAATCCAAAATGGGTGTTTACGCCACAAAAAAAAAATATTATGATTAATCTCATGGAAATTGTATGCTTGTGATACATCTAATATGGTTATATATCTAGGAAGGATAGATAAATGTTCTGATGCTATAAATCCTAGGAACAATTTCTTTGTAGTGACACTGGAACTTTATGACACACATTTATCACCATGAGTTATGATGTGACAAATCAATTTTTCTATTTAGATCAAGTGAGAGGGATACATTGGTTGTAAGACGTGATAAGTCTTGAGACACTTCTTGTGTAAATAATACTTGGTAAGGAATGGATTGCCTGAGGGAAAGAGGAGGTAGAGAAGGGGATGCATGAACTTGGAAGGTGTGTGACTACAAGGAAGGGGGAAGTTGAATGGATTGGTTTTAAAATATTCATGTACATACTCATTAGGATCATAAATTCATTGGGTTTGCCTAGGAAAAAAATCAATTGAACTTGTTCCTTGTGCAAGCCCTGTGAGCAATGAACAACCATGTGAAAATGTGCTTGAATCCTAGGAGATATAAAGTTAATTGGACCATGAAAAAGAATAACATTTCTTGAATTGGAAACTAAGGACATGTAAACTACTACTGATATGAAAGTGGCATATCCATTCTTTCGCATAGAATGGTTCTACAGGTCGTAGAACACCGACGGCGATGTTCCTTAAAGGGGGATGGGATTGTGTCACCATTTCATTACCTCAAATTTAGTAATGCAATTTAGAGTGTATAATGTTTGGGTACCATCATTGATATTATGATGTCAAAATATATTATATGATGTAATGTCTATTTTTATTAATAAAATTCTGGATCTAAATTAAGTGGACAACCAATTGATTATGATTTCTTATGGAGGGGGGAAATGGAGGGGGGAAATTTACTAAAGAGGAAATATTAATTGGGTGAATATTTACCTTAATGTGATAGTTGGGAAGATTAAGGGTCAAGTTGTGTTTATAAAAATGAAAGAAAAAAGTTATTGAAGAGATTTTTCTTTTTTCCTTTTCTTTTATGATAATTACTCCATTATTCTTCTCATAAACTCTTTTTTTCCTCTCTCACCCATAAATTTTATTTGGAATTAGAATTTGTGACATATTGTGTAACAATAAATTAATGTGTTGTAGCGATTTTTCTTTCGACCAAATGGTTTTAAGGAATGGGAATTGTATTGGTTGTGTGTGGCACATAAAGCACAAAAGAGGGGAGGTTTAGGGAAGTGTAAGGATAATAAAATGACTCCATTTTTTTTTTATGCGTACATGTAATTTTTTTCATAGTAAAATACAGAAAGGCTTTATCAGTTAGTTTTATTATGTGTGTGAAGGAGAATGACCTTCACTTATGGTGTTAAAATATGGTTTTAATTCAAGTGTGCGAAACATCCTTGAGTTAATTTCTCCTTAATGCATCGTGATCTAGCATGGGGGTGGCTAGTTGTGAGAAAAATTGCAACAAAACTGAGCCTATGGTGGGGTGGAACATGCTTCACCCTAATTTAGTTTCTAGTATTTTCCTAGTTGTAATAGATAAACATTTATTTTTATTTTAATGATGTTTCTAACATAGATGTATGAGTGCCATTCATGATTATTTAATTTATACCAACAAATTTATATATAAATGCATTTACCCTTCATAAAATTTATCATGGTTGTAGTTGTTAGACTATTTGGCTATAGCTTTTTATATTTACTAAACTTTGTAACAACACTGGTTGAGAAAGATAGGCTTCCTAAATTGTACTTTAAATAACTCCTGTTGGGATTTCAGCTATAAATTTTCTTCTAGGAATTTTAGAAGCTAAAACTTGGATCATAGTTAGAGGAACTATCGCCAATCCTTTGGTCCAATTTACAGATCTTGGGTCACGAAATTTTAGGAAATATAATCAGAGGAAGTTGGGCTTCCTGAATGTGTCGTTAATAATGTCATGTTGGAATTTGTACGACAGATTTTCCTCGGGGAGGTTCCAGAAGCTGAAACTTCGACCATAGTGAGGGGAAATTTTGTTGATCATTTAATCCAACTTTCAAATCTTGGGTTGGGATAATTTAGGAGATATGATCATAGGAATTTTAGCTTCCTATGTGCTCCTAAAATCATGCATCAAACATGTCATGTTGGAATTTCTATTATAAATTTTCTTGTGAGAGGTTATGAATGTTAAAACTTGGTCCATAATGAGGGGAAATCCAACTAATAGTTTGGTCCAAATTTAAGACCTTTGGTTGTGATATTTTAGGATATCTGGTCAAATGAATTTGAGCTGTGTGAATGCTTATAAAATTGTATATCAAACATGTCATGTTGACGTTTCTGCTATAAATTTTCGTCTAGAAGGTTCCAGAGGTTGAAACTTCGACCATAGTGAGGAGAACTCCCACTAATAATTTTGTTTAGTTTTCAGAACTTGGGCTAATATAATTTAGGATATCTTCCCTGAGGAAGTTTCAATATTATTTTGCATGAAAATTCTTTGAATAAATGCCTAAATGGTTTAATAAATCATTCCATAAAAGCTATTTGATGAAATGACACAATGATAATTTTGTTTTGGGGATAGCGATGATATTGGTGTTTGTTAGAATTGTTATATGATAGTATTGTTTTATCTAATCTATTAATATTTTCATGCAAATTGTTTGAATAAATATAAATGTGTTTTATTACAATTAGCATAAAAATTATTTGATAAAATAACTCAAAGTCAAAAATAAAAAGTTGCATGATTGAGTGCTATATTTCAATTAGCATGTCACAAGTAGAAATAGAGTGATGTTTCTTATTTAATTTCATACCGAATATTTGAAAAAAAAAATCTATAAGAAAGAAGAGTACTTAATTGGTTGTATAATAAGCATTTGAAGAAGGGTTTACATGTAGAGTGTTTGAAAAAATGTATGATAAAAGAAAATCAAATTTTTGCAATTGTGGTTAGGATAAATTTAGTAAGGGTATGTGACAAAGTGGTATCAGGTCTTACTGTAAGCTCTTGAGGAAGAAAAAAATTTGATACCTTATATCCTTAATCGAGCACTAAGGCACTAGGTATGTTACAAAGTGGTATGAGAGCGTATTGTCAATACAGTAAAAGGAAGAATAAAATTTTGGGTACTCTATAATATATGTAAGCTATTTATGGAACTCGATATGTTACACTAAATATGTATAGTGATACACCCCTACACCTGGTCTATAATCCATAAATACATAATCACTGGAATTTCTTGAATTCCCATCTACTATTTTATATTCACCTTTAATAACCATCGAGCTACCTAGAAATCATTAGATTCATCATTATTTAATGTAATTAGAGTTTGTTTCCATAATTTTCATAATTCCAACAAAAAATAATTGCCCAATTCATTTTAATTTGAGGAAATGATTCTTATATGTGTCCTACAAAAAAATGAAATGAACACAACATATGCAAATTTGTACGAGATTGATGTGACATGGTTAAACTAAAAACATCAATGGATCCAATATACGATGTGATATATATATATATATATATATATATATATATATATATATATATATATATATATATATATATATATATATATATATATATATATATATATATATATATATATATATATATATATATATATATATATATATATATTAAGGTCATAGATATTGTCATATTATGTTGAAATGGTTGATGCACCTTTCTCTATTAGGGTTGCTTCAACAACAACATTGGGATATAGTGCAAGTGATACATGTTCCAATTCATCGACCTAGTCCATTAATTAACAATTATCCTATTTACCACTACTACATGCACCACAGAAGCAATCCAAATTTCACTTCTATATTTTGAAATATGGTGTCTAAACTGAACTGGATGAAATGTATGGGTTCCTTGTACTATTCTAAAATGATATGAGTGTTTTTTATTTCTGTTGACCACTTCCCATAAATTTATTCGCACATGACTTATACTTGCTGATGTTTGCTACTCGTTTACTCTGAAATTATTATATAGTGCCATTGGACTATAAATTTTACAACTTGGATAAATATATTTCTCGTAAGCCACATCCCTATCCCAATTAGTCTCACCTTTCCCATGCCTAATCTGAAATTAGTTCCAAATAAGGGGCACATTCTATGTTTTGTGAAATACACTGAATCATTAGAATACATCAATTTTTTTGAATTTTCGTCAATATCCATTTTTCCAAATCCAATGTTAAATCATATATATATTTATATCCTTCAATTTATCATAAAACATTTGAAATAAATGTTACACAAAGTTGTTCATGGTGCCTCTCAATACTTATGTATAAATTTTTCTCCATTGTGATCCTCCTCTCATTGTTGTTATCTGTTCCATTGTTCCAATATATTTATAAGGGGAAATTTATCCTTACATAATCTAAAATATTCTTCTTTCCATCATGCTACATGCACATGTTGAACAAATGTTTCATTTATTATAAAAAAAGTCTTCATAAAATCAAATAATCATACTTGATGAAAAAAAAACATGATAAGAAAAAATATATATGTTGAATTTGAAGTTGCATATTAAGAAATAATCCTACCTTAACAGACCTTGGTGTTCACCAATGTAATATCTAGAATATTCCTCCCAAATTCATGCTCTTTTACTTTTATGAATGCACTCGCTCAATAATGCAAATGCACTGCAGTTGGAGCATGTCCCATCTAAACCGTATTTCCGTAATATATTTGTTAATCAGGCCTTCGACGTATGATGTCGTGAATCAATTCTCTTAATTAAATTATTAGTGGTAGTAATCAAAACAAGATGTTTGTGTACATATGAGTCATAAAAGCGCTCTTTCTTGAATCCTGTATAGAGTTCTATTTGTGACATGTCAATGTCGAAGTTAATGTGGGGTTGATTTTTGCAATATTTTTACAACTTCAACACATATTTTTTATTGGATTAATGGCTAGTATTTTCATGCCAAAAATCTCTACTACTTCCTTAGAAACATCATATATGAGTGAGGATACCAATGAACGCGTAATAATTTATTTGACAATGGTTGTAAAGTTTTTCTCTTGCAATATAAAACTTTCAAATAAATTTTTAATTTATTTTCAAAATATGATATGTGCATGACATTAAATGATGTTGTCTTGCGGATCTGTTTACGATAGATTTTGATGTTACATGACAATATACATTACAATCTTTCGAACTAATAGCTTTCCGTTTATTTTGAAAGCATATTGGTTTCTAACAATGTGATTACCGGTGTCTGCACTTATAAATATATTTATGCATAAAATTATCCTAACACTAAATTTAATTATGCTTTAAATTAAGTTAGATTAAATTGTAAATTTGGTATCAAAACTTGTGAAGTATACGACATAATATATGCTAGGATTTTAGCTTTCAATTAAGAAAGAAATAAATTGTAATGACATAAAAAAAAATTAAATGACATGAAATGAAATACTAATCTATAAAAGCATTGAAAAATTAATCTAGGAAAGCAAGGAAATTTCTAATTTAATTTACGAAATATTGTAAATTTAATCTAGAAAGCATTTAAAATCTATTTCTATGGAATAAATCAACTCTAATCATAAATGAGAATGTTTTAGATTTTTATTTTGGTATTTTTTATATATCTAAGCACTTGATTGCAATATAGAAAAGAATGAAGTGACAATTAGAAACTTGAAAATAAATCCTTTAAAACAAATAAATAAATCAAATCCTAAGTGATCATTGAAATGTAAATTATTTCTTAATTAAAAATATTAGAGATTTGTGACGACTTCAAAAACTAGATTGATTTAGGTTCAAAATGAGTGATCTCTTTCTTAATTTGATGGAAAGTTCAAATTATTTTTTCTATTGATATATTTGTTAGTCGCAACATGAAATATGAAAAAAAAAAATTGAAAGATCCTTGAATATCTCCAAAATTGCGCATTGTTTTGAATAAATTCCCTAGCTTCAACTAAATTGGCTCATTCTACACAAAACCCATTTTTTATTTTTTCAAGATCCATCTTATTTTGGCCAGAAATTGCGTCAGAAGTTAGCTTCTCAAACATTGTTGTTAATCTAAATAACCATCTTTGATCAAGTGTTGAAATCTCACAATTGGAACATTAAACAAAGTTTTATTGTTGATCTACAAACAAAACTAAATTAAAACATAAGAAAACTAATATAAATAACATATGTTATGAAACTAAATTAATTATAAAACTACATCTTACAACAAAATAACAATATAAAAGTGTAAAATAAATAACAAAAGAACTTATCAAATGTGTTTTACTCCATCATAGTTTGGAATTATGATCCAAGAGTTCCCCTGTTTGAACGGAGAAGGAACTCCTATTTATAAAAAAATTAAGATAGCTAATTAATATATGTAGATCCACAAATCTCTCCTAGATCAACAAATATCTTCTAGATGCACAAATATCTCATGTGGTTACAACCATGTGTTAACATATAGCAAGTAACATCTATACATATCCACTCACAAATCTCTAAAATATTTGACTAGGAATCTTATCAAAACATTCATTATTTTTCTCCATCAAATGTATTTGAATGATTATCTCAAATATTCTTCAAATATTCAAGATTTTGAAGTGGAAATTCGAATTTGAGACTTAGAGTACAAATATGACTTTGCTGGAATCTTCAAATATGATTACACACATCACAAAACTCATCCAATTTTTATATATAAGTGAATACATGTTATATTTCTAATATTTAGTCACAAATTCACTCAAAATACTAAAATAATGCTTTGGAAAATAATAATGATAAACCCATATATGATCATGAAGATGGTCTTAGTGTAAAGTTATAATATAGTGGAATATGGTTAAAAGTGAATGAAAATATGATGAAAAAGTTGACATTTTGAAGACCCAACATTGTCCTCCCAACTGAAGATGTTACATGTCCTCATGCAACGTTGCATTGATTCTCATCAACTAAATTAATCTCATTTTCTGTATACTTTTGGAGTGAAATATTATGTTTTATCAACACGTCGTTTTGTTACTTGAGATACTTTTCCAATATTTGCATCCTTTGGAAAGTATTCTTCATTTCTTTATTTTTCTATAGAGCTCCCTATTGTGGAGCCTTTTTTGAAATATATGTAAGTTGCAACTATTGTGGTTGGTTCTTGTTGTTGAAATTTGCAACAAGAAAAAATGAAATTGGCATCCAGAAACAAAATCTAGAAAATGGCACCGAGAAATGGTTACCATGCGAGGCTTTTGATTTAGTTATCCTTAATGAAATTAAAAGTAAATTGTAATATTATCTCATAAAAACTTGTAATAGTTAACTAAGTGTGATATACTTAGTTAGCTCAATAATTTCGAGTTGATGGTCAAAGGATAGGCATGTAGAGTGATTCTATTATTTAACAGGGTCCAGTTGCAGTTGTAGCACTAGTGTGGTGTGAGTGGGATCAATTAACTCACATTAATTGAGTTAAAATAAGTTTAACTAGTTCTAACTCATTGATGAGCTAGTGGAAGGTCAACTGAATTAAAATATATTTAATTCACAATTATTGATCTACCAAGTAACTGATGAATCACTATTAATAGTTTCATGCATGTCAATTCTGATGGAGACCCAATTAAGAAAAAGGTTTAAGACAAGTAAACTATCAGTTGTATTTTTGGCGAACTGCCCAGGTGCAGCTATAAAGTCAGAGGAAGGCTCCATAGGGATTACACAGTCAAGGAAGTTTTATTATCCTATTTAATAGGGATTAATTTCCTAGGGATTCCACGAGCAAGGCTAGGCTAAGGAGGGGTTGACAATTGGCTAATTATTGGTCAATTTTGCCTAGGAATTGTTAGACAATTGTGAGCAGGATCAAAGTGAGATAGTGAAGATAGTGCAGGATCTTCTCAGTGTGAGAAATAATTGTATTGTTTCATGAATATTTGAATATGTACAATATATTATAGAGGGTTTTTGAGAAGTTTCTTTCCCCAGGAAAATCTTGTGTTGTGCGATTGATTTACTTCTTTCTCTTACTTGCATGTGATTGAGCGGTCGTTATTTATATTCCTGAAATATTGTAGAAGGATTTAGTATCTTGTTTTAGTAGATTACATGATCGGATTGAATCCATTGATATAATTTCTACATGGTATTAAAGCTGCATTAGATATTTTCTACACCTCAGTGGCCACCACAAGAATTGCAAGTGTTATTTCTTGTGTAGCAACACTTTTGCTTTACTTTTATTCTTGCTGCAACAATGAATATTTGAAAATACATTCAAAATGAATACCCATTTATAGACATATAAATTGATATTTTCTCATAATCTGAATCATTCCAAAACATATTCAAATTTGAATTGAAGAGAAAGAATAGTTAGTTGGGTGAAAAATGTTGGTGAGCAATATATGAGATTATGGAATATGGAATTGAAAAATGATAATGAATATACCCACCAACTAAAAGTGTTTTCTATATTTGAAAAATGTGGAAAGAAATGTCAAATGGGAAATTTTCCAAATACATGTCTTTTAGCGTTTAAGGAATTATTGATTAAAAATTAGAAAACAACATACCTTCACCTACCTAAAAATTCCATAGGCTATGCATATAAGAGATCTTGGATGTTATTTTTTATCATTGAATGTAAAGTGAAAGAATCTGATATGATTCTTATTTTCCCTTGTTTGTATAAAAAATGATGAAATATGAAATTTTAGCCTTTGTGCCTTCTTATTATTGGAACTAGGAATTGAACCTTGATTTATTAGAACATTTCTATAGGTTTTTGTTTATATCATAAACCATACAGTCTTCACATTTAATCCCGATTAATATAATTCAATCTATGTGAATGGATTTAGTTGAAGGCAAACATAGAAAGAATTCGCTGGATTACCAACCATTAATATCAATCATTAACCAATGTGACATAACTCAACAAATAGGCTTGTCATTGATGTATGAAAGCTCTAAGGCACTTAAAATAATCTATAATATTGGTCACCAATAAATTGTTGAAGTCAATGGGAAAAGATATGTTGGAAGGTGGGCCTTAAGGAATCCCACATCAACTAACTCGAGCATAGAACTTGTTAGCACTACAATTTTTTCAAAAAAAATTGAAGTCTCGTCATCATTGTAAAGTTCTATCTTTGATCCTCTTCCGTCTCATAACTCATGGTGAAGAACCTTGGAGGATTAAAATTGTATGAGTCTTTATTACTTTGTAATAAAATTCAAAAGGAGTTTTGATTCCAATACTATATTTATGTTATAAGGTTGATAGGGTAAAGTCTCTTTGAAATAGGTATTTTAACTACTTTTAGTGGTTGAAGTCATAGGTTTCCATCTAAAAAAGAGTCTTCTTCTTTCACCATCATTTTCTTTCCAAGGTTGGAGACAGAGTGTGAAGATCATGAATTCCTCTAAGAATAACAACATCATTAGTTTTTCTTTCCATGAAAGACAACTATTATTTTCAAAAGCTATGGTTTTGAATAAAAGTAGTATTTTTCAGAAGGGTAGTAATTTCCTGCAAATTTATACAAAGGAGCAGAGGAAATAGTATTTAACCAAGACATCATTGCTATTTGAAGATTAAGGAAAATGTTGAAGTATAAGGTGTTGCATATCCGAAGAGTATTCATTTTTCATTTGAGAGATGAATTAAAAGGTGATCATTTTATGTTAAGGTTATGCCACTGTATTGCTACTTACTAAAAAGTATAGGTGTGACAAGCACAGTACAAGTATAAATAATGAAAATAGGTGATGCAGTTGGTGAAATAAGTGGAAATGGTTTTAAATTATTCCTATGATTCGTGTCATCCTTATTTACCGAGTCATATGGCATGTATAACCTATTTCCATCCGCTTCTGTGAGAGTTGCATTAACAATTTATATTCTCCATTTTAAAATCATTTATTATAGGTGCGAGGAGGTAGGGTTTCTTGGTGAATTAGTCCCTGTTTTACAGCTATGTCTAAGGTTAAGGTTAACAGGTGCCAGCAGGTAGGTTTTTGGAGGTTAATCCTTGTTTACAATTGTGTTGAGGGTTGGAGTTAACAATCGCAATATGGGAAAAGGAGGTAAGGTAAATAGGTATGAGCCAACAAACACCCGCTTTGTGGATAGTCAATATAGGGCCAAGTTCAAGGCAACTGGCTGGTACAAATTCTTAACGAAATTCTTTGGTGATAATGTGGTCGTCGCTCAAGAATTTTCAGAAATATTTGATGGTGAGAAGGTTAATATTGGGTCTCAAACCTTCAACATTAGAGAAACCATCATTGCCAGAGAAACTCAAACTTTTGCAACAAGTGATTCTTGGCATAAAAACAATAAAACTCTTCTTAAAGTTGATGCAATTGTTTATTTAAAGCTTGAGTATGAGCACATCGGATGGAATCCTACCATATGTTGGGTACCAAATCTATATACTTTTTTCTCCCATTTTCGCCCACCTTTCTATCTCTTTGCATCATTAATTGTTCTAAAACACATGAGTTAAACCCCTTCCCACTATCTTACATGGAATATTTTTTTAATGAAGTAATAGTCATGGAGGTTTTACCTTTGCAAGTATTAACTCCATCATTTTCATAGATTTGGAAAAAGTAAAGGGGTTACAGTTGCAAGCCACGGAGAAACTCCTAATTCTCAGTGCTATCTCAACCTACTGCAACAGCACAAACGATCCCATCTTATTCCAGCTCTATTTCAGGATTTTCCTGGCTTCCTTTTGGCAACTAGTTTTCTATTGTAGCAAATTTATAATTGTAGATATTTTTTTGTTAGAGGAAAAATACGATTGGTTGAACATTTGTATAAAGGGGGCCTTAGGGATGTGAATCGAGGTTAAGGGGAAAAGGGATAGATATTGTAACAGAAGCATTTTTCAATTAATTGAATGCACAACATTTTGATGATATATTCGTGAGCTGTGAGTTTGCCACATCCCTGAGCAGAGAGCTGGGCCCACTCTTTTGATCAGGTGTTGCGTTCTCTTCCTTTTTGTTGATTTCATATTTTTATTTGTTATGGTAACTGTTGTTCTAGTATAATTTTGCAATCTATCTTTAATTGCTGCTACAGTAGTTTCCTTCTTTCATTGATTAAGCCAATGATTCAATAGAAGGTTATGTTATTGCTCTTTCATATACTGTGTGCGTTATTCCTGAAATAACTAATGCACTCGGGTTGATAATTTATGTGGAAACAGGGTTTGATATCTGTTCATATCTAGACACCAATATTTTGGCCCTGTTTTTGGGGAGGATAACAAGGTGTAAGAACACGATCTGAAATTGATCTAAGGGTCTATCTCTCATCTTAGGGAGGGAATTTATTGCCCTACTCCAAGTCCTGAGCATAGTGCTCTATTATCTTTGTTTTTCCATCATTTCTTAAAACCGATCTCTTGTCTTAGGCAAGGAATCCATTACCCTTCTCTAAGTCCTGAGCATAGTGTGCTATTTTCCTTTGTTTTTCTTTTTCATCAGAACTAATCTCTAGTCTTGGGGAGGGGATTTGTTACCCTCCTCTAAGTCACGGGCATAGTATTCAACTTTTCTACTTTTTGATTATTTTTCTGAAAGGGCTAACTTCTCGTCCTGGGGAGGGTATTTGATCACCCTACTTCAGGTCCTAAACTTTGGTTTTCTTTTAAGTTTATTTGATTTTCTGTTTGAACCTACTCTCTCGTCCCGGGGAGGAAGTTATCTGTCCTGATCCGGGTCCTGAGCACTTTTGTTATTTTAATGAATTCTTCCCACTAGTTGTATGAACAAAGATCTAAATAAGAGGGGTAGAGGAAGACCCCCCAAAAAATAAAGGTATCTGGGAAGGAAGACATATATCCAGGAGATCATCGTAAAGGTTGAATCTGAAGCATCTTCTCGTGCTCCTGTCAGGGTAAGGGTGTAGACAAAGTCCAAAGGGAAGTCAGTTGAGCAGCCAGTGCCATCCACGGTATGACAGGAAACCCTTTCGACAACGGAAGGAGTAATAAATAAAGTATCGGTGGAGGAGATATCCTTGCTATTAGTAGAAGGGGAATAAATAGCAAGCAGAGGGTCGAAAGAACTGAGAAATTTTAATTGGGAAGAAGAACCTCCAAAAGGGTTTTTGTCAGCACAAGACCAAGGGAATTTTGTGAAGCCTCCTGCAGTTGAATTAAAAAATTATGATTTGGAAAGCGAATTCCTGAAGGATTTCGTATCGCCATGAGACCAGCGGAGTGCTGTGAAACCTCCTATAGGCGAATCAACTCAAGTACTAATCACAGAACCAGTTGAAATTTCGAGTGAGTATTGGCAGATATTTATGGCTCCTACAAGTTCTTCTATTGATTTTGTAGAAATTATATAACTTATGTGTTATATGTCCAAGATTCTCCTGATCTCACACTATTTTAACTTCATGCAAAATACAGAATCTATTCCACCATTGATCATTTGCGGAAATTAAATCAAGATTGCAATGCACACATGAAACAATAAAAATTCACACACATTAACATAATTTTTTAATGAGAAAGCCTGAAGCTGAAAACCCCAACTATCTGTATATAATATATGTCATAGAGATCATGTAACAATCCTCATACAAAGCTGATCATATCAAGCTCTTATTAAAATAAAACCACTACACACTAATCAAGAACAATCAACAAAAATCTAAACTGATTTTTTTCCCTCCTGATAGCCTGCCTCTACTGCGCAATCCCAGCTGAAGAATGGCTTTGAATGAGTTCGAATTGCGCTAGCCTTGCTCACGCAATCCTCATTGGCATCTCCAATGAATGTGTGGTGCATACAATGCAACACTATAGTCACAACTAATAGTCACACTTTCTCTTTCACCAATATCTCCATTGAGTCTCCACTGATCTGTTCTGCACTGTAGTTAACTATTGTCTCTGTCCAGTTAAATAATGAGTTATTATTTAGTGAATTAATTTAACTAATTAATTCACTCAACTCCACTAAAATTATCAATCAATTAGAAATAGGCGCAATCAGTTCAACTTAGTTTAACTCCACAAGTGTAGTTAAACTAGAAATCAACTCCACCAACTACTTCTCCAACTCCACCAAACTCTGCCACTTGAGTTCTAACTGAAGTCCTCCATGCATGAACCACCAGTAGCTCTAGGAATTGCGTAATTCCTCCAGCTAGATGATCTAAACAATCTGTTAACTGAATGTCAGTGCTCCAAGAGAATAAGATAATGTTTAGAGTCCAAATATTATTAAGAGCTAATAATATCCGACATGTATATTTTTATACTGGCAGTCTAAAAATAGACTTCACCCAAAATTTCTAAAAATATAAGTCCATCTATTTTTACAACTTGACCAACCATCCACAAATAGCATCCTGCAACTCAAAGAATATGATCTACATGTCTAAAAATAGACTTTGCGCCAAAAATATCCTACGGGGCCCACTTAGTGAAGGCGACTCTTTTCACTAAGCTCATCATCTTGTTGAATCTCAACACTCCCTCTCAACAAGATAGGGATTATATACCACCACGATCCTGTCTCTATGGTATTCGAATTTGCTCCTAGTGAGTGCCTTTGTCAGAATATCTACATCCTGATCTTCCATAGGAATGTAAGAAAGCAACATGATCCTCCGCTGCACGCAATCTCTGATATGATGGTACCGGATGTCAATATGTTTAGATCTATCATGAAATAATGGATTAACCGAGAGTTTAATGCAACTCTGATTATCACAATATATCACAGTAGGATCTAAATGAGAACCGAAAAAGCCAACCGGGATCTTCCTCATCCATATAGCCTCGCATGAAGCCAAAATTGTTGCCATGTACTCGGCCTTCGCTGAAATGAGTGCCATGGATATTTGTTTCCTACTGTACCAAGAAACTATTGTACATCCGATACTGAAAATCCCTCCAGATGTGCTCTTTCTGTCCGTTGGGCTTCCTGCCCAATTTGCATCCCTGAAGCCATGCAGCTTCACCTCATCCAACTGTCTGTACCACAATCCCTACTCAGATATGCCCCTTAGATACCTTAGGAAATGCTTGCCTGCCTTCCAAAAGAGCTTGGTAGGCTTCACCATCACTTGTGAAAGCTGGTTCATAGCATATCATATGTCCGGTCGTGTATTGACTAAATACATGAGCGAACCATCCAAATGTCGATAAACAGTGGCATCCACTACCTCTGCCAATGTAGCATCCTCCTTCCTCCAACCACTAGGAAGAGGAGTGTCGATAGGCTTGCAGCCTTGCATGTCAAACTTCTCCAGTATCTCCCGGGCGTACTTGCCTTGAGACACAAACAGTTCACCTTTTCGCTGCCAAATTTCCAATCCCGGGAAATAATGAAGGAGGCCCAAGTCCTTCATCTTGAAATCCTTTGCAAGATCTCCCTTGCATGAGTGTATCAACAGTTCATCACCCGTTAGTATTAAATCATCTACATAAAGCACAATGATCAAAAGCTTACCCTCCACCATAATCTGGTATAGGTTTGGATCCGCCTAACTCTTGGCGAAACCAAGTCCGGTGAAATAACTGTCTATCCGTGTGTACCAAGCACGAGGTGCTTGTTTCAGCCCATACAACGCTCTTTTGAGCCTGCACACATGTGACTTGCTGCTGAAGATTTCGAATCCTTTAGGATGCTCAATGTACACCTCCTCCTCAATGATTCCGTTGAGGAACGTAGTCTTCACATCCATCTGATGAATGTGCCAACCCATCTACACTGAGAGAGAAAGGATGGTCCATATGGAAGAATACCTTGCGACAGGTGCAAAGGTTTCTTCATAGTCGATCCCCTCGATCTGTGAGAAGCCCCAGGCAAAAAATCTTTCCCTATACTTCTCAACGCTCCCATCAGCAGCTTGCTTCACTTTGTAGATCCATCTCAAACCTACCATTGATTTCCCTTCCGGCCTTGGGAAAATCTCCCATGCACTGTTTTTGACAATCGAATCATAATCTTCCACCATGGCATCTACCCATGTGGAATCCTCCACAACTTCCTAGAAAGAGGATGGCTCCATCACGATACACTTGCTCATTAGAGCCATGTATCTAGTAAATCGATCAGGTGACTGTCTCTATCTGCGCTATGATGTAGGAACTCCTACATTCTGCACTGTATCAAGATTCAGTCGCTTAGCTTTTGTAGTGCGCTTCCACCCTCTGATGTTTGGCATTGCATGAGTGGTTTCTTCCACTCCATGAACCTCCTCTTGTGGCTGATCCACATCTTGAGGCTCATATTTAGGAACAAGTAGCTCCTCCTCTGCATGCAAGTGTAGCTCCCTCTCAGACGACAACTTCATGGCTTTCTCCTCATGAAATTTGATATCTCGTCGCCGACAGTCATCTGACTGTCTGGAAACTACACACGATAATTGTGGGGTGTTTCTGTGTACCCCACAATATTCCAACCTCTGCGATCGGCTCCAGCTTCTTCCTGACATCCTTCGTCACATGAATGTAAACAAGTGAGCCAAAAATCTTCAAATGAGAAATATCAGGCTTCTTACCAGAAAAAGCCTCTTCAGGTGTACTCATGCCAAGTACTCTATGAGGACAACGGTTTTGCACATAAACCACAGTGTTGCATGCCTCAGCCCACAAGTGTATGGGAAGGCCCTGATCATGCAACATCGCTCGTGCAGCACCCACGATCGTTCTCTTCTTCCTCTCAGTGACCCCATTTTTCTGTGGGTTATGAGGTGCTATGAGTTCTCTTTGAATTCCTTCTTTGCTACAGAAGTATTTGAATTTTCTAGAGATGTATTCACCACCATTATCGCTTCGGAGAGCTTTCACTTGCTTCCCCCACTCTTTCTCAACCAGCGCCTTGAACTCACAAAACTTCGAGTATGTCTCGCTCTTCTTCTGCATGAAGAAGATCCAGCACTTACGAGAAAATTCATAAAAAATATCACATAATACCTGTGCTTTGCTATTGAAGCAACCAAGAAAGGTCCACACACGTCTGTGTGAATTCTCTCAAGGATCGTCGAAGCACGACTATCCTTCTCCTGAAAATTGGTCTTCACAAATTTTCCCAAAGTACATCCCTTGCACTAACCTAACTGCGCAAATGTACCTTTGGGAATCCCGGTAGAAATCTGCTGCAAAATTTTCAAAGCGCCATGGTGAAGATGGCCCAATCTCCTATGCCACAATTTGCCCTCATCTCGGCCCACCACTCCTTCTGCTTTGCCTGTCATTGCAGCGTAGCCATCTACCTGCAATTGATAAATATTCTTAAATTGCATCCCTATCCTCCTAGTTTGACCAGTTTTTTTATGGCGCGGGAAATATTTTCCCTTGCTAAAAACAACATCATAACCCTTGTCTTCTAGCATCGCCACAGAGATCAGATTCTTCTTCAATCCTGGAACATGCATGACATCCTTCAAGATGAAAGGTTTACCGGACTCCCTCTCAATGGAAATGGTCCTGATACCAGTCGCATTGTATCTACCATCATCGCCCATCTTGATGTGCACTCCAAGATCCTTTTCCTCCATATCACTAAACAAATCTTTGTCTCTGGTCATATGGAAATACGCACCACTGTCAAGAAACCACACCAATCCCATGACACTTGAAACCAACCATGCGATCAAATAAAATTCAAGCTCAAACTGCGAGGCTAAGGCCTCTCTTGCTGCAAAACCAGCAGCGCTCTTATTCTTCTTCTTCTATGGACAATTAGTGGCAAAATGCCCATGCTCTTGACAGTGAAAACATTTCACTTTATATAAGTCCTACTTCTTTCCTTTCACACCGGATTTAGAAGGATTTTTCTTCCCCTTCCCTTTCCTTTCTTTGGCATCCAAATTGAAATTATCTTCATCTTCATTCTTCGATGAAGATCCATCCCTAGTACCCCACCTTATCTCCTCCTGCACAAGATCCGACCAAAGTCGCTCCCATCCTGGCGGTTTCTCCCATCCATTGACAGAGTCTTCGTAGCTATGCCAACTCTTCGGAAGCCCAAGGAGAGCCAAGCTCACCAAGTATTATTCATCAATAGTAACTCCCACACTTCCCATCTCATCCTTGTAGTGGACAAACTTCGTGAGGTATTTTTGAATACTATCGCCTTTCTCCATTTTTATTTTTCTGAGCTTGTCTTTAAGTGCCAACTTCCTCTGGTCACTTCAGCTTTGGAACAATTTTGTCAAAGCCTTCCACGTTAAGAATGGAGTGGCTTTCCCATGAAAGCTAGACACAATGTGGTCCTTCACACCTTCCAACAGAATCCTTCGACACTTTGCTGCCTTCTTTTTCCATGCGTCAAGTGTGACTGCATCACTAGAAGCAGGCTTCGGAATATCAACATATATGAACTCCTTCAACCCATTATCATCCAACACCACCTCCATCCTGTCCTTCCATGCTCTGTAATTTGAGCTACCCTCAAGGGCATACTATAATCGCAATCCGTTGAAAGACATTTCAATGAATGCTCAACTTCGACACCAAGAAAACACTGCAACAAATTCGAATTCCACCAGCATAAAACTCAACCACTTCAATAATTGCAATCTCCTCCAATGATCAACACAGCTCTGATACCATGTAGAAATTATATAACTTATGTGTTATATGTCCAATATTCTACTGATCTCACACTGTTTTAACTTCATGCAAAATACAGAATCTATTCCACCATTGATCATTTGCGGAAATTAAATCAAGATTGCAATGCACACATGAAACAATAAAAATTCACACACATTAACACAGTTGTTTAACGGGAAAGCCTGAAGCTAAAAACCCCAACTATCTGTATATAATATATTTCATAGAGGTCATGTAACAATCCTCATACAAAGCTAATCATATCAATCTCTTAGTACGATATAATCGCTACACACTAATCAAGATCAATCAACAAAAATCTGCACTGATTTTTGCCCTCCTGATAGCTTGCCGCTACTGTGCAATCCTTGCTGAAGAATGGCTTTGAAAGATTTTGAATTTTTCCATCCTTGCTCATGCAATCCTCATTGGCATCTCCAATGAATTTGTGGTGCATACAATGCAACACTATAGTCACAACTGATAGTCACACTTGCTCTTTCACCAATCTCTCCATTGAGTCTCCACTGATTTGTTCTGCACTGTAGTTAACTGTTGTCTTTGTCCAGTTAAATAATGAGTTATTATTTAGTGAATTAATTTAACTAATTAATTCACTCAAATCCACTGAAAGTATCAATCAATTAGAAATAGACACAATCAGTTCAACTTAGTTTAACTCCACAAGTGTAGTTAAACTAGAAACCAACCCCACCAACTACTTCTCCAACTCCACCAAACTCTACCACTTGAGTTCTAACTGAAGTCCTCCATGCATGAACCACCAGTAACTCTAGGAATTGCGTAATTCCTTCAGCTATCTAATCTGAACAATCTGTTAACTGAATGTTAGTGCTCCAAGAGAATAAGATAATGTTTAGAGTCCAAATATTATTAAGAGCTAATAATATCTGACATGTCTATTTTTAGACTGGCAGTCTAAAAATAGACTTCGCCCAAAATGTCTAAAAATAGAAGTTCATCTATTTTTCCAACTTGACCAACCATCCACAAATAGCATCCTGAAACTCCTAGAATATGATCGACATGTCTAAAAATAGAGATAGTCTAAAAATAGACTTTGCGCCATAAATATCCTACGGGGCCCACTTAGTGAAGGCAACTCTTTTCACTAATCTCATCATCTTGTTGAATCTCAAGAGATTTTCCGATTGGAAACATTGTAGGAGATGCACCAATGAATCCCATTCCTTTAACTGCTCTACGTAATTTTCATGGGCTTTATTCTGAAGACCCTAATACATTCCTCTTCGAATTTGACATTATCTGTCGAGGTCATGATTATATCGCTGATGCTCAAAAGCTAAAAATATTTCCTGCTACCTTAAAGGGGACAATCCTATGATGGTTTATGGGTTTAGGAGGAAAGAATATTTCCTCATGGGATGCGATGAAGGAAGTCTTTTTGGAGAAATACCAGGATTACTATAAATCTCATTACATTAAGGAGGATATGGAAGATTGTGTGGAACGATTCAAATATATACTGTACAGATCGGGCCATAGTGACTTGGATAAAGATATTCTAAAGATTATCCTTCTCCGGTCACTTAGGGAACATTCCCTGCAACGTTTGAACATAGTAGGAAAGGGGGATGTTTCAAAAGAATAATTTGACACCATCTATGAGTTGTGCATTCAGTGTTCATGAGGTGCTGTAAGGAGTGGACAAGGAATTCATTCATCAAAAACTTTTGGTGGAGGGGTTACAAAGGCATAAACTGGAAACCTACTCGATAACCTAAGGACTGATATCCTAAACACATTATCCACCCAGATGGATACTCTCCAAGAAAAACATAAACAAATAGAGTTGGAGAATAATATGGCCATATTCTACCCACACTGCAGAAAGAAGCATCCGTTGAAAGCATGCCCATTAAACACAGTGGAAGCCAGCAAAATTTTTGAAAAAACTCATGTGACCAGTTCCTGCCCTTCCTTGCTAGGACTGAAGGCAGTATTTCAAGGGGCAAGTGAAGAAAATGTGGTAGATCAACTGTAATTCATGGGGCAGAAAAAGGCATGGGAACCTCGACCACTGAATCCAGGTATGCTGTAGGACCCATCTCAGTATTTTAATAATTTTAATATGGGTCCCGAGTCTCTACCTTTTTCACCTATGTGGTCTCAATATCAGTATCCCCCCTGGAAAAAATAGTTTCCCCAGACCAGTCTGAATCCTTCATGGAATCAAAATTGGCGTGGACCCTCTCCTACTGGTCAATTTCCCCAATCTATGCCTCAATAGCAACTTTAGTTTCCCTCCAATGTACCTCCAGGAAACCCATCCCTTTGACCCCATCTTCCTATCCAGCCCAATCTGAATCCGAATAATAAAGGGGTCCAAGAGATAGACACTCTTAACCTTCCATCATATAGCATTTCTACCACATGACTTAATGAGATAAACTTATGATCTGGGCGGGTAGTAAATGCTCCTACTTCACCTATTATCATAGAATAGATTTATAGTGAAGTTGTAGAACCAGAACAGAGAACAACTGGAGATAAAGACCAAAATATGATAAATCAAACACCTCCCCAAACTGTTCTTAACCAGGGTCATCCAATTACTCCACCATATCCTGAAATATTGACCCTGAATAAACAAAACCCTCACGCAGATTTTGATTTCATGGGGAAATTGCAAAATATTTTTGTCATAATACCCCTGCTCCATGCTATGAGGGATGTACCTATATATGAAAAAACTATAAAAGATTACTGCTCTAAGAAACCTGGGAAGAAACCAAGGGATCCGTTAACCATTCATGTGATGGGTAGACTGTCCAATATCATGCTAGGAAACAATATGCTGGTAAAATGTGGAGATCCGGGAAACCCAATTCTAACAGTAAAAATCAATGGGGTTGAAATCCCAAACGTACTGGAAGATTTGGGTGTTTCCATCAATATTATTACCTTCGAAACAATGGATGAATTAGGTCTCGAGAAAATTAAGCCAACCCCTACTATCTTGGAATTAGTAGATAGGTCTATAATTACACCGGTAGGGAAATTGGAAGATGTGACTATTTTGGTAGATTCATGGCACTATCCTATGGACGTCCTTGTATTACACACACGATCCTCAGTTGGTGGTCATCCATTGATCTTGGGAAGACCTTGGCTCACAACTGCAGATGCCTATATAGGGTGTCGATCTGGGCATATGATTATATCAAATGTGACGGTTACAAAGAACCTTACTCTCTACCCCCCTGCAGAACCCAACCCATCTGAAAAAAATTTAGCCAGATAGAAGCCTCTACCAATAGAAGAAAATGAGCCTGAAAATGAAGAAGTTAGACCAACCCTCACCATGGGGCAGGCCCTGTAATTCAAAAAAAAATTGAGGACGAAACCATTAATGCTTTTATTAATGATCCCGGTTCTATTTCCAATTCAACTCATAAAATTTTAGAGTCTGCTATGAGCTGTGACACATAGGAAAACATTGATCCAGAAGATGAAATTGAATACATTCCTGTCACTACATCCCATGATAGTATTCTGATTAAAATTGAACCAAGGAAGACACTTAATATCAACCCAAATCTGTTATAATCCCAGAAGAAACAACTTTTAAAAGTCCTTCAAGACCATCGGGAATATTTTTCCTAGGATTATACCGACATGAAGGGAATCCCTGCTAATTTCTGTACTCATCATATTTATATTAAGGAAGATTTTCACCCTGTGAGAAAGCCCCAATGGATAATGAATCCTGCTCTAAAGAACATTGTCAAGGAAGAATTACAGAAATTATTGGATGTAGGTTTCATTTATCCCATCTCGGATGGCCAATGGGTGTATCCACTGGTTATTGTTCCCAAAAATAATGGTAAATGGAAAATATGTGTAGATTATAGGGAGCTAAACAAGGCAACCCAAAAATACCATTTCCCTTTTCCATTCATTGACCAAGTCCTGGACACCTTGGCTGGGAAAAAGTTATTTTCCTTCCTAGACGAGTTTAGCCGGTATAACCAAATCCAAATAGCCCTAGATGACCAAGACAAAACGAATTTCACATGCCCATGGGGGACCTTTGCATACAGGGTCCTCCCATTTGGCCTGTGTAATGCACCTGCAACCTTCCAAAGGGAAATTCTGGGAATTGTTTCTGATTTGGTCGATGAGAGCATTGAAATCTATATGAATGATTTTAATCCATATGGAAACTAATTTGAAGAAGGGTCGGAAAATATGGAAAAAGTACTCAAAAGATGTAAGAAGACCCATGTATCTCTGAGTACAGTCAAGTGCCATATGATGAGGGAAAAAGGAATAGTATTGGGACATTTGCTCTCAGCTGTTGGAATTCGAGTTGATCCAGCCAAAGTAGATATAATATTACACTTCCCGGTACCTAAGACACCCACACATGTCGGTAGATTTATTTGTTGTGTTGGTTATTACAAACTTTTTATAGAAAATGTTTCTAAAATAGAACATCCACTTTTTCAATTGCTAACAAAATATGCAGAATTCTTGTGGACAAAAGATTGTGAAGTAGCTTTGACGAAAATGAAGGGACTAGTTTTCAAGGCTCCAATCCTTCGAGGACGTAATTGGGCATTACCATTTCACATACATGTTGATGCTTCTCATACAACAGTAGAAGGATTCTTAGGACAGCAGGTAGAAAAAACATCATGTGTAGTTTACTATGTCAACAAGAATTTAATTCCTGCCAAATTAAATTACATGGTGACAGAAAAAGAATTCCTGGTTGTCATATATGCTATCGACAAGTTCTGGCACTACATCACCAAGTATCCTACTTTTGTACATACTGACCATGCAGCAATAAGCTATTTAATGAATATAACTATCACTCCTGGCCGCATTACAATATGGTTGCCATTGCTTTAGGAATTTGATATCGCAATAGTAGACAAACTAGGAAAAGATAATGTAGTTGCTAATTTTCTGTCTAGAATGGATAAAAATGATGAATCTACATCTATAGAAGATAGTTTTCCTCATGAGCATCTTTTTGCAATTTCTTCTAACTCTCTATGGTATGCAAATATTGCTAACTATCTTGCTACAATGAAAGTGCCTCATCATTTGTCATACAGGGAACAACGAGAAATTATTCAGCACAGTGCCCGATATTATTGGATGGAAGGGTACCCCTTTCATACATGAACCGATAAGAAATTTTGGCGCTATGTATCTGAGGACTATATTTATGAAGTATTGAAGGCTGCTCATGATGGCCCTTGTGGGGGGAATTTCACAGATAAAAGAACAGGCCATAAGGTGCTACAAATGGGATATTACTGGCCTTCTATATTTCAGGATGCTCAAAATTATGTTTGGAGGTGGGATAGTTGCCAGTACATGGGGTAGCTTGGTCAAGCTGATGAAATGCCCTTGCAGCCACAGGTAGTCCTCAAACATTTTGAGAAATGGGATATCGATTTTGTTGGACCCTTCAACCCACCCTCCCAGAAAAAGGTTCACAATTTGGTCTGCATTGATTACATGACTAAGTGGGTAAAAGCCAAAGCTATTGAAAAAGCAACAGAGCAAGTGGTTTCAGATTTTTTATTTGAAGAAATTTTTTCTCGTTATGGTAATTCGAGGGAGATTGTTTCAGATGGAGGAGCACAATTTACATCACACATGATAGAAAATTTGATGCATAAATATGGGTTCAAGCATAGGGTGACATCTCCATACCACCCCCAGGTGAATAGACAAGTGGAAATCACGAACAGGACATTGGAAAATATATTCACAAAAACTGTGGCATACCATCGTCGATATTGGGCTTAGAAGCTACCTGAATCTCTCTTGGCATAGAGAACAACATGGTGGAACACAACTGGGTTTTCACCATTTTGAGTTGGTTTATGGGAAATCCTCATTATTTCCAATAGAATTTGAAATCAGTACGCTCATAACATCTCTTGAAGTTGGTTTGGACCTGTCAGATGCCCAGAAACACCGACTAGCCCAACTTAATGAACTGGATGAAATCCGTTCAATGGTTGTCCAGAGGACTACTGCTATTCAGCAATAGAGGATGAAATGGCATGATAAGTTTATAAAAAACAAGGTGTTTCATAGGGGAGACTGGGCATTACTTTATGACTCCCGTTTTAAGGATTTTAAGGGAAAGCTTTGTACTCACTGGATGGGACCTTACAAGGTGGATGTTGTATTTGATAATGGAACAGTCAGGCTAGTCAAAATTGATGATACACGTGCTTCATTCATAGAAATGGACATCGGCTGAGATTATACCACCGCCAAGCCTCTAAGAATTCTTTCATAAACAGCTCTCCGATAAATCCGATTTGAAGGTTATCACCACAAAGAACTCTCCCTCTGCATCCTTGCTCTATATATATATATATATATATATATATATATATATATATATATATAGATATATATATATATAATAAATACTGTTATATATATTTGTTGTATTTTTGTAGGAGTTACTACTAGGGAGTAATGTTTAGAGCTTAAATTGTTTTCTAAGTATCAATGATGTTACTTGGTTGCTGCTACTCATGTTGTTGTTACTCCGTGGTTCCTGCTACTTAATGTTATTACTCCTTTGTTGTGGCTACTCATGATTTTGTTACTCGGTCACTGCTACTCATGATGTTGTTACTCGATTACTGCTACTCATGTTGTTGTTACTCCTTGATTGCTACTACTCGATGTTGTTACTCCTTCGTTGCTGCTATTCACGATGTTGTTACTTCAGATATTACTACTCACACTGTTGTTACTCTAGATGCTGTTACTCTAGATGCTATTACTACCGATGATGCTACTCATCATGTTGTTACTCCAGATGCTACTACTCACACTGTTGTTACTCCATATGTTGTTACTCCGGATGCTGCTACTCATCATGTTGTTACTCCAGATGCTTCTACTCGCACTATTGTTACTCCATATGTTGTTACTCCAGATACTGCTACTTGTCATGTTGTTACTCCAGATGCTGCTACTCACACTATTGTTACTCTAGATGTTGTTAGTTTGGATGCTGCTACTCGCACTGTTGTTACTCCAAAAGCTACTACTCACAATATTGTTACTCCATCCACATCATTACTGCCCCGTCATGCAACCAACCATCACTTCCTCTAGGTAGGCCACCAGCTATGTCTCCATGTGACTCTTATGGATTTAATTAAATATTTCATGTGAAAGACATTAATGTCGTGGACGACAAATTTTAAGTTGGGGGGGTTGGGGCGTACCGTCACAACTAAATGATGACGTAATGATGAGTCCAAAATCCATTATTACAACTTCATGTGATGGTACACCCTACGGTCCTTCTGTATAATCATTAAAGACACATTGGGATACAAAATACGCATACGATATGGATCGATTAGCTCTTTCCACCTCATACGAAATAATTACTATTCCATTCATCGCACTTACCATAATTTTTCATGATATTTCTCGTTTCCTGAGAATTACCATCCGTATTTACCATTATTACTCCTAATTTTTCACCATGTTGTTTTTCCAAATTTGGTACCCACCACTCTGTCCAATAGTATATTGCTCCAGAATGTTGTTACAATCTCCACAGGCTGGGCGGACTGGTTGTGCGGCATGAACGTAAAAATACAGTCTTATTCTGCAACAATACAGATGTGTGGCAAGTTTTGGTAAATGTAGGATGGGATATTTAATTCAATAGATTGCAGGGGTTTTACACGGCAATCAAAACGGAATTTTCACTTAATTTGGACGAGAATCTCTTGCGGGTCAGAGGATTAGAAATTTCTGTCACCGAAGAAGTAATTGCGGAAGTTAGTGGGCTAAGACAGTAAGGGCAGCAGTGGTTCACTCGGATAATTCCTCTTCCGAAGTTTCCTGAACTATTTTGCAGGAAGGAGAGAGCGTTGTTTAATTGGGTAGAGGATATGAGCACAATTCTGTACCGTATCCATGGAACGAAGTAGCAGGTTTTATAATGAAATACATAACTTGCGAGGTATGGGCCACAACTCTGTTCAAATATCATTTTAAAATCTTAGCTTACCTTCGATTTCTGTAGGCTTAGGTACATTCCTTAAACATGCCCTTCTATTTATTAAAAAAACTACAACATATGGCACAGTCCGCTCAGCGTTCTCGCTGTATCATGACAATTCTCTCCAATCATGAATTGGTTCGTTTACTGGTCATGAATGCAATAGTTCGATTTCGAGTTTCTTGGGTAGAACTCCATGAGTCATTGAAAGAAGAGATAGCAGCTATCATTGCTGCTAGAGAGGAGGAACTAGTACCTCCGACTTGTTTAGCAGAGGAAGCACATTCATAGGAAATGGAATAGACCCGGAAGAACTGGAAGAAATGGAGATGGAGGTTGATCAGGGAGAATTAAAAGAACTAGAAATGAAGGAGATAATTGGTAATACAGTCGACACTGTCACACAAGGACCATCCTCACCCGAAGAACCTATAGATGAAGGAGCTATGGGTATAGTGCACGAAGTTGAGACTGTATTACAATCATCAACTTTCATAAATAAAGAAAAAGAAGGCGAAACATCGGATAGAGGGATGGAAAATGATGTTGTTTCGCAAGAAACAACATCACCTGCCCGAGAAAATATGAATATTGAAACAAGCGGGGGTGTCACAGAAGAACCACCCCCGATTAAGTCAGAATAGGGAGACAGAGAAGAATTAACCCACGAAGTCAACATTGTTCCAAAAGAATTAGTGTCGACCACAAGAGAGGAAGTAATGCATGAAGAATAGGGAGATAGAGGATAAATGACCCGCAAAGTCAATTTTGTTCCACAAGAACCAGTATTGACCTTAGGTGAGGAAGTAATGCACAAAGGACAGGAGGATAGAAAGGAATTTATCCTCAAAATCGACACTGTTCCACAAGAACCAATGGAGACTCTGGCTAAGGAAGAAATTCATGAAGGCATGGACCAAGTAAGAAATGAGGAAAATGAAGGTATTACCCATTCCCCTTTTCTATCTATGATGCCGAGAAGGGCGAGGGGGTTTTTCTCGTCTCAGCAATTAATGGAGGAAATAGTTGTTCCACCAATGCTGAAGTTCATCGACCCAGGGAAGGACATGGCCAATATTGGTCCAGTAATTGCTGAATCTTAGCAGGAGCACTCAGAGGCTCACAAGGGAGACAAGATTTATATGGAAACACTGGAACATAGGATGGCCGACGATAGCGCTGCGGTAAATGAGGAGGAGAATGCCCCGAGACACAGGGAGCTGAGCTAGAAAGACCTAACAAAAAAACCAATCGATGACATCGACATCGTTCCACCACATCCTGAGCCTGTTACAGGCTTGGGAGATGAATTTATTGTCAAAAATGAGTGGATTGAACAGTGTGAGAAACCCCTCAAGAAAAGGTATCAGTTTCAGTTTAGTGAAACCATGCGTTTAAAGAAGGAAGTCCAGGAACTGAATTAGGGGCAAGTATCCCGGTTAAATACGAAGGTAAAAGCATATAAGTAGAAGGCAGTAAAACCTAAAATTGAGGTCTCCTCTACGGCTACACAGACTGGTCCGATTGAACAGCTATTTGAAGGCCGGCAATTTTTCCTGGCCGCTGATATCTAGAAATGGCATTCTGCTATGAATAGGCATAAGAAGGAGACAATGCAGGTTCGAGAGCACGTTGTTGGGATTGTCACAAGGTACATAGACCAACTGGATAGAGGGAAGCAGAGGCAAAGAAAACAACAGGGCAAGATAGAAGAGTTAGAAGAAAAAGTGCAAACGCTGCAATCTGATAAGGAGAAGATGTTTTCTTTGGTGCAGAAGGTAATGGCTTGGATATTTGCTGCACATAGTTATGCCTTATTCCTTCATGAACAATTTCTTTTCTTTTGTCATGAGAGTATATATAAAGAAATTTTCTATGAGATTGAGGACCCCATCTAGTTTCTTCGTATTTTAAAAATTCATGATATCATAGGACAACACTTAATGTGCGAACTCTACATGCATGGTTACTTCTTAAGGCATGATCAGGCCTTCAGCCCCATTCCATTCGTGGGGGATATTCATTTAAGAGCCTTTTCCTCCTACACCATCAATCAGATTAAATGGAGAAAGGCCTATGATATGCTTGAAGAAATCCAAGTCACATGGTCGCTAATGATGAGGAGGGAGCATGGCTAGGCAGCAAAAATTTACAACAAGAATTTTACCTTTTTACAGATTGAGGGGCATAGAGGAAATATGTTGACAAACTAGAAATGGTGTGCTAACCTCTGTGTTAGACAGATAATAACTTTCTGGAAGGAAGCATTGGACAGTTCTCAAAGGAGGTGGATGTTGTCATCTTCAGCTGTTAGAGGTCGAGAACCATTTGGAGCACCTAAATTTTCACGGGCACTAGAAAGAGTGCCAAATTTTTTAGCATGCATTTAGACTTGTGGGGTCAGGTGGATGGAGCTAAGGTTTCATTTTCCCCTCATTTGGTTGCCAGCAGAGTAATATACTCCTACAGACAACGTCATCCCAAACTGGTGGAAGGATGTTGTTCTGACGGAAGGTTATAAACCCCCTGGGACAGAGATGGCCAAAGAATACGACCTCACACAGCTTAATGCCAGCCACAGTTAGTCAAACCATCATCTAAGAAGATGACAAGCTGTATGAGGACATGTAGATAGGCCAATTGGGGGGAGATGTTGGGTACCAAATCTGTGTACGTCTCTCTCCCATTTTCACCCACCTTTCTATCTCTTTGCATCATTAATTGTTTTAAAACACATGAGGTAAACCCCTTCCCACTATCTTAAATGGAATATTTGATTAATGAAGTAATAATCATGGAGGTTTTACCTTCGCAAGTATTAACTCCGTCATTTTCACAGATTTGGAAAAAGTAAAGGGGTTACGATTGCAAGCCATGGAGAAACTCCTAATTCTCAGTGCTATCTCAACCTGTTGCAACAGCACAACCGATCCCATCTTATTCCAACTCTATTTCAGGATTTTATTGGCTTCCTTTTGGAAACTATTTAGTTGTTGTAACAAATGTATAATTATATATATTTTTTTGTTAGAGGAAAAATATGATTGGATGAACGTTTGTATAAATAGGGCCTTTGGGTTGTGAATCGGGGTTAAGAAGAAAAGGGATATATATTGTAACCAAAGCATTTTTCAATTAATTGAACACAACATTTTGCTGCTCTATTCGTGAGTTGTGAGTTTGCCGCAACCCTGGTCAGAGAGTTGGGCCCACTCTTCTGATCAAGTGTTGCATTCTCTTCCTTTTTGTTGATTTCATAATTTGGTTTGTTATGGTAACTATTGTTCCAGTATAATTCTGCAATTGCTGTGAACATATTTTTAATTCTGTAATCTATCTTTAATTGTTGCTACAGTAGTTTCTTGCTTTCGTTGATTAAGCATGTGATTCAATAGCAGGTTATGTTATTTCTCTCACATATATTGTGTGTGTTAGTCTTGAAATAACTAATGCACCCAGGTTGATAATTTATGTGGAAAAAGGGTTTGAATATATGTTTATATCTGGACACCAAAACCATACACATTTCTTACTTCAAACCTGAATGGCAACATTTTATCACTACTTTCCAACGGTACATGACTTGTGAAGGAAGATTTTTGGTTGTTCATAAGTATCAAATGAGACTTTTAGTCCACATTTCAGGTGCTAGACCCATGAACTTACCCTTTTTTCTCCATATATCATTGTTATCAATGTCTCGGAGGTTACAGAAGACCCTAGGTTACTCATTACATAACCTATATCATAGAGGCATGATTAAGATATTTATATATTATCACTTGAGAAGGAGAAGGACTACCTAGGAGAAGTTTATAACAGAGGAGGGATTTAACACTGCTTATTCTAGAAGAAGAGTAGGGAGACCTAGAAAAATGAGGAATTAAGACAAACATCAGCCACAACCTATTGACTCATTGAATTCCTCACAAGTTGCTCCTTCCTCCATATCATCTATAAGGCAGACTAGAAGCTTGACTAAGAAGGCTAGATACCCTACATTTATGACAACAACACAACCAGCTAATGAAGCCCAGATCAACAGTTCACCCAAGGAACCTCAGACCTTAAGGTCATTCATGGAGCAATGTAAAAGGAAATTTAAGCAAGGATATACCATGTCTCATAAAAATATTGTGTCAAAATTTAAGGAGGAGACAACTTCCTCTTCAAGAGGCAAACCAGGGAAAATGCCCATCACGGCAGAATAACTTCCAGAGGAAGTCAACCCTGAAGTTATAACTTCCAATATTGTTCTTTCTTCAGAGGAAGTCAAACCTGAAGTTCTAACTTCCAATCCTATTAGACCTTCAGAGGAGGTCAACCTTGGAGCAATCAGATCAAACCATGTTTTTAAAACTACTCAGGATACTCAACCAAGCAGTTATATTTCATTAAAAAAATATACTCTCTCAGAGGTCTTGTTATCACTTAAGAAAGGAAAAAATAAAGTGTCAGATGTTATTATAGAGGACGAGTCTACCTTAGCTCAACTATTCTCATCCACTCACTCTTTAATCAAGAAGACGAAGAAAACTGTAATATGTTCATACTCATCTTATGAAGATAGCACTGATACTAAATATACTGAATCAAGTTTTTAGAAGGAGGGAGAATCTAGCAAATTCTTACATGGAGAAAAAGGCCCAAGTATATTACAAATCCCTACATCCAGAGACCTCACACCAGGCCTAAAAACAAACTCAAATTAACCAGCAAGCTGATTTCTAACCCTGCATTGACAGATGAGATCATAAATGTTAATGATAGTCCAGAAGATAAAACCAAGAATAAAAAGATAGCCAAAAAATAAAACATGGAAAAGGAGATCAAGTAAAAGAGTGACCAAAGGTGAGGCTATCATAATTTTTGACTCCATATTGGACCTCTAAATAATGAAGATGCAAGGCCTTCAAAGTTTAAAGAAGCTTTTCAGTTTTAGGTTTATTTTCTATATTTTCGTATATAGCTACTTTGTTTCAGTAGGGGTAGCTATTATTTTCCAATATTAGTATATGGTGAAAAGAACATAATTTTTGGTTTATTATCACAATGATGACACCAAAGTGGATGAAGTAGAAGAGGCTTCTATTATGATGAGTTTTTCCAGATGTCAGATAAACCTCCAGTTGGTTAGTCACTCCTATGTTTTAGCAGGTATGGAGAGAGATGTTCACAGATACTCCTTTCAGTTGTTGGATTCCACCTTTTTTGGATACATTTTTGATGAGATACGAGGGAAATTAGCTACATTTATCCAGCTAGATTCATCTCCATGACGCCACACCTTATCTTGTTTCTATTTTCAGTTTTTCCTTTGATGTTTTAAATGAACTCTACCTTACGTAGAGAGTTGTAATAAATTCCTAAAACAAATTTCTACTTTTATGGGATAATTCTACACAAAGCTCCTAATTTATGTATGAATATGGTGTAATACAAATAAAGAAGGGTTAGATGATTGTATCTTACTGAGCATATTGTGTTACACATTGTGAATATGTAATATATAGATAGTACCCTTGAGCACTTATGATAGTTTGTTATGTGTATTGTTTTTCATATCTCATGAGTCTTCAAACTTAAATTCTTCAATTCCAGATCGTCATGTTAACTATGTTACATGTTTTTATCAGTCTCATGTTATATCTATACATGATTATAAAATTTTGTCAATCTTGCTTGGCAAGATTTCTTGATGAAATATGTGTGGTAAATTAAATGTGAGCATTCCTTTTGAAAAATATTTTTAAAATTTTACAATGAGATTTTTAGGACTTCTAGGAGCTTTCTTTCATTGATACACTATCAACATGAACTCTTTGTTATTTTCCTGCCTAAACAGTGGATTTCTATGTTATATACCCACTATCCATCTGCATATCTTCCTAACCTTCAGATTACCAATTTACTCTTACTACCATATCAAGCCTTAGTACCCTCATATGTGTAAGAGATAGTTATATATTTGAAACCTTTTCAGCAGATGTAAGATTCAGTCACTTTCCACAATCCAATCCAAATCATAAATAGCCCTCAGCTTAAGATGTGTCTGGTCAAGCACTTGTCACAATCCAAGTGTTGATTCCAGCACTAATGGGCCACAAATAATTTGAAGAACTATAATGCAAGATTGAAACCAACATGAAATTACATAAGTTATTGTGAACTTTTCTCTTCAATTTTTTGGCTTTCAACAAAGCTCGTTCCCTATTGCACTAGTAAACTAGTTTTCACAACAAAACTTTTTTTTTTACTTTTTTCTTCTCCTCTTTATTTATTTATTTTAATAATTTTTTTCCTTTTTCCTTTTTTTTAAAATTATTCTATCCTACTCTACTTTGAAAAATAAAATATATTTCATGTATAGGAATACTTTCAATGGAATAATGTGTGTAACATGATGAAAAATAAACTCATATGCAGGTTTTAAAGATACATTTTGATATATGCCAGTTTATGAGAGACCAACGACCTTGATTGAGATGATGAAAAAAAATATTGAAGAATTGATAACTGGGATCTGATGACTATCTAAAGCCAATATTCAATGTGATTTTCTCTTCCTTGGATTTTTGCTATAATTCCATGAAATTCTTAAGAGATGTGATCCCCGTTCTTAGAATCTAGTGATAAGCATGAAATAAAATCTTCAATATTAGATTCCAACAACTGTTCTTCATCAACAAGTATCCATGATTATTGGGCCTCATCTTAATTTTCTTCTTCTCGAAGTTGTTCTTCAATGAAAACTAGAGAATCCTTTTTTTGTAATAGTTTTCTTGATCTAAGATGAATATCATTAAGATCAAGAGGAGTTGCTTGAATATTTTGTACCTCAAAATTGTAAGTGGAATGAGGTCTTTTTTGTTGTTGGGGATATAATAGTTCTCATTTGATCAGTAATTTGTTTTTAATATCACGAAGTATAAAATAGTCTTTATATTTTTCTAGAAATTTCATTTTAATATAATCCCATGATCTTATGGAATCATTCCCTAAACACATGAACCATTTAATAGATCTATCCTTCAATGTAGCCAAAAAAAAATTCAATTTTTGATCATTTAATAAGTAACCATAATATCTACAAAGGATTTCAAATTTGAAAAGAAATATTTTTGGGTCATTTGATCACATACCATGGAAGTTTGGAAGAACAAATGGAGAGATGTTTTTCATTTTAACATTTATACCAATATCCTAAATGGGAAATCGAAAGGGGTCTCCTTCATTGTCATCATTTCCATCCATTTCTTATACCCCTTGTACCACCTCTTCCACCTCCAGGAGGTAGTCTTCTTCTACCTGTAGAAGTAGGAACTTATGATAAGGATGGTGATGTGGTTCTTACTGCACCACATGATATAGTGGGAATGGTAGGTGGTTATTAAATTATTATTTTTTTTGAAGTTTTATCTCTAATGAATGTATGTCTATAATGCACTAGATAAAATGAATGAAATTAAATTGATGCAACTAAAAATGGATGATATTAAGAATGAGATGGAACTCAACAACTAAGGTTAAGAAATACCTCACAATGGGGATGCACATGTTCTTACCTATTGTCTTACCATATCTCTTTTCCAAATTTTTATAAATTAAAGAGAATTATAAATTGAAAGATAAATCCTATGTATACTTCCCCGACAACGACACCAAAATGTTGGGTAATTTAATTGTGTTTTAAATTACATTACATTAAATTCTCAATCTCGTATCGTAAACTTGTGAAGTATACGGAAAAATATATGCTAGGAGTTTAGCTTTCAATTCTAAAAGAAATAAATTGCAACAAATGAAATTTCTACTCTATAAAAACAAATTAAATGATATGAAATGAAACATTAGTCTAGAAAAGCATTGAAAATTTAATCTAGGAAAGCAATGAAAAATTAATCTAGGAAAACGTGTAAACATAATTTATGAAAGCATGGACACATATAATCTTTAAAAGTGGGTAAATTTAATTTATGAAGGCTTGTAAATTTAATTTAGAAATCCTTTTAAATCTATTTCCATGAAAGAAAGCAACTCTAATCATAAATGAGAATTTTTTAGAATTTTTTATTTTTTTATATTTCTCAAGTGCTTGGTTGCAATATGGAAAACAATGAAGTGACTATTAAAAACTTGAAGATAAAGCATTGAAAACAAATAAATAAATTAAATCCTAAGGTGATCATTGAAATGAAAATTATTTCTTAATTATAAAGATTAGAGAATTGTTAGAGAATTGTGACGACTTAAAAAACTAGATTGATATAGGTTCAAAACGAGTGATCTATTTTTTAACTTAATGGAAAATTGAAATTATTTTTTCTATTGATATATTTGTTGACTGCAACATGAAATATAAAAAAAAAAATTCATTTGAAATATCCTCAAATATCTCTAAAACCATGCACTTTTTTGAAGAAATTATGTCGCTCCATCTAAATTGGCTCATTCTAAACAAAACCCATGTTTCAACATTTCAAGTGTTGAAAGCTCACAATTTCAACATTAAACAAGGTGCTATTGCTCATTTACAAAAGAAACTAAATTAAAACATAATAAAACTAATATAAACTACATATATTAAATGAAACTGCATGAATTATAAAAGTACATCTTACAATAAAATAAAAATACAAAATTCTAAAATAAATAACACAAGAACTTATCAATTTTTTTTTACTTCATCATAGTTTGGAATTAGTCTTCAATATTTCCTCACTTTGAATGGACAGGGCACTCATATTTATACAAAAACTAAGATAACTAATTAATAAATGTAGATCCAGAAATATCGCATGTGGCTACAACCATGTGTTAACATCTAACACGTAAAATCTCTACACATCCTCTCACAAATATTTAAAATGTTTGATAAGGAATCTTCTCAAAACTTTCATGATATTTTTCCATCAAATGGGCATGAATGATTATCTCAAATATTGCTCAAATCTGCAATAGTTTTAAGAGGAAATTTGAATTTCATACTTAGAGTCCAAATATGACTTTATTGAAATCTTAAAATAGGGCTATACACATCAAAAAACTCATCAAAATTTTATATATCAGTGAATACATGTTAATTTTCTAATATTTAACTATAAGTTCACTCAAAATACTAATATAATGCTTTGGAAAATAATAATGATAAACCCATATATGATCATGAAAATGGTCTTAGTGTAAGGTTATAATATAGTGCAATATGGTTAAATGTAAATAAAAAGATGACAAAAAAATTGACATCTTGAAGACCCAACAACTATCTAAATAGTGTGAATTTAATAAAGCTAAAATTAATTGACATTTAGTTGGATCCCTTTTTATTGAAAAAATTCTTTCAAAAATTTATTGCATTTCCAATAAATAGTTTTTTTTATGTAACTTACCTTCAAGTCATGTTAGATAAGTTTCATCAACCTGAATATGCGTAGGAGTTATTTCCCATGCACTTGAGATTTGAGGTAAGGAAAGTGAACACCAAGTTTATATCCCTTGTCTAGTATATTGTAGCACATCTGTCACCTGACGATATAGATTGAGAATGCAATGGAAAATTCTTTGATTTTTATGTTAAAAATAGATTTTTTTTGAAATTAAAATTACACATGATGAGCCTCTTTACCAAAAGGTTGCAAATTATTCATTTTTTGTAATTTTCACTTCTAGATTTTCAACATCTCGAAAGATTTGAATTTATTCTTCTACTATGTCATTTCCTATTGATGGAAGATTGGTTAGAATATCACTTTATGCTATAAGTTAATTGGTTTCTGTTGCATGCATACGCTTCACTTGTGGCACCAAACTAGAGTCCACTATGGCATTCATTGTGTAAGGGTTTGAGCTTGTGATGGGTGGAAGCTTGTGTTTCTCCATACCGAATATTTCCTTTTCTATTATTTATTCAACTCTTTTAAGGGAATAATATCTTCCTTATAGACTTTTTTTATCAATCACATATTCTTACCATCTTTGAAAGGTTCTAATAGAACTATACTATGTCAAAAATAGTTAAGGAAACCAATTTGAAAAACTGCAACACTTGCAAAAAAAAATATTTTTCATGGTATTTATGGATCTCAATTCTAGACATAGGAGAAAAAATCATGGCAACAAAAAAGTGTGTTTTTGTCTTACACAAGAAAAAAATGTAGATATTAATAACAAGAATGCATTTAAAATGTACATGTGTTTCTACTCCCTCATCTACCTCATGATGAAAGAGAGGGTGAGGAGAGTGAGGATAGTAAGAGAGAAAGCATGCATATGTTAATTATACATATGCATTAAAAAAATTCATTTTCTTGTTCAAACATCTCATATGAGAAAGAAGAATGGCGATGGTAAGGGAAATTATGCACATGCATTACTAATGCACACATTTTCATATGCACATTCATATGAGAAGGAAGATATATATGGAGAGGAGGAATAAAGCGAAAAGTGACAGGGTTATAGAGAGAGATATATGGAAGGAGAGTTTTTAGGGATAGAAAAAAGGTAAGAGAGAAACTAGGTGTGTGAGAGAGAGAGAGAGTGTGCGCGCGCGTGTGTCTGTGTTACATGGAGAGAGAGAGAGAGAGAGAGAGAGAGAGAGAGAGAGTGAGTGTGTGTGAGAGAGAGAGAGAGAGAGAGGGATGGGTGTTGGGTCTCCAAAATGTCATCATTTTCACACTAATTTCCTCCACTTTTAATCATATTCCATTATCTTATAAAATTAAATTAAGACCATCTTTTCATTATATATGACTTTAGACTTATTATTTCCTAAAGTATTTATTTAAGTATTTTGAGTAGGCTTATGTTTAAATATTATAAAAATAACATGTTTTCAATTATATCTAAAATTTGGATGAGTTTTGTGATGTTTATGGGCATTTTTGAAGACTCTAACAAAGTCATATTTGGCCACATAATCTCAAATTCGAATTTCATATTCAACCCTTGAATATCTGAGATAACCGTTTAAGCACATTTGATGGATAAGAACCATCAAAGGTTTGTTGAGATTTCTTATCAAATATTTTAGATATTTGGGAGAGGATATGTAGAGATATTACTTGCTAGATATTAACACATGGAAGACACCAGATGAAAAATTTGTGGATCTACATTTATTAATTAGTTAGCTTGCTTTTCTATAAATAGGAGTGCTTTCTACATTCATAAAAATGAAATTTTGAATCATGCATCCAAACTATGATGCAATAAAACAAATTTCATAATATTTTATGTCATGTAGTTTATAGTTTTATATTCTTGTTTTGTTATAAGATATATTTTTATAATCTATGTATTTTATATAAGTTTGATTATGTTTTAAATTTGTTTATTTTGTATATCTACAATATAATCTTTCTTAGTTTTGCAAGAGTGAGCCTTCAACACTTGATCAAAGATGGTGATCTTGCTTATAATAAATTCTTGAGCATTCAAGTTCTGATGGAGTTTATGGGAAAACCAAGAAAGAGATTAAAAAGCTAAAACATGAGTGTTGTTCATAAGGAGTGGACCATGTAGGTGACTTGCAAGAATATTTTCAAGCAAACGAAAAATTTTGGAGATATGATTGGATCTTTCAAATCTATTTTCCCATATTTTATGTTGCGACCAACAAATGTGACAATAGAAGAAAGAATTTGAATTGTTCATTAAATAAAGAAGAAATCACTCATTATGAACCTTTATCAATATGGTTGTTGAATTCATCAGAATTCTCTTATTTTTCTAGTTAAGAAATCATTTACATTACAATGATTACTTATTTTAGAATTTTATTTATTTACTTTTCAAATGTCTTTACTTTCCTATCATTTTAATTTATTGTAAGTGTGAATACTACAACGAATAACTAGAACTTTATAAGTGACTAGATACAAATTATTGTAATAGCAACTCTATTTTATATGAAAATAATTTTAAAAGAGTTGGACTATTATCTTACAGTATCTACATGACATACCTCATTGATGTTTAAGACAATTGTATTTATATTTAGCTTGATGACTCAATTACATTTGACTGAGTGAGTTTATTTTTTATTCTTTTGGTTTTCATAGATTTACATTCCTTCATTGATTAATTTTATATGCTTTCATAGATCATATTTTCTTACTTTCATAGATTAAGTTTTCCATTGTTTTCCTAGCTTAATATTTCAATTATTTTACTATATTAATATTTCTATTTCTTTCCTAAATTAAATTTCCATTTCTTTCTTAGATTGAAATTTCCATGATTTTATTAAATTAATTTTTCTTTTTCTTTCTTAGATTAAATTTCCATTTCTTCCCTATATTAAGGTTTCCATAATATTTCTATATTAATATTTCTATTGATTTTCTAGATTATATTTTCATCACTTGCCTAGATTAAGATTTATATCACTATCCTAGATTACAATTCCAATGCTTTTCTAGACTAGTATTTTATTTAATGTCATTTTATTCACTTTCATAAAGTATAACTTTCCTTCATTGTAATTTATTTCAAATAGAATTGAAAGGTAAAATCATAGAATATATTGTGACATATACTTCACAAGCTCACTTAATTACTTTGATAATTTAATGTAACAAAATTTAAGACATAATTAAATTGATTGAAATTTTTGGCGTTGTTGGCAAGGAAGTATACATAGGATTTATCTTTTAATTTATATATATATTTAATTGATGAAAATTTGGATAGGAGAAATTGTAATATGAGAGGTAAGAACCTATGTATCACATTGTGAGGTTTCTCATAACCTTAGTTGTTGAATTTCCTCTCATTTTAACTTGCATCCATTTTAGTTGCATAAGTTTAATTTCATTCAATGTGGAGTGAATTATAGAAGTAGATCCATGAGAGGAAAAACTTCAAGAACTTTAATTCCACAATAACCTACCATCCTGCAAAATTACGTGGTGCAATAAGGACCACATCACCATTAACATCATGTATTCCTACTTTGGCCAGTATAAGAAGACCACCTCCTGGAGGTGGAATAGGTGGTAGATAAGGTATAAGAATTGGATAGAAATGATGACAATAAGGGAGATCTATTTTGATTTCCCATTCATGATACTGATATAAATGTTAATATGAAGAATATATCTCCATCTGTAGTTCCCAACTTCCATGGAATAATATCTAAAGACCAATAAATATTTCTTATTTAAATTGAATTAATTTGTAGATGTTATGATTACTTATTAGACACTTAAACATTTATTTATTTTCTGGATACAATGAAAGATAGAGTTCTTAAATGGTTTATGGGACTAGGTACTAACTCTATAAGCCCATGGGATGATACAAGAATTTTGTTTTAGAAATATATAGTTACTATTGTACACAACATGACTTTAAAAATGAAATAATTAAAATGATTAAAAAGGAAGATGAGAATCTTGAGGAATTTATAGAAATATTTGTGTATACAGTTAAAAGGAAAAAATTACATAAAATTGGATTTGGTACACTAAAAATCCTTTTACAAAGATAAATCAAATATGAGTGGATTGATATCCTTAATCTAATAGGAAAATGGGATGTATCCCAATTATCATTTGAATAAAGTTGTGAAATATGCAATCACATATCAAGAATAAGGGAAAAGTTTGGTTGGAGCCCTTGGTATATAGCCATGGTAAGGGTAAGTAAATCAACAACATGATCGGTAAGTAGCACAAAACTTATAAATTTATTAGTCATTATTGTAAATATTACTGATAAAATATATACGTTGAAAATTAAAAATAATATGGCACTTGATAATATTGAATATTGTCCTAGGTGTAGAAAGAAGCATGCTTTGAGAGAATGTCCACTTTATAATATCAAAACTTGTGTCATATGTGTAGAATCACACATTACAAAGGAGTCTCTATCATTACCAATGTTGAATGTAGTTTACCAAAAGGATAGTGGAGCAGATCAAATTCGTAAGAAACTCTATTATGTGGCTCGAAGGAAACCTTGACAACTTCATTAATCAAGTATGATGAAATATCCTAACCAATAATTTCAAGCATATCCAGAAAAATATCAAAATAATTGGAATACTTCATTTCCTTAGCAACCGTGTTCACCCCAACCCAAAAATCCATCGTGGAAACATGGTTAGCAAGGATCTTATGGAATAAATTGAGAATACTACCCATATTTCGCTCAGCATCCTCAGTATCCTTAGTTCCAATATCAATACCATCCATATCCACCACAACCTCAACTAGAAACACAATTGACTTTTAGTCAACCTCTCTAATTACCCCATGAACAACAATCTCAAATACCCACACCCTTTCAGCTACCTACATAACCGCTTCCAAACCCCAATACAAAAATTCCTCGACCCACTTGCAATGTTGAGGTATGAAATTTTCAAACGATGCCTCTTAATCTAAATAATATTGATATTATATTAGAAAGTGTATTATGAAAAAAGGATTCTCATGATTTCATTGAAGAGAAACATCCAGAATAATATCTAGAGGGTACTGAAGAATCATGTACTAAAATTGATGGAGTGAAACCATTATAACCTAAAATCGAGGAATTTCTACCACGCCTATCATCATATCTTTTTTGTGTTCAAGAGACTAATAAAAAAATAGTAGAATATCTTAAATACATGGAAGAAGAAATAAAACAAAATGATCCAGATTAGAAAGTGAAATAAGAGCATCACAACTATAGTAAACTTTGGTTCTAGACAATTGTTAAATTGGAGCACCACTCCCTTCTTCAACAATTCTTGAAATTATATCAATCAAATTATTTGGTCTCCCATATTCTGGTATATATCAAAGGATATCTTTCAAACTTACAGATGAGTTTATTTGTCATCTTATTATGCACATAGATCCATTGTAAGTATTCCTATACTTGAAAGATATTTTATTTTTCAAGTAGAGTAGAATAAGGAAAAAATATTAGAAAAATGGAAGAAATAAAAATTATTGTTATCAAAACCAGCTTACATGTGCAATTAGACATGCTTTTTGCTTAAAAACCAAGAAACTGGCAAACAAAGTTCATAATAAGTTTTGTAATTTCATTTTAGTTTCAATTATGGTTCTTCAAATAACTTTTGGTTCTATGCTTGAGTTTTTTGATGTGGGATTCCTGAAGGCCTCATTTATAACATGTCATGATGCATGACTCATTTATAACTTCAACACATCATCTAGGATTGAGACAATAAATCATTTTAGTACCTTGTGGCTTGCATGTCTTAATGGAAATTTAGATCACTAATAAATAATGGGAATACATTAATGTCCTATGTATTTTGGATCTTCTAGTTTACTCTACTACAACTCATTTGCCTAGTAATATGTACTTGGGCATCTTAAATGTTGTTAACATTAATGGCGGCTGCTCTTGTGTTGGTTAACGACATACATTAATGGCTAGTAATCTGGAAATTTATTTATGTGTTATACCTTAGCCAAATTTATTCACAGAGATAATAATTATGCTACGATTTGGATATGAATGAAGACTACATGGTTTTAGTAGCTTACAACAATGTTTCAATAAATCAATATTTAGCACTAGAATCTATTATTGGTAGCCTAGTTTCACCAATAAGAATGTACAAAGATTCAAATTTCATATTTCATCCTCTATTCCTATGGCCAAGAGAATAGAAGAAGAAAAAAATACTTTCACTTCACATTCCATTATCAATATTAATAGCCAAGATCTCCCAGATACATAACTTATTGACTTTTCATGTAGGTGATTTTTTTTTCTAATATTTAATAAATAATTGCTTGAATGTTAAATGACATGTATTTGTAAAATTTCCCATGGGACATTTTTTTCCCATTTTAGAAGGATAGAAAACACCTTCAACTGGGGAGGGAGGAATATTCATGACCATTTTTCAATTCCATATTCCATAACCTCATATATTTTTGACCAAGATGTTTCTCTCAATGAACTATTTTTTGTATTTAGTTCAAAGATATATATGTTTTAAAATTATTCATATTATGAGCCAGGATTGAGTGATATGTATATGAATGGGTCTTCTTTTGAATAAATTTTCAAGTATTCTTTCTTGAGGAAAGAAGATGAGTAAAATAAAAGTGTTGCCACACAAGAACCAACACCCGCAATAATTGTGGTTGTCACAGAATAACCAACCACAATAACTACCACTTCAAACAATACTCCACAATAGAAAGCTCTTAAAAATAAAATTTTGAAGAAGACATCGAAAAAGATGAAAATGTTGGAAACGTATCTCATGTCACCAAATGACCTATTGATAAAACATAATATTTCACTCAAATAAGGGAACAAAAGACTATATAAGATTAGATGAATTCATTCCAAAACCATTGAAATGTTACACGACGACATGTAACATCGTCAGTTAGGTGGAAATGTTTGGTTTGCCAAAATGCTATTTTTTCACACTCATTTGCTTCATTTTTAGTAATCTTCCACTATATTAGAACCTCACATTAAGACCATTCTTTTCATAACACATGGGTTTAGACTCATTATTTTCCAAATAATTTATTTTAGTATTTTGAGTGATTTTATGATTAAATATTAGAAAAACAATATGATTTCACTTATATCTAAAGTTCGAAGAGCTTTGTGACGTTTATGGACATATTTGAAGACTCCAACAAAGTCATATTTAGCAACCTAGCCTCAAATTTCAATATCATATTAAACCCATGAAGAATTGAGGAAGATTTAAGATAATAATTCAAGAACATTCGATGGAAAAGTATCATGAAAGTTTTGATAAGATTATTTATCAAATATTTTTTATATTTGAGAAAGGATATGTAAAGATATTACTTGCTAGATATTAACACATGGTTGTAACCACATGAGATATTTTTGGATATACATTTATTAATTCATTATCTTATTTTTCATATAAATATGAGTGCCTTCTACATTCAAACGAAAGAAATCCTAGATCATGCATCCAAACTATCATGCAATTAAAAACATTTCACAAGTTTCTAATTATTTAGTTTATAATTTTGTATTCGTGTTTCATTATAATATGTAGTTTGCTAATCCATATAGTTTAGATTAGTTTACTTATGTTTTAAATTAGTTTATTTTTTATGTCAACAATAAAACTTTGCTTAGTGTTGCAAGTGTGAGCATTCAACGCTTGACCGAAGATCCTGATCTATATTAGCACAAGTTTTTGAGTAATCCACCTCTAATGCATTTTATGGGTAAACTAAGATAGATATTGAAACATTAAAATATAAAGTGTATAGTTTTGGAGATTCGATTGGATATTTCAAATGGATTTTCTCAGATTTCATGTTGGGACCGGTAAATGTAATAATAGAAGAAATAATTTGAAATATCCATCAAATTAATAAAAAATCACTCATTCTAAAACCATATAAATCTTATTGCTGAATTCATCATAGTTCTTTAACAATTCTTTAATCCTTTAAGCTAAGAAAAAATTTTCATCACAGTAATCGATGTGTTTGGGATTTGATTTAATTCCTTTTTAGATGCCTTTACATTCGTATCATTTTAATTTCTTGCAAGTGTGAATAGTACAACAAATGAATATAACATTATAAGTGACTACATATTTATTATTGTAGTAAAACGTATATTTTATATGGAAATGTTTTTAAAATAATTATACTCTTATCTTAAGTTATCTACAAAATGGATATCATTGATGTCTAAAACAACTCAATTGTTAGTTAGATTGATTATTGAATTTCATTTTATTAAGTGAGTATTCTTTTTATTCTCTTAGATTTCAAATATTTAAATTCCTTTATAGATTAAGTTTATATTCTTTCATAAACTAGATTTTCCCTCTTTCATAGATTTATATTTTCATTATTTTCCTATATTAATGTTTCTATTTCTTTCCTAGATTAATATTTATATTTATTTCATAAATTATATTTCGATTGCTTTTGTAGATTAATATTTCCATCGTTTTTATAGATTAAGATTACTATTGTTTTCTTATACTAAATAGGGATAGGAAAAGGGAGACATAAGATAAATGAGAGGGGGTTAGCGACAGATTATGGGTTAGGATGAGGAAGAGAGAATGTAAAGAGAGAAATTTTGTGTGTTAGAGAGAGAGAGAGAGAGGGAGAGGGAAAGGGGATAGGTGGGGAGGAGAGAGAGATGGATGTAGGAATGATACATACATGGGGGAGAGAGAGGTAGATAAATAGGGGGGGGCGGGGGCGGAGGGGGGGGGGGGGGTGCGGGGGAGCAGGAGAGGTGGGAGGGAGAGAGAGATGGGTGTAGGAAGGAGACGTACCTGGGGGAGAGATAGAGAGGGAGAGAGAGGTAGATAAAGGGGGGGGTGAATGAAAGGGGGATAGGTGGGATGGGGAGAGAGATGGATTTACGAGGGAAACATACAAGGGAAGAGAGAGAGAGAGAGAGAGAGAAAGAGTGGGGGGAGGGGGGGTAGAGAGAGGGATCTAAGATAAAAAAAATATAGAGAGAGATATATAGAGAGAGAGAAGGAATGGTAAGATTTAGGGAGAGAGACCAAGAGACATAGAGGGGAGGATTAGGGAAGCAAAGAGGGAGAGTGATATATGGGGGAGACATTGGGGGATAGAGGGAAAGAGAAAGTGATAAGAAGATATAAAATTGGATTGAGAGGGGGAATGAGAGGAAGAGAGATAAGGGATATGATAGAGGGGTATAAGGAGAGATAGGTAGAGGGTGATGGATATAGATGGGGAGAGAGAGAGCAGGGGGAGAGAGAGAGAGAAGGATATAGGAGAGAGACATATAGGGGAGAGAGAGATGAAATAGGGATACATATGTGAGAAATGAGAGAGAGAGATAGAGGAATAAAGAGAGAGAGAAAAATATAGAGACAGAGAGAGATGAGGAAATATGGAAATGGCGAGAGAGATAGAAAGATGGAGACATATGGAGAGAGAGTAGGGAGAGGGATTATAGGGGAATAGAGATGGGAAAAGGAAAAGAGAGATGATATAATATTGAAAGGGGGGCATATGGGGGGAGAGAGAGAAGTAGGGAGACATACAAGGATGGGGAGAGATAATGATATATTAGGGAGACATATAGGGGATAGCGAGCAAGCGAGCTAGAGTTAGAGAGAGAGAGAGAGTTATATCAAGAGAGAGAATATGTGGGATAGGGCATAGGGAGGGATGAAGAGATATATATGTAAAGTGAAATAGATATAGAATGAAAAAAAGAGGGAGTTATAGACAATTTGTGTTAGAGAGAGAGAGAGAGACAAAGAAAGAGGTGGGAGAGAGATAAAAAATGTGTATGTGTGTTAGAGAGAGGGAGAGAGGGGGAGAGTTGATGGAAAGAGAGAGGTATATATGTGGGATACATATTAGTGGGAGAGAAGGAGATAAGGGAAATACGAGAGGGGGATTAGAGAGAGAGAGAGAGAGAGAGAGAGAGAGAGAGAGAGAGAGAATGGGAGAGGTGGGGGGGAGAGAGATGAATATTGGAAGGAGACATACAGGGATAAAGAGAGGTGGGAGGAGACACAAAGACAACAGAGATATAAAGTGGGGGGAGAAAGAGAGGATGGAGACATATAGGGGGGTTGCAAAAAGATGTGGAACGAAGAGAGAGATATAGAGAGATATTGGGGAGGGGGAGGGGAGATAGAGAGAGAAACAATGGAAGGGATAGCAAGTGAGAGTAAGAGATAGGGAAAGGTGGAAAAGAGAAGTAGTGATAGAGATGGATATAGGGGTATTCATAGGGGACTGAGAGACAAAAATATGAAATATAGAAAGACAGGGAGAGGGGGGGTAGGGAGGAAGATAGACAAGGGAAAAGTTGGAGGAAGGGAATGATTTATGGGGGGGTTGGGGGAGAGGGATAGATAGATAAATAGAGAGAGAGAGAGGAGGATAAGGGGGAAAAGTGGGGGAAAGAGAGATGTACATTGGGGGAGATTTAAAATTGATAAGGGAGAGTTTTAGAAATAAAATTGTGTCGAAGGGAGACATATAAGGGGAGAGAGAGAGAGAGAGAGAGAGAGAGAGAGAGAGAGAGATTAGGGATATAGGAAGACATGATGGGGGAGAAAGGAGGAGAGAGAGAGGGGGAAGGAATAGGAGATAAAAATAGAGATAAGAGGGAGATTAGGAAATACTGAAAGGAGGGGAACATAAAATTAGGGATACATGTGGAGAGAGAGGAGGGAAAGGGCTAAGGGAAGAGACAAAATAAAGAAGGATATGGGTAGGAGAAAGGCATAAAGGGATTGAGAGATTAGGTGCTTAATTATTTAAAGAGAGAGATAGGAGGGATACAACACACACACAAACACAAAGATACAAAGGGGGGGAAGAGAGAGAGAGAAGAGGGATACATACATGGGGGAGAGAGATGCGGGGGGAGACTGAGAGAGAGAGAGAGAGAGAGAGAGAGAGAGAGAAACAGAGAGGGAGAGAGAGATATAGGTGTATAGAGCGAGAGAGGTGGAATAAATGGGGAAATGGAGAGGGGAAAGTCATAGGTTCATAGAGATAAATAAATGAATGGAAAGGGAAAGGGGAGAGAAAGGAGGGAACGACGGGGAGAGCGAGAGAGAGAAATGGATAGGGAAGGAGAGATAGAGGGAATGGAGGTTGTAGGGGAAGAGGGTGGGATATAGAAGGGAGACATAAGTAAAGAGAGATAGAGATAGGGAGAGATAAAATGATGAAGACGGGTGGGAGGTTGTGATAGGGGGGGGGGGGGGAGAAAGAGAGTGAGAGATACATTGGGGAAGAGAGAGAGAGAGAGAGAGAGAGAGAGGGAGAGGAAGCCTATTAGGGGAATTTTGAGGTATAAAATGGGCCTCCTAAGGAAATTATAAAATAACAATGAAAATAATAAAACAAGATTTGATTACATCATCAAATTTTAGAGGGAAAAAGGAAAAACTACTTTTTCATCTTGTATTTTCAACTTATCTCCTATGGGTTTAATCAAATTTCGAGCGAGAACACTTGTTGGATGCATAATTTGATTCCTCATCCAAGGAGTACCCATGCTTCATACTTTTGATGGACCCTGATATATGAAAAACAAGAAATACATGAAAAGTGTGAGTGTAATCACGTTTTTTCATGTATTTCTATGTTTTAGTGTAGCTAGGTCCATCGAAAGTATGCAACATGGGTACTCCTTGGATGAAAAAATAAATTTTGCATCCATTGAGTACTCTCACTCAAAATTTGAGTAAAACCTTAGGGAGATAAGGTGAAAATACAAGTTGAAAAAATAGATTTATTATTTTATTATTTTTTAATCTTCTTACTTTTTTACCCCAAAAATGGTGAATCATCCCCCATGGTTGACAGCATCATCTTAAACCATATTGGTTCTTATAAAATTTCTTTTTCTTGTACATTTTTCTTAGGATGCCCATTTTAGACCTCAAAATTTCTCTAATGGAGGTTGGGGAGGAAATAATATAAGAGAGAGAGAGAGAGAGAGAGAGATTGGTTCTTATAAACTTTCTTTTTCTTGTACATTTTTCTTAGGATGCCTATTTTAGACCTCAAAAGTTCTCTAATGGAGGTTGGGGATGAAATACGGAAAGGGGGAGATAGATAGAAAGAGGGAGAGAGAGAGAGAGAGAGAGAGAGAGAGAGAAATGGTTAGGGATAGGGTGGGAGAGAGGAGGAAACATAGGGAAATCAAGTGAGAAAATGATAGGGAAAGAAATATAGAAGGAGTAGGGGGATAATGAGAGACAAAGAGGGGGGCTTAGTGAAGGGGAGAGAGAGCCCGATATAGGAGGGATACATAAGGATAGAGAGAGAAATCGATAAATAGAGAGAAAATGATGAAGAGGGAGGGAGAGTGAGAGGGGATAAGGAGGGAGAGAGAGGGATACAAAAAAAAAGAGGAAGAGGAAAAAGGAGCACATGTGTGTTATATAATGCATGCATGTTTTATAATACATGTGTGTTATATAATATGTGTGTGCTTTATAACGCGTGCATGTTATATAATGTGTGCATGTTTTATAACATATGCACATTTTATAATGAATGTGCATTAATTTAAACACATTCATGTTATAACATGCACGTTCTATTCATTCAAAAAATTATTTGGGGGGAACACCTTTTTCAATTACATGGTGGATGAGGTGACCACTCTAGTTTTAGGTTCATATTGGAAAACCTCTTGCTTTGGTGTACATAAATAAAAAATACACCCATTTTTATAGCTTCGTAATTTTCAACAATGATTTTGTATACTCTCTACACATTCGTTGCTAATAAAATTGAATACATTTTAAGATATTTATGTGCATACTCTAAATATATGTTTTTTTTTTAAATTCATTAATATTTTTTATTATTTGATTTAAATTTATTGGACATATATCAAATTTATAAAAACATAGGTTTTTTTGACTTAATTTGAAATTGGGAAAAAACCAACATTACAATAAATGAAGACCTTTCTAGTTAAATGATCCATGTGGCTTCAAAGACACACACATGACAGAGAGGGCTTATGAAAGCTCAAAAATCAAAGTGGAAAAAATGTGGCAAACTTATTTCCAAGTTGACAATCTCGTCGTCCTGATCGCAACGATGCAAATGGTTTGTTAAACCAAGTTTGTGTACGAAAGTTTGAGCTAGTCAAAGTTTTTGGGTTGACTAGATGACTTGGCAGGTTAAGAAGGCAACAATTTGGAAGTTTTCTGGCAATCAAATTTCGTCCAACTCTAGCCAGATTCTGGGAGAAATTTTGGGACGTTTAATTACTCCCCTTCGGCCTAATATTTGAATTTAAATTTTAAACAGGTCTGTTATATATATATATATTGGAAGGTCAGGTCATGACCCCCACCCCTCCCAAAACCACATTAACCAACATGTTGAAAATAGTTAGACGGGTCGTGACCCTGTGAACCCCACTAAAAAACCGCACATATTAAACAAAGGTTGGGGGCAGGTGGTCAACCCCGCCACTCCGTAGACCCACACCATTATACACCAACGAGAACGGTTGGGTTGGGTCATGGGATTTGGACACACCAACCGCAACATACCCACTCCATATATATAAATGCGAGGCATGGGATAGTTGGGCAGACCACCCAAGGCAGGTCCGGCCCCTCCCAAATTTTAAAACATGCCAAAATAATGTATTGCATGCAGAACTTTGGGGGAGGCGGGATTTGATACCCCGACCTCCCCTTAACAAACCTATTTTTATACCATTGTGCCCAACAGACTTCGTTGTGAAGTCCGCCCCTCATTTTTTTATAAAAAATCATTCGCACAATATGCACTAGAAGGCATACCCGAGCACACAGTTTGAGGTCAGTGTTGGAATTACAATTTCCGTTAGGCCAAAACCCACAGGCATTAGTCTTTGCTATAACCACCAGATTTAGGATCCAAGAGAGGTGGTTAGTCCATGTCACGAAACACACGGGTAGCATTCAACCCAATGTCCAACAATCTCCCCCGTAACGCGAGCTGGGTGAGTTTTGAACTGGAGACCTGTCGTTCTGATACCATTTGTTGGAATCACAATTTTCGTTAGAACAAAAATCATGGGCGTTAGTCTCTGCTACAATTGCCAGAGTTACGATCCACTAGAGGCGGTTAGTCCATCTCGTTAAACACGCGGGGAGCATTGAGGGCCAATTTCCAATAATCTCCCACCCAACGCAAGCCGGGTGAGTTTTTAACTCGAGACCTGTCTCTCTGATACTACTTGTTGGAATCACGATTTCTGTTAGACGAAAACATGTAGGCATTAGTCTCCTCTACAATCACCAAAGTTAGGATCCACGAGAGGCTATTAGTCCATGTCGCGAAACACACGGGGAGCGTTGAACCCAATGTCCAACCGTCAGAAGGAAGATAGACACGCAGTTAAAGGCAGGATGGTGCACGCAATTCGAGGGAATATTTTTGTATGCGAAGAGAATATTTTGATTTTGAGGTAAAATTTCTCTGTGTCAGAATGTATTGAACTTTATATGCATTTTAACCAGAATTTCACCATTTGAGCAGCAATTCAGAAGATTATCTTCAAGATGTGAGGATCAAGAATATTGAGGGAATCTAACAGATTCCTGTAGCCCCAGAATTTCACTTTGTTAGAATTAAAAAATTTGACAGTCGATTTTTTACTATTCGATGCCAGGAATATGATGGTGTATTCAGATTTTCCATTTGACCATTCCATTTTTGGCTACTTTTCAAAGTGGAGTTGCAGGTGTCAGCACTCAATGTGTGAGCAGTCAGTTTCAGGATATTTGATGCCACGAGATTGATGGTACAACCAGATCCAACAGTTTATCATCCTTTTCTTTACATAGCTCTATGATTTAAGGTATATGCAGTGTGATCATTTACTTCTTTGTCTCTTTGCTATGAGATGCATTGTGATGTATAGATCCTTGTTTGATGTTTGATGTGGGATCTTGTTTTTTTCTTGATGTGAGATGTAATTTATACAGTGGATTTGTTTTATGTTGTTTGAGATCCCTTTGTTTCCATGTTCAGCGGGGTACTCTTATTCACCATTGAGTGAGATTGTCATGCTGATAGCAGTCATTTTTTTGAATGAGAGTTCCTCTAGTAGAACATCTCCTAGAGAGGTCCAACCACTCTTGAGTGAGGGAATTTTCCTTGTATGACAGAGCAAATACTGAAGGAATTTACAAGGTAAGTTCCGTAGATCAAGAACCAAAGCTCACAAACAGATCGCAAATCAGTACACCAGTATAATCACGTGGTTAAAACCCTCAAAGAAGGAAATAATCCACGCCCTAAGCCAACGCGGCCACTTCAAGGAATTTATTGATATAGAAAGAAATGTTACATATGTTTCTCTCATAGACGATTACCGGATAAATGACCCTCCATGCTCTTTAAATAGAGATCATGGACCAACCAGGTGTTAAGCTACAGATCAAGTGTCATTAATACTGAGGTGAGAGATAACCGTCAGATCACTACAAATCGTGACTATCAGATTATAAGTTACAAATGTACATGGTAAAGAAACATACTTTACCTAACTCTACACTAGACTAAGTTATTCTTAACTATTTCCAATGTGTCGAAATATCCTAACATCCCCCCTTAAGAACAAGTTGGGATAGGATTAAAGGATTTACAAAGGTCACACAAAAGGAGCCTATTTCCTATGTGTCGAAATATCCTAACATCCCCACTTAAGAAAAAATTAGGATAGGATTGAAGGATTTACAAAAGTGACACAATAGGAGAAGGAAGGAGGCATTAGAGCCTATCCCCCCTTAATGACAACTTTCCTGAACTCCAAGCATGGATCGAAGTTTGGTAAACTTCGCTTCTGTGAGAGCCTTCGTAAAGATATCGGCTACTTGATCATTGGTCGGACAATACTAAATTTCAAGAACACGATCATGAATGAGCTTTCTGATGAAGTGTATGTGGATTTCAATGTGTTTCATATGCTGATGCTGAGCTGGATCTTTACATAACTGAATGGAACTCTGATTATCACACCAAAGTGTAGTTGGATGCTGATGATGAAGACCAAATTGAGACAAGATCTGACGAAGCCACATGGATTCCTTGTTGGCTTCAACTGCACCACGATACTCTGCTTCTGCTGAAGAAAGGGATATGGAACTTTGTTTCTTATAATTCCAAGTAATAGGTCTTGAACCAAGATTGAATACATATCTTTCAATGTACTTCCGATCATCAGGGTCACCAGCCCAATCAGAATTAGTGAAACCACTCAACAAGGGAGATACTCCTGCACTGTAATGAATCCTGAACTGAACTGTACCTTGAATATATCGAAGTGTTCTTTTAGTTGCTTTCTAGTGACTTCCATGAGGTTGGTGCATAAATCGAGTGACAATACCAACGACAAAGGAAAGGTCGAGATGAGTATGGTTTAGATACAAAAGTTTACCAACAAGTTTACGGTATAAGGTAGCATCAAATTCAGGGGTAGTACAGTTGACTGAAAGCTTGACCCCAAACTAAGAGAGGGTAATGCCTTCCTTGGATTGCAAGACTTGAAGACCAAGGAAATAATGCAAGTCTCCTAAGTTTGTCATTTCAAACTCATTTTTGAGGCTAGACTTCACATGGTTTATATGGTTTGGATCACTACCAGTAAGGATAAGATCATCAACATAAAGAACAAGGATGGTGAAGGAATTACCCACTTTCTTGGTGTAGACAGTGTTGTCAGAATGACACCTAGAAAAGCCATTATCTAAGAGAAATCTATCCATTTTGGCATACCAAGCTCGAGGAGCTTGTTTGAGACCATAGAGAGACTTCCTAAGGCGACAAAAAAGGCTGGAGTCTTTCTGTATAAAGCCAAGGGGTTGTTTCATGTAGACTTATTCATGCAAATCTCCATGTAAGAAGGCAGATTTAACATCCATCTTATGGAATTCCCATTTAAAGGAGGTAGCAAGGGATAGAACAAGGTGGATATAATTCATTTTGGCAATAGGGGAGAAGGTTTTATTATAGTCAATTCCTTCAACTTGTGAAAAACATTTAGCAACAAGATGAGCTTTATGTCTATCCACTTTTCCATCTGGTCCAAACTTTGTTTTGTAAACCCATCTGCATCTGACAAGTTTTTTTCCTTTTGGAAGAGGAACAAGATCCCAAGTATCATTTTCCAATAAGGAACAATACTCTTCATTCATAGCTTCATCCCAATCTGGATGACTGGAGGCTTATTCAAAGGTTTCTGGATCAAGTTTTTCTTGAACTTGAGCCAATAAGGAAGAGGCTCTTTTAAACTGAGAATGTGTACATCGTCGCTTGACAGGGTCACCTGCAAGAGAACCTGCTACATCCCGAGTAGAGTGAACCCATATTGGAAGCGGTGGAGTATAAGGAAAAATTTCACGAGGTGGAGGAGGATTGTCATCCTCGCTGTCATCATCTGAACTAGAAGGAATTCTATTAGAAATAGAAGAGAGAGAGAGAGAGAGGTGGCACATATGCAGAATCAGGCTTGCAGGCCAAAGGTGGCACACTTGCCAAACTAGGCTCACAGGCTGATATATTTTCATCAAATTTTACATCTCTTCTGATGATAATATTTTGGATTTTGGTTGAAGAAGTATATATCCTTTGACATCTTCAGAATATCCAACAAAAATACATTTTTCACTCTTAGGTTCTAAGGCTTTATGTTTCGCATCTGGAATATGGGCCCAAGCATCACTTCCAAAAACACGAAAGTGACTTACATTTGGTTTGATTGAGCTCCAAGCTTCTTCTAGAGCTATATTGTTTAAAACCCTAGTAGGAGTGCGATTTACTATGTAATTTTCATAGTTAATGGCTTCTTCCCAAAAATTGAGACCAAGTCCTTTAGATTGAAGCATACAATTAGCCATTTCTTTTAAGGTGTGATTCTTCCTTTCAGCTACACCATTTTGTTGTGGAGTATATGGAATAATATGTTGCAATTGAATGCCATGCTCAGTGCAAAAGTTGATAAATTTGTTGTTAACATATTCTCCGCCATTTTCTAATCTTAACTTAAGAATTTGATGTCCATATTGTTTCTCAACAAAGGCCTTAAAGGCCAAGAACATTTTAAAAAATTCACTCTTGAGTTTTAAGAAATAAACCCAAGTGTGTCTGGAAAAATCATCAATGAAAGTTAAGAAGTACTTGCAACTAGAGAAATAAATAATAGGAAGTGGACCACATAAATCATTGTGCACAAGCTACAAAGGGGCTGAAGCGTGCCAAGACGCACATTTTTCAAAACTATCCCGATGATGTTTTATGAGTACACATCTGGAGCAAACACCTTCTCGGAAAGATACCATAGGAAGACCCTTCACCATATTTTCCTTGCATAGAGTTTTAAGAGAGCGATAGTTTAAGTGACCAAGTTGCTCGTGCCAAAGTTTGATCACATTATCATTATGAGCAACAAAAATGGAGGGAAGAGAGGATGACCCAAAGTTGTCAAACTTATACAACCTTGTGGAATCATCAACAATGCCAGTAGCTAAAATATGTTTAGGATCTTTGAGGTCCTTGATTACAACATCATGAGGTGAGAATTCTACTATTTTCCCTGCACCTGAATGAGTTATCTGATAAACAGATAGAAGGTTGCATGACAAGGTAGGAACACATAGTACATAATTAAACTGATCATTATCCAGATGAATGATTCTAGATCCTACAACACTAAGAGATATATCATAACCAACATAAATATGTTTGGAGTTATAATCATTTAAAGAAGAAAACATGGATTTATTTTTAGCCATGTGGTAAGAAGCACCAGAATCAATGAGCCAGTCATGAGAAGGAGAAGAAGAAGATACATTTAATGCATAAGCAGATCTTGATGCTTGACAACCACAAGCAGAAAGGGCCATGCCTGAAGATGAAGGTGAAGAGTGCTCCAAATTGATGTTATCTTCTTCATTGCTGCTTCTAAGGCTTCCATCTTCTTGAAACATTTGGAATCTATATGGCCATCCCGATTGCAAAAGTTTAAATGTCTATATGTCTTCTTCCCTTTGTTTTGATTTGACTTATTATTTTGGTGATTTTATTTTTTAGTTTGCGGCTGAAATTTCTTGGGACCCTTGTTTGGTTTAGGAGCATACTTCTTAGGATACTAATTCTTGGGATTCTTTTGATATGGTTATTGTTGGGCTACTAAGGCTTTCTTAGAAGCGTTTCTAGCAGTGATAAGACCAAGTTGTAAAAGTTTTTCTTGTTCTCTTATCAAAGAATCACAAAAGGAATCAAAAGAGGGATTCTTGTAGGTGGTTCAAGAAGAGATGATGGCTTCTCTAGTGGAATGGAATGCAGAAACAAATAAAGAGTATGCAGGGCCAAGCTTAGCAAGAATGCAATAGATGAGGCTACCATCTTCCTTTTTGACCTTACAACCTTCTAAAAGAAGTATAAGGGTATTGAATTTGGACAAAAAGTCTTCAATAAAGGAGAAATTATTAGGGTCTAAAGTAAGCAACTTGTTTTCAAGCTGGTGGGCCCTGATTTTATTTTGAATGCCAAAAACATTATTTAGCTTTTCTAGGGATTTATCAGGGGTGCCAATGTCAAGGATGTGAAAACGAAGATCTTGAGAAATGGACATTCCTATCAACCCTCGTGCTTGATCTTGTTTATTTTCCCATTTAGGAACTTTATCATCATCAGAAGGTTTAGTTTCTTGACCTGTGGCTATTCTATAAATCCCTTTACTTCTAAGTATATATACCATGTGAGGTAGCCATTGGAAATAATTGGTGTTGTTAAGAATAACTGGGATGCACTTTCCATATTTTTTTTTAAATGTATTTTTGAAAAGCTAAAAATAACTGCTCCAATGGAAAGATCTCAAAAAATTAGGTCGTTTCAAGAAAAAAAGCTCGAAAAACGGCTTCCGGATGAAGAATTTATGCCTTTTGAAAAATCTAAGTTGTAGATGTGGAATAGTTACGGGAACGGGATGAAACGCGGCTTTAAAAAAACAAAACTGCCCCTTTAAACAAAAAATTTTTACAAAAGAAGCTTGAGAAGGAGACTTGAACCCAAGACCTCTATTCTCATAAGCTAACCCCTCACCAAGTGAGACAGTAAAAGGATCACATTATTGTATGAAAGGAGGAAGGGTTTTTTTTTTTTTTTTTTTTTAGACTCTTTCTGTGTGTGCCTTTTCCCCCGCACAAATAAATCACAAAAACTGAGAAAAAAAGAAATGCGTAGCTCATAAAGAGAATTTTATATTTTCGATTACCTCATTGAAGAACTATCAATGGTATACTATTTCGATTTCTCAAGGTATCGCACAAAAGACGAGAAAGAGGAAAGAGCCTACGTAGTAAAAAAAACCCTTTTTCCTCAAGCTTCTCACGGCCGAGATCGCACGTAGCACAACAAAGAGCATACACAGAGAAAAAGAGTATAGATCCGGCGAATAAATAAAACCTTAATACCGAAAATAAACAGGAAAAACCGAAATAAGCAGAACTATTAACAAATATCACTGCAAAATAGATGCTTTATACCTCCAGATCTAAACTGACATAACTTGGGTAGTCGAAAACCTTTTCGCATGAAACGAAAGGTGTTCCTCACTGTAACAGACGCTACGGACACAACCGAGTAGTTCTCCAAGCCCAAAAATGTTCAGAAATAGTAGATCTACAAAACGGCATTCGCATGCAGTCAAACCGGCTTCGTATTTTGATCAACAACAGACGCGGCCCTCAAAATAGCGATGATACCATGTAGGAATTTACAAGGTAAGTTTCGTAGATCAAGAACCAAAGGTCACCGCTCACAAACAGATTACAAATCAATACACCAATATAATCACGTGGTTAAAACCCTCGAAAAGGGAAACAACACGCCGAGCCAACGTACTGCTAATGCTAAAAGGTGCTTTTTAAAACTCCTATTTATCCCACATTAATTATCAACCCAGGAAAGTCCTCTTATTTCAAGAGTGTACAAAATATGTGCACGCTATAATCCTAGAGAGTAATGTTTCTTAAAATGTAGTATAGATCTTTCAAATACAAGAGTAAATGGATGCTGAAAATGAAATCTAATTACAACAATATGAAACTCAATGTTTTGAAATTCAATCACTTCACTCAACAATCATCAGTCAAGGATGTAGTAGTAATAACTCTTTCATCTGTTAATTGATGTAAATGAAATCAAATATGAACAAGGTAATCAATCTGAGAATGTAGGCAGTAAAAACCAATGTCCTTTACAGTTGATGATTTGACACTCCACACTAAAGCAATCAAATGGAAATGGTAAGTGAGCTAAATCACTAATGCTGATAATGAAAATAAACTAAGCAAGCTCTCTGTAATACATTCAAAAGCAAAACCAAACTCTAGCAAGAAAGGAATAAACAATAAATCTAATTAACAAAAATGAACAACAATTCTATTTACTGGAAATTAACAGCAAATGGAAATGAATAGCAAATCCTATTTAATGGAATTAAAAAACAAATGTAAATGAACAACAAATCCTACTTGATGGAAATGAACAGCAAATCCTGAATAGCGAAGCTCTGTAATTGCAAAGCATAACAATACAAGTTATAAAGAAATAAATATTTTTGTTATGTTAGAAAGGATCAGCAACACAATATACTGATGGAACACACCAATTTCATAAAGCATTGAAACAGTAAAATATTAAGCATGGAAACTATGAAGCAATGCAACTAAAGAAAGTGAGAACTAATGCAAACCATCACACGACTAGAATCGGAAAGTAATGATACAGATGGCAAGTGGATCCACCAGAGCCATGCCCTTTGCCATAGTGGAACACTGCCGAAATACTCCAGTATCAAATAATGGAACAACAACCGAATTTATGTATTAATCATATGTAGCAGAGTTTACAAGCAATCGTACTCTGTTTTAATTAACAAGAGTCGATGAACAATTCTGAAAATTACAACATGAAATCTCTGAATAATGGCAATACATGCTCTCCTTTTCTAATCAGAAAGAGGAGAAAGTAAATAGTAAATGTGATCCCTCATAAAAAAATTGGATTGTTCTCAACAAATTTATCAGCAAGAAAATATATTTCCATCAATCATTCAATAGGAACAAGTCGAATTTGGTATTGCAATTGACATCATTTGGAAAACGGCCGCAATAGTGAATATGGGAAAATTGTCTTCAAAGAACCTTCCATTTTTCTTAATATGGACCGAATTTGGGCAAACCGTTCTTCATAAAGTTAATTCGGTTTGTTTTGGACAAAACCCATGTTTCGTATTTTCCAGATTCTTCTCCATTTTCCCAAAATGTCCAACGCAAAACTGTCACTTATTATTCCAACGATTTTCTGAGTTGGAATATTGAATGATGAGCCGGAGATCAAATCTGCAATATGGCAAATATCTTGGAGGCTAAAATGGTGAGTGATGTTACAAAATATATTAATAAATCATCATTGGTAAAATCATGCATAAAAATCATTAATTTATTAATAATAAAGGAGAGGAAATAATATTTATCCATAAGAGCATAAATAGTTATAAGATGGAATTATATGATAAACCATGATAAATGACGTGATAAAGAATGGTAGAAATGGATGAAATAGGTATTAAAAAGTGATAATAATAATGACAAACTAGCATCCCAACATACCCCCAAACTGAATATATTGCATGTCCTCATGCAACCCAAAGACAAAACCCATGTGTTAACCAAGCAAAAAAAAATGTTCATCCCAACTCATGAAATGGATGGAACAAATGAATTTTTCCTCAAATAATGAATATTCAATTTTAGCAATCTTGATGAAGGCGTAACAATTTTTACAGTTGACGTTCAACTATATGTATATGAAGTTGCAGAAAAATGTGATATAAGTAACAGCAAACTTCATTAACCATTTTATCAAAAATCAGATCGTTTTGATGCACGGATCATGAGATATAAACAAAATGGTTGTAGGTGATAGTGCATAATTTTCGAAATTTTATGAACTAATTTTATGTGAAATTATCTAGTTTTGTATATTTTAATGATACCTCTTTGTTATCCAGAAATCACAAGAATTCAGTTCATAGTTTCAAAGATATATGCAAATCAATTTCTGCACTATATAAAAATGAAATTGTATGCCTTAAACGAGAAAGAAAGTAGAAAACATCCATCATGTGTAGCAATTCCTCCCCCAAACTGAAGAATTAGCATGTCCTCATGCAATGCTAGAAAACAAAGAGAGGTGGTTGCTACAATCTGTTGAAATCTATGCTTGGTGTAAAACAACATAGAATAAGGGAGGTGTTGAGAATGAATAAGAATATAAATGGATGATAAAGAATATTAGTGAAATGGTCATAAGAAATAAATGAAGGAAAGAAACACTCCCCCAAACTGAAAGATGTTATGTCTCTGAAAAATGGAAAGTGGTAAAGATGTGGAATGAATGATGATAAATAATGCTCAATGGATTTTCATGAAATTCACCTAAATTCGTAATAAATCAGAAAATTATGCTATTTTACCTCAAGTGTTACCTCTGAAAAAAAAATGTGGAATGATATGTAGAGACTGGCATTTTTTAAATCCGATGTAGGCTGAGCAGATACTGAAAGTGATGAAAAAGGTGGAAGCCATGCAAACACATCATGTCTGAAGAATTGTCTGTGTTCACGAGTTGCACGATCCTTTGCTGTTAGTTGCAATAGTGTGGTCGTGCTGCGAATAGAATTTCCCCCCCATACTTGTTGTTCTCTTGTAACCAAATCATGATTCTGCATGCAATTTTCTTGAATCCACAGTGTTAATTTTGAAGAGCAACAGATAAGATATATGCCAAAAGTTCAATCAAAAAAACTTCTGTAGAAATGCAGTATGAATATTGTGGCAAATCAACAAATTATGGTAGAATTCCGTACTTATATCGCGTGCTATCCATAATGCATACATTCCCCCTTCCAATGGAAAAAGGGATTCTATGACCATAAAGCATAGAAAAAGTGTTGCGGTGATGACAAGGCAAGGGAACGAACAATACAGTAGTAAATGAATCAAAGTACACATATCAAATGATAGGACAGCAAGAGGTATGTTTATAATGAGGGCAGAGTGTATAAAGATAGTTATGAATAAGATATAAGATGCTTGGGTTGATGATAGGTAATGTGGTAAGTAAAAAGGACAGCAATATGCAAGAAAAGATACCTTGCTGACGATATTCCATCTGAAAATGATATGATTGATTAAAAAAATATTAACTCATGCATAAAGGTTCATAGTAGGGAGAAATTAGGGAAATAATCTCTCTGATAAAAAAAAAAGTAGGAAGAGGGTATTATAATAGTTATTGATGTTGAAAATAGAACTTCAATACCATAAGCAGAGCCTATGCTGCCAGCAAGCATCCATAGCCTCGGCAGGGTTGCTTTTTAACCCATATGAGCCAGGATCCTCAATTAATAGTTGGAGAATTCCATTGTTTTTCTACAAAAGAGATCAGTGTGCTGGCGTGGTAACCATATAACCACACTACCATTCACATGAAAGTAGCAAAAGTGATCAGGCCGGCTCGTGATGAGACCTCCTATTCCAAGGATATTGTGGCTATCTAATGGATCATAACCCTGGTGTGGTGGCCATAGTGGGAATGTCACTTCGCTACAACTTTATGAACATGGTAAGTTGGCTCTTTAATGAGACCCCCTATCCTCTATCTGTATACAATATTTTGTTGTTTTTACACCTTTTATGATAAAAAGAGGAAGGCTCAGTACTCCTTAAGAGTGGGGATGGTGGAAGAAGTTTGAACATGCCAATAAAAAGAAAATATACCCATAATATTACTTATAATAGATAGAGAGAATTGTAGCCAGGAGAAGTGGAACCAACATGGTAAAGATGATCAATCACTATCATATACAGCAAAAATCAATACAGTAAAGTAATATATTGTTGGCAATATGTTTCTTGTATCCTACTATATTGAATTGGTTGTCCTTGATGGCAACTCTTTGGCAAAGGATGCAGCTAATGACTATAGGAAGAATCTCAGAAATCCATCAGAAGTTCTATACAAGCAGATTGAATTTTTTCCATATAGAACAATGTATACGCGGGTTTGTAAAAGCCAAGTCGCGTATATACGCGGATAAGTACGTCCCAAGTCGCGTATGCCCTTTTGTGCTCCAAAATTACAATACCAAGGGGCATTACCATGGTTTTGGCACACAGTATTGAGCGTTGTATAGTTTATTTGATTTCGTCCAAGAATACCATCGGAAGTGGTGTGGTTTTGGCTCATGGTATTGGTAAAAGCTAAATCTATTTAAGGAGAAGAAGATCATAGTGCAAGGTGTGCGAGTAAGGGTTGTTGATGAATAAATTTCTCTAAGGAATATCTGCATGGATGAACTTTGTTCTTCATTGACAGATCTGAATCTATGATGCACCCATGTATATTATGAAGGTTTAAGATCTCTAGATCTAGAAATGATAAATCTCTAAGATGATCTGCAGAAGAAGAAATGGTGAAGATCTGGCGCAAGTCTACTGAAGATAATGAAGAAATCTGGTAAGTTTATAGATATGGTTTGTTCTGCAAAGTTTTCCATTTACAGATCTATACGCTAGTTTGTCTCGGCAAAAGCGTGTATATACATGGGTTCACTTAAAGAAAAGCATGTATGGAAGTTAGGGTTTCTGAAGCTTATATTACTTCTGAGATTTCTGTTTTCTCTCTGTTGTCTGTTAATAAAGTCTTCTTGAAGTTCTGAGTTGTTTAAATATGGAATATGTTGTTGATTTGATAATGAACAAATCTAATCAATGATTGAGAAAACATGGTGAAGGAGGAGTAACTGTCTAACAGTTCTGCATTGCTGTGATATTTTCTGAACTGAATGTTTCACATCTGAATCTGAGTCTGAATAGATTCTGAAACAAAGTATGCACTGAAGCATACGTAGGTTGGTGCAAATAAAAGCACGTGTATATGCGGAAACTGTAAATAGAAGTCGCGTATTATTCCAGAATATAAAAATCAATATGCACTGAAGCATACGCAGGTTGATGAACAGAAGAGAGCGTATATACGCGGGTTACGTAAAGAAAAATAGTGTATGGTTCCTGAATGTATGGTTGTTCAAGTTTGAATGTGTATCTGATTATCTTCTCTTATGTCTGGGTTATTTCTGATACTCTGGTTACAGTGGTCTTACTATTCTGATTGAAGTTTCTTGAACAAAGTATGGTTGTTGAAGTTAAGGGGTTGTGTTGAAGCTGTTGGATCCAGTATGAAAATTGATGAAACGTGGTCAGCAGTAGGTTTGAGGGTTGAAGCCTTCAGTATGAAAGAAGAAGCTTTCTGTCAATAAAAGCTGGTGATTGATTTCAGGGGGTCGAAGCTCCCTTCCAGGAGAGGCTGGTAAACGAGATCAGGGGGTTGGAGCTCCCTTCCAGTTGCAGCTGGAAAACGAGAGAAGGTTGCAACCTTCTGCAGGTAGACGCCTTCATATTGGTATGAGTCTACATCAGTACTATGTTGTAAAAGGTTTTCTATAAAATAAATATTGAAGACAACGATGACAGCAGCAGTGGCTTTCTCCCGAATTGGGTTTCCACCTTAAATATTGGTGTTCATATGTGTGATACTTTATTCTGTTGATTACTGTTCATAACTTTTAACCTGATACATAACTGATAAATCTGTTTATAAGACCGATTCTGAGAATTTATCTAAATCTGGAAAGTTAAATAAGTATACGCTAGTTTCCTTCTGCATTTCCGCGTGCATACTCTAGTTCTGTTCATAAAAACCGCGTATGGAAATCTGCTTAAAGAAAAAGTTGAATTTATGTTATAAGCTCTAAATACTGATTCACCCCCCCTCTCAGTATTTTTCCCAACATATATAAATAATTGTGTCCCTTTGGTTTGTTTTTTTTAAAACCTATCGTCAAGAAGTTGTCTTGTTAAATATCATAACGTCAAGGATATTCACCTGCTTCAATAGACTCCATAATTTTTTTCCTCATAAAAGTATTGTATTTCATGCGATGCAAGAGAATCAATAAAATGTGGTTGAGATGAATTAGGAATAATCGCACAAGAGGGAGGAAGGGTTGTTCTCGAAAGTATTCCCAAAGTGTTGTTCCCTTGAAGGAACAACAAAAAAACTCAAAAAAGTGTTGTTCTTTAAAAGGAACAGCAAAAAATACACCCAAAAAAAGTGTTGTTCCTTAAAAGGAAAAACAAAAAATGCATGCGAAAAAGTGTTGTTCCTTAAAAGTAATAGCAAAAAAATACACAAAAAAGTGTTGTTCCTTAAAAGGAACAACAAAAAATACACCCAAAAAAAGTGTTGTTTATTTTAAGGAACAACAAAAAAAATGCATGCGAAAAAGTGTTGTTCCTTAAAAGGAACAGCAAAAAAAATACAGTGTTGTTCCTTAAAAGGAACAGCAAAAAATACACCCAAAAAAAGTGTTGTTCCTTAAAAGAAATAGCAAAAAAATATACCCAAAAAAGTGTTGTTCCTTTTAAGGAACAACAAAAAAATGCATGTGATAAAGTGTTGTTCCTTAAAGGGAATAGTAAAAAAAAATACACAAAAAAAGTGTTGTTCCTTAAAAGGAACAGCAAAAAAAATCAACACGTGAAACTGTTGTTCCTTAAATGGAACAGCAACTGTTCCCTTAAGAGGAACAGTAGATATTCCTTAAATGGAACAAAAAAAAGACAAACATGTGAAATTGATGTTCTCTAAGAGGAACGACAGTTGTTCCTTAAGAGGAACAGCAAAAAGACAAACAAGAGAAACTTGGAACAGGTAAGAACAAGGGAAAAATAGAAAAAACTAATTTGCACAATCTATTATCTAAGCAAATCCAATCAAACAGAAAGGAAAAATTTTGTACAGGTTTCAAGAATTTTTTTTTTTTTACAGAATTGGTGCTGCTGAAGAATTACCTTCTGCAATTAAAACTTGCATGGTGGGGTCCTTATTGTTCAATTGCCAATGGAGCGGATACTACAATTTGAGGGGATCAACACCTGAAACAAAAAAAAACATAAGAGAAATAAAAAAATAAACAACACTTTATTTAAAAACAGTATATAAATAAATAAGTTAAGTTACAACAGCTATGATGTTATTTTATAAGGGAATATCAATCTGTCAATGGAGAAAGAAATGATCTCTTAGAAAAATGTTTTGACAGCAGTGACATGAATCTTCAAATGGAAACCAATTCTTCATTTCTTTTGTTATGAATATGTTAGGTAATGAACTGAATGAAATTCCCTTGTTTCACTCAAATTTCTTTCAAGAATCGCTCATCCATAAATTGACCTTCTTTGTTCTCCTAAGACCTGCAAAAAAATGAGTGTCTACCTGCAACAAAATATTAAATCATGGAGAAAGAGAGGTGATAAGGCTCCCCTAATCAAATAATTATGCAAAAAAATTAACAACTAGGTACTGTGTAGAACAAATCCACGGAAAAATAAAACAAATTTTATTTGTCACCTGTGGGAGAGCAGTGGTCGACCATACTAACCAGTAGTGTTTCAATTATAAATTATTTGTTTTTCCTCCGATTTGAGTGATTACAAAGCCAAATGAAATTAAATTCAGAGATATTTCTCCAATAGAAACAGGTTTTAAAAATTTCATGTAATGGTACGTTAAATTTGCTTAGAACAACCTGCATAATAGAGTCATTTTCGATTTTCCAGCTCAGACCAACAGTTGATATCTCAAGCATAAATTTTTCATTTTATGGCGGATTGAATAGATTCAAAATGGATATTAAATTAGATCCATTTATTGATCTCTAGTAGAAACAAGTTTTTAAGAAAGGAAGAATTGATGGGTCAAATATGCTAGTGAACAGCCAAGAAAGCAGAGTTTCAAGAGTGCTTATGTATGATAAGCAGTCAGTAATTTGGTCATAAATTCCTCATAAGATATCGAAATTGAGTGATTCAAATTGTGTTGTAAACTAGATTCATAGAGAAATATATCATAGAAACAGGTTTTAAAAATATAGTCATTTAGGCCTCCAAAAACTGACTGTCCCAACTCTATTCCTGAGCTGCCTACTAGATGCCCTGTCAATGTTTTGGTTATACATTTTTCATTTCAAATCCAAATTGAGTGATCCAAATTGGGTTGCAAAGTAGAAATAAAGGGCTACTTAGGATAGAAACATTTTTTAAAAATATTCACTTTTTTTCCCTCAAAACATGACCATCCCAACTCTGTTTTTAGAAATTTCATCAAGCCCACAAGCCAAAAAAATATGATATTCAAGCAATTTTTCCATATTGGTGATAAAAATGAATATAAGTGTTTGTATAATTTTTATTTTCAATATAATTCATCTACGTACACAAATAAATTAAAATATTTATCATCAATGTTGATTTCCACAGCGTGTTGCAACAAAAACAACTATTTTTACAAAAAAAAAAAATGTGTTTATTTTATTTCCTTATTTATTTTATTTTTTCACTAGCCTACTCTGATTTGGAAAATGAATACGATTACGTATAAGAGTATTTCCAATGTAACCATTTTCGCAATAAGAGTTCAATTATGTACATACCCAAATTTGAAAAATGCATGTTAATAAAAATTAGGGTATGAGAAGCCAACTTCCATTGAAAAGATGGTGAAAAAAAATGTTGAAACATGGAGTGATGCTGCAAACAAATGGAGTGAAACCAATCTTCAATGTATCCCTTACTTTCTTGATTTCCCATAGCCGTCATATCATGAAGTTCTTGAGTGTTTAAAACGGCTTGTTGATGCAGGCTAGAAGAAACCTCATTTTTTTCCATAACCTCTACAATTTTTGGATTTGATACATTCTGAATCTCAGTATAAGTTTTATCTAATGGTTCATATGAGATAGAATGGGTGGGAAGGGTGGCTAAATTTTGCATTTCAACACTTTAAGCATGTTGTAATGCTTTATTATGGTGAGGGTGTGAAATGAGTTGAGCAGGAAATTGTGTAGGGAATGGAGCATTTTGATGATGTAGTTGATTGGGTTGAATGGATGATTTTGATAGGCAAGTAAGATTTTGTGGAAGAGCTGGTGGAGAATATGGAAGATGTGTTGTTACAAATAGAATAACTCAGAAACAGATTGCAGAAAACACAGATACAGAACCAGACAAAACCATGGCGGAAAAGAGGCTTCAGCCTCATGGCATTCTCATCATTATCTCTTATTAAAAGAATTTAATTTACAATTTAAATAGATGAGAGAAAATGTCTAAGATAGTATGTGCTATCTTATACTCCTTTGGTTGAGATAATTTCTCACCAAAAACCCACCAAGATAGGAGTTACTAAACAAACTCCAATATTTGAGGAACAACCCAAGAGTTAGGCACATATTCCTAACTCTTGTTATGTTCTTAATGGATTATGCAAGTAAGAGAATGGAGAGGAAGTGTTTTGAACCATACCTGTAGGCCACGATTTCCATGGTTTTGACCTTGTTGCAACTTCCCCATCTCTTTGATATGCTACTTCCATCCTAGATAAGGAAGAGTGAGTATCTATGGGATGCTCCTTTTGTTAATGAGGGCAAAACACTTCATCAAATTCTTGATTTTCTAAACCTGCAAAACATTCAATTGTGAATTTAGAGAGCTAATAAAATCATATTTAAAATTTTCAAATAAAACATTGATTTCAGCTCTTATGTCTCTTGTTCTTGTAGTAAATTTGGAAAAGAAAGAAGAAACTTCTCTAAAATTCTTACCAGCCTTGGAAATTCCTCTTGAACACCTTATGCACAATTCACAAACATCGTCATATGATAACTGAAAAACATCACCTTTTCCTATCAGATTTAAGAGTTCTAAAAAATCATCTTTGATTCCTTTAAGAATGAGTGTTTTCAAGATTTCTTTTTCCAAATGCTTATGCTTTGATTTTTGAAGGTTATATTGAAATCGCTCTACATAGTCCTCCAAGATTTCATCTTCCCCTTGTATCATACAGAAAATATCTTCATTGGATTTGCAGTAGTCTTGGTACTTCTTCAAGAATATGTTATTCATGTCCTCCCATGTTTGGATGCAGTTCCCACCTAGGCTCATGAACCATCGGAGAGCTGCTCCTTTTAGAGTAAGAGGAAACACTTTCAACCTTTGATCATTAGTACAATAATCATATCCTCTACAAAGTATTTCAAACTCAAATAAGAATGTATCTGGATCTTCAATTGTCAAACCATGAAAATTTGGTAGAGACAATGGGGGAATTATGTGCATTTGTGTTACTCCTCCTAGATCTTTGATAGGGAATTCAAAAGTTGCAATGTGAGCCATTTCTTACCATAATAGAAGATGTTCTTCATGTGTTTCTTTAAGGATCCTCCTTCCAATGTTCCTGTCAATTGGTTAGTGAAATGGGTTGTGCTTACATCACCACTCGAGTGGAATTACAAGATTTTTTCAAAAATTCTACCTCTAAAATACAAACATTCATTTCTACCTTAAATTCCTAGAAATTCTGTTGAAAAGCAGGCGGAGGAGCAAGTGCTTTACTTGCTTGTTACACAGGTTCTTACCTTTTTTTTTTAATACCCAATTCTTTCATAGCAGACAAACATCAAACATATATCACTCTCTGTGAAATGGAAACACTCTCCCCGGCAATGGTGCCAAAATGTTGGTTGCTAAAAGGTGCCTTTTAAAACTCCTATTTATCCCACATTAATTATCAACCGGGGAAAGTCCTCTTATTTCAAGAGTGTACAAAATATGTGCACGCTATAATCCCAAATATTAATGTTTCTTAAAATGTAGTATAGATCTTTCAAATACAAAAATAAACGGATGCTTGAAAACGAAATCTAATTACAACAATATGAAACTCAATGTTCTGAAATTCAATCAATTCACTCAAAAATCATCAGTCAAGGATGCAGTAGTAATAACTCTTTGCTCTGTCAACTAATGTAAATGAAATCAAATATGAACAAGGTAATCAATCTGAGAACGTAGGCAGTAACAACTAATGTCTTTTACAGTTGATGATTTTACACTCCACACTAAAGCAATTAAATGGAAATGGTAACTGTGTTAACTCACTAATGCTGCTAATGAAAATAGACTAAGCAAGCTCTCTGTAATAACACTCCAAAGCAAAACCAAACTCTTGCAAGAAAGGAATAAATGGTAAGGCTAATTAACAGAAATGAACAGTAAATACTGAATAGCGAAGCTTTGTAATTGCAAAGCATAAAAATACAAGTTATAAAGAAATAAATATTCATGTTATGTTGGAAAGGACCAGCAATGCAATTCACTGATGCAACACACCAATTTCATAAAGCATTGAAAAAGTAAACTATTGGGCATGGAAAGTGTGAATCAATGCAACTAAATAAAGTGAGAACTAATGCAAACCATCACACGACTAGAATCGGAAAATAATGATACAGATGGCAAGTGGCTCCACCAGGGTCGGGCCCTTTGCCGCTAGTGGAGCACTGTCGAACTAATCCAGTATCAAATAATGGATCAACAACCGAATTTATGTATTATTCATATGTAGCAGAGTTTACAAGCAATCTTACTCTGTTTTAATTAACAAGAGTCGATGAAAAATTCTGAAAATTACAACAGGGAAAATCTCTAAATAATGGCAATACATGCTCTCCTTTTATAATGAGAAAGAGGAGAAAGAAAATAATAAATGTGATCCCTCATAACAAAATTGGATTGTTCCCAACAACTTTATCAGCAAGAAAATATATTTCCATCAATCATTCAACAGGAACAAGTCGAATTTGGATTTTCAATTAACATCATTTGGAAAACGGTCGCAATAGTGAATCTGGGAAAATCGTCCTTAGAGAACCTTCTGTTTCTCTTAATACAGACCGAATTTGAGAGAATCATTCTTTAATAAATTTAATTCGGTCCGTTCTGGAGAAAACCCATGTTTCAGATTTTCCAGATTCTTCTCCATTTTCCCAGAATGTCCAACACAAAACTGACACTTCTTATTCCAGCAAATTTCTAAGTTGGAATATTTGATGATGAGCTGGAGATCAAATCTACAATCTGGAAAATATCTTGGAGGCTAAAATGGTGAGTGATGTTACAACAAATTTATTAATAAACCATAATTGATAAAATAATGCATAATAATCACTTTATTAAAAATAAAGGAGAAGAAATAATATTTATCCATAAGAGCATAAATAATTATAAAACGGAATTATATGGTAAAGCATGATAATTGATGTGATAAAGAATGGTATAAATGGATGGAATAGGTGTTACAAATTGATAATAATAATGAAAAAATAGCAGCCCAACAGCAGCCACTTCAGGGAATTTATTAATATAAAAAGAAAATTTACATATGTTTCTCTCATAAACGGTTACCAAACAAATTACCCTCCATACTCTTTAAATAGAGATCATGGACCAATCAGGTGTTAAGCCACGGATCAAGTGTCATTAATAACGAGGTGAGAGATAACCGTCGGATCACTACAAATCATGATCGTCGAATTATAAGTTACAAATGTACATGGTAAAGAAACATAATCTACCTAACTCTACATTAGACTAAGTTATTCTTCACTATTTCCTATGTGTAGGAATATCCTAACAAATACCAACCATGTACATCATCACTATTTCCATCACTTAATGCGGAGGCCTACACAATCTTGACAACGAGGCCCGGAGACATAGTCCCTCGTGGAAAAACTCCGTTATTAATATCTTATGTTTCTAATTCTTGTTATGTTCCTCTGGATTATATTTGCATGCGTTCATTAATTCTTTTGATGAAATTTAAGTCTAACACATCAGCCGAAGTAAAAGGTCTGGGTTAAAAGGGTATCAGGAATTTACCCGTATAATTAAAGAAATAAAAAATGAATATTTTAAGGTCCTCATAGGGGTCTAATAGTCAACTTCATCATTTTAAGGCCTACATTTTTTAATTTATAAAAAATATAAAATCAACATTAAAAATTATGGAAAATTAATGACACACAAGAATCATCTGTTAGAAAACAATTGTACAAATTTGATTTAAAACATACCAAATTTGATGCGTAATGAAAAGATATGAATTATTTTTTAAGAAAAAAGAACATACAAACCTTAGAAAAAGACCACATTTTAAGTTACAATATAATTTATATACCAAATTTGATTCCATAATGCAAATATATGCATTATGTTTTAAAGAAAATGGAACATATCAACCTTAGAAAACACCATCTTTTAAGTTACAATAATTTTCTATAACTAAAAGTTATTTATTGATGAAGACAATTTCAAGATCTATGATTCATCCTTTTACACCATCTATGAAAATTTTGTTTATGTAACTCTAATAATTCTTTTTAGTGGTCATATTTTTATTTCTCCATATCTGCGTTTCAACTAAACACCAACCCTATAATTATTTTTTTTAAACCACACAAACTTGGCAATGATAGTTTTATATAGGCTACCTATGGAGTAGTAGGTCCCACGATGTAAATAACCTTTACCTATTCTAACCTATTCTAAAATTTATCCCTACACATAATGGAAAAAACGTTTCTAGAATATAAAAAAAACTTAGTTGATCTAAAATTAAACGGGAATCCAACAAACTACAGATATAACCATAAATACATATATGCAACAAAAATAACATTTCATTTCATTAATCTCAAAGACCTGAAATATGCTTACATACAGAATGGAAATAAACTAGCTTGGGCGATTGTGTCTTATCTATGAGAAGAGATGTGGCAGCTACATTTACTTGAACTGTGTTACAATGAGACTCAACGTTGTTTTATTTATTGAACAAGGAAAAACCCTGAACGACCAAAACCGTAGCCCCACGATATGGAAATCCAATAGTTTGTTGGCCCCATTAGGGTTATTGGGGCAGCCAACTTCTCAGGGTCATAACTTGGTAATATTATCTTCGTTTGGCACATATGATACCTCATTGGAAATATCTCTCTAAGTAAAAAAATATTTGTGGCAAGCCCCATCCTATGGTTATGGCCTTGCTACGAACCTCAGAAAAACATTTTTTAGGGGGTGAAAGCTACTTCGAATGTTTAGGACCTGAAAAACGCCTAAAAATAGTAAATGTTGCTATAAAAAGGGAAAATGATGAAACCGACCGGAGTTCTAGGTAGAATAAGAAGGCGGAAACCTATATCCATCTTGATCAAACCTCTCTCCTTAGGAAGAAATACTCACCATTGCATGCATAACCTCTATGAGGTGAGGAATTTTTTTTTTCACTTGGTATTTGGTGAACCACTTGCCTTGCTGAAGGAGTTGGCCTGCTTTGGAAACCTGTTATAGATGGATCCTCTTTTGGTGAGTATTATTAATATGTATTTCCATGATCCTATCATTTCTGGCCTATTCCATAAAGTTTGGGTTTAAATATGTTGGTGTGAGTTGTTCTGTAATATCGGATGTGTCTAGTAACGATGGCATGTATGGCTGAAGGCGGTCCACATTGAACATTGGGTTCATGCCAAGGAATAGTGGAATGTTTAGCTTGAAGGAATTGTCCCCTACAACCTCAGGGATGGTGTATGGCCCATATCAGACTGGGTGGAGTTTTCACTGGGGCTCAGCATGGCGCTCCTTCTACAAATGTAGCCAAACTTTGTTGCCAACCTAGAACTTGTGTGGCACCCGATTTTGATCATATTGCTACTTGTACTTAGCATTGGATTTGTCCAATATGTCATGGAACTGCTATAGGATCTGCTAAATGTGATCAATGAAGTTTTTAGCCCTATCAACTTCAGCTTGGACATGATCTGAGTCTACCTCAGTAGATGCAAATGGTATGGCCACATCAAAGGGACATAGTGGTTGGAATCCAAGCCCCAACTGAAATGGGATGTGGCGAGTTAAGATATGGAGATATTTGTTTTAGTTGTGCTAGATGATGACAGTATGGGTGTAGGTGTTAAGGAGAGTTGTTCAAACTTTGCTACAATGTTCTCTAATTAAGGAGGAATCTGTTCCAATTCCTTATTTCTACTCTCATTCATCAAATTGTATGAAATCTGATTGATTTATTTAATAAAAATGCACCACAGAAGCTAAAGTTCCCTTTTACCCATTTATAACAGAATAATTAACATTAACCAAGATTTAAACCCTTTGGAACAATGGTTAAAACCTTCGGCAATATAATAATTGACTGTTTAAAACAATGTTTTAGACCTTTCGGAAATCAATGTTTAAACACCTTCGGAAAAAACATTATAACCCATGTTTAAACCTTTGGAAATGTTATTTAAAACCTTTGGCAATGTATATCCAGACTTCAACCTCTAAATAAATCTCTTATTGAAATAATATCAAAGCCTTTGAAAATATTATGAAGCTTTTTAAACAATGGTTAAAACCTTTTTGCAAGGTATCGGATTTCAAACCCTTAATAAAACTCTATTGCATAAAACATCAGGTCCATACCTTGTTTTAAACCTCGTGCAATTACCGACGTGAACACCATTGGATCTTCTACAGATCCAATTGGACAGCTATCGCGTTCATTCGACCTCCGTATTTTATCACCCAAAAGCGACGCGAAATTGGTGGTATTGCGCTCGTGACGTGTCGCAATATCATTCGATCACGTTCGATTGGATTAAAACTGCTCACGACTCAAAAGCAGTGCAAACACAGTGGATGGTTTTCTTTAAAACCACTTAACCTCAAACTTTCATTCCAATCGCGTTTAAACACGAAAATTCACTGTGTTTCAGGTTTAATTTCAACTCCAATTGGAAACCTTCATTTCCACTGCAAATTCAATAAACATGGATCGATTATTGAATAACCAATCTCAATCAAGAAACATAATTTCTCCCGATTTCCTCTCAATATTTACACAGAAGTTTAATATACTCAAAATTCTACACAGAATGTATAATCAAATGGATTTCGGAGAGGTGAAACCCTCCGGGAAATTGCCAAGCACACACAGATAAACAAAAATCTGCAATTTTATTAAAACAGAGGGGAAAACTCTCAATCAATTCTTCTACGGCCAAATTCTGAATTCCTCCTTTGCATAGGTTACATTTATAGGTTTTTACATAATAGTTGACCTCCTCTTGAGGATCGAATTCTTCAAATTTAGACAAAATCCTAATTACATAATATCTTCCCTAAATCTATCAACTGAAGCTAAATATGCTGAAACAAATCTAAAATTGTTCAATCCTCCTAAATATTAGTTCAACCCTATCTATTACAACTGTAAATTGACAGCTAAAGGTACCAACACCTTTGCTTGTAACTTTTTTTGGATTTTTGGAATAATTAATGAAGCCTTTTGTCTCTAAGCCTCATGCCCCTGCATCAGACTCCTGAGGACAAAAATCTTCATGGGCTCCTCTCCATGAGCTCCTCGACAAAACTGCTGAATTTATGCAGCATGGTTTTTGTCATCTAGGTAGCATCCTCAATTGGTTGATCCTTCCACTTGATCAAGTATTGAAAATACTCCTGTCCCGTGGTCTTCTTAAACACTTTCTTGTCTAAGATCCTCTCTGGTTGTAATGTCTTTGTTGTGGGTAACTGTTTTACCCAGTCAATCTGTTTTCTATCTTTTGGTCTGTCATTTGTGCCACCATCTTCATATCTGTACAAATCAACAACATTGAATATTGGAGATATTCCAATATCAGATGGTAATTCAATTTCATAAGCATTTGCATAAAACTTTCTCAATATCCTGCATGGTCCTATATTTTTGAATTTTAACTTGTTATACTACCTCTTTGGAAATCTTGCTTTTCTTAAGTGTGCTAAAAACAAATCACCAAATTCAAAATTAACTTCTCTTTTGCTCAAATCTGTTCTATTCTCGTACTTCATGTTGTTGTCTTGTAGCCGTTACTTTACCTGTTCATGTATTGCTTGAATTTCTGAAGCAAACTCCTCTCCTTCAACACTTCTCATTTATGCTTTTCCCAAGTTCCTCAATTCAGATACTCCTCTTGGGTGCATCCCATAAAATATACGGAATGGACTCTATCCTGTACTTCTATTAGGTGAATCAATATATGCATATTCTACCTGTGGTAAAATATGATCCCACTGTTTAGGATGTTCTCCTACAAGAATTCTCAAGTATTACCCAAACTTCAGTTCACTACTTCAATTTGCCCATCAGTCTGAGGGTGATAAGCTGAGCTGAAACTCAGTTTAGTACCAAGCTTCTTCCGCAATGTCCTCCAAAAATGACCAACAAATCTGGTGTCTGTATCAAAAACAATAATTTGACTTAACCCATGTAATCTGACAATTTCCTTAAAAAAAAATTGGCAACATGAGTAGCATCATTGGTTTTATAACATGGATGTGCCATTTTTGAAAATATGTCAACTACAACATAAATTGCATCATTTTCTCTCTTTTTCTTAGGAAATCCTAAAACAAAATCCATACTTACCATATCCCAAGGTCTGTCTGGAATAGGTAATGGAATGTACAAACCTGCATTGTGACTTTTCCCCTTTGCATATTGACAAATTTTACAATTCTTCACATACTTTTCCACTTCAAATATCATCTTTGGCCAAAAATAAAAATGACTTAGTTGCTCATAAGTCTTATTAACACCAAAATGTCCAGCAAGTCCACCACTATGTTTCTCTCTGATTAAATTTTCTCTCATAGAACAATTTGGTATGCACAACTGATTTCTTTTGAACAATAAACCCTCTTACAAGAAATAATATAACCACTGACTTCTATCTATAAAAACAGGATTACAACATGCTTCAAATGCTTCTTTGAAATCAAAATCTATTTTATAGATTTCTTTAAGAAAATCAAAACCTAACACTTCAATTTGACTTTCTTGAACAAGAATTCTTTTTCTACTCAAGGCATCAGCTACCTTGTTTGTTTGACCACTTATATGCTTCAATACAAAGTTAAACATTTGAAGATATTCAACCCATTTTTCATGTTTTTTATTCAATTTAGGCAGTTGCATAATATACTGTAAAGCATGATTATCTGAATATAGCACAAATTCTTTAGACATTAAATAATGTCTCCACTTCTTCAATGACTATACAATTGTATAAAATTCCTTTTCATAAGAAGAGTACTTCCTTCTTGTCTCATTCAACTTCTCACTGAAATATGCTACAGGCCTATATTCTTGACTTAATATAGCCCCAATAGCTTCTCCACTGGCATCACATTTCACTTGAAAAGGTTTATTAAAAACAGACAGAACTAAGACAGGTTTCTGAGTTATCTTTTGCTTCAAGAACTCAAAATTCCATTCAGCTTCAGCAGTCCACTTGAATTTTTGTTTGTCCTTATTTATGGTTTCAATGATAGGTGCATTGATCTTACTAAAATTCCTTATGAATTTTCTATAAAAACTAGCAAGGCCATGAAAACTTCTTACCTCAAAAACACTTTTTGGTGAAGGCCACTCCATTTATCTTCTCTGGATCCATTTTTAATCCTTCAGCTGAAACAACAAAACCTAGATATGCCAATTCTTCTTTCATGTATGAAAATTTCTTTAAATTTATCAATAATTTCTCTTGATGTAACTTCCTTAAGACATAATTAAGATGTCTCAGCTGTTCTTCCTTTGTTTTTATGTAAATTAATATATCATCTAGATATACTATTGCAAATTTACCAATAAATTCCTTCAATACTTTATTCATAAGCCTCATAAAGGTACTAGGTGCATTTGATAAACCAAAACGCATTACCATCCATTGATACAATCCCTCATTTGTTTTAAAGGTTGTTTTCCATTCATCACCTTCCCTTATCCTAATTTGATGATAACCACTTTTCAAATCTAGTTTTGAAAAATATCTTGCTCCACTCAAACAATCCATCAAATCTTCAATTCTAGGTAAAGGAAATCTATACCTGATTGTTATCTTGTTGATTTCTCTTGAATCAGTGCACATTCTCCAACCTCCATTTTTCTTCGGACTTAACACTGTAGGTTTTGCACAAGGACTCAAACTTTATCTGATAAAAACTTTGTCAACCAATTCCTGTACTTGCTTTCTGATTTCTTCATTTTCTGTATGAGTCATTCTGTAAGCTGCTTTGTTTGGAAAATTTGATCCTGGAATTAAATCTATCTAATGGGTGATTCTTCTCACAGGTGGTAATTCATCAGGAAAATCATCTACAATAATATCACAATAACTCTCCAGCATTTCTTGAATTTCAATTGGCAAATCAAAAATTTTAGTAGAAGTAAATGCTACCTTAGGTTTACAAACTAAAGAAAAAATTACCTCATCGTCTTCAATCTGCTGCAAGTATTATTTTCCACTCAAAAATAAAGCCTTTGGATAAGAATTTTTACTTGATGCATCTTCTTCTTCCATAGGTAACAATGTTTGATTCATACCATCTTTGAAAAACTTGTAAGTGTTTCTCTTCCCATCATGTACTGCTGCTCTGTCATACTGCCAAGGTCTACCCAGCAATATGTGACACACATCCATAGGCATCACATCACACATGATTTTATCTTTGTAACTGCCCATTTTCAATTCTATTTCACATTGTTCCTTTACTATCAGTTGATGTCCCTTCTGAAGCCATGAAACCTTGTAGGGTGTTGGATGTTCCCTTGTCTTCAATTTCAACTTCTCTATCACCTCTGTAGAGACCAAATTATTTGTACTACCACTATCAATTACCAATTGACACCATTTCCCTTGAACTTTGCACACACTTATAAACAAAGTCTTTCTCTGTACTGGTTCAGCAACTTCCTTTGCTTGTTTTAACAAAAACTTGTTAACCACCAAAGATTCTCCTTTCTCTGGCACAATTTATTTCTCTGTTTCAAGCAACTTTGTTGCTTCTTCTCTAGTCTGAGAAAAAATTGAATTTCTCTGGTTTGTCCCCAAATTCTCTTTCTCTAGACATTCATAGGCTCTATGTCCTAATTTGTTACATCTGTAACATCTGACTTCTCTTCCTATGTTTCTTCCTCCTCTTCCTCTGTAAGAACTCCTTATGCCACTTGTATCACCTTCTGTGGGTGCATACTGAGGTGAGCTACTGCTAGCTCCATCTCTTGGTGCTGTAGATCTTCCTCTACCACCTTGACTTCCTCTTCCTCGGAAATTACCTCTTCCTTTGGAAGATTTCTTTCTTAGGATTTTTTGTTTAGCTTTTAAGGCCATCTGGTAAGCCTCTTCTACTATTTTAGGAGAAAATATACTTATCTCATCTTGAATCTCCATTCTGAGACCATTTATGTACCTGGAAATCTTCTCTACTGTATCTTGAATTTGTCATGCTCTTATGCTCACTTTGTAAAATTCTTCTGTGTATTGTTTTACTGTCATTAATATCTATCTAAGATTCTGCATTTGTCTAAATAATGAAAGTTGATAATCACTTGGCAAAAAATTACCTCTCAGCTTTGCCACCATTCTGTTCCAATTCTTGATTGGCTGCTTACCAACTCTTCTTCTCTCTGCTTACACTCCATCCCACCAAATTGTTGCATTTCTTTTCAACCTTGTGATAGCAAACTTAAATCTCTTTTCTTAACCCATCTTCATAAGATTACATAATATCTTCACTAAATCTATCAACTGAAGCTAATTATGTTGAAACAAACCTAAAACTATTCAATCCTCCTAAATACTAGCTCAACCCTATCTATTACAACTGAAAATTGACAGTTAAAGGTACCAACGCCTTTTCTTGTAGCTTTTTTTGGATTTTTGGAATAATTAATGAAGCCTTTTGTCTCTAAGCCTCATGCCCATGCATCACTAGACATAGGTGAGGTTTTCATCCCATATGTGTGTGTTCTTTGAGTTTTACATCCGCATAATGTGTACAGTCATCCTGTTGACAACCATTTTTTTCCATTAGTTTGGGGCTCAAAAGTTGTTGACTTAGTGAGCTTGGTATCCAACATAAACTAGAGACTTGAAAAAAATGTACTTAGGAACCTCGTGTCTTTATCTGAGATAATATAATGTGGGATACAAAAGAGTATCCACACTTGTTCAAAGAAGATCTTAGCAGTGGATTCTGTTATGATAATCCTCTTGCAAATTGCCATAATGGACATCTTAGAGAATTTGTCGACGACCACGAAAACAAAATAATTTCCACGCTTAGCAGAAGGAAGGCCTAACATGTAATCCATGGAGATCGTTTCCCAAGGTTGACTGATAGTAGGTAGAGAAGTATATAGGCCTTGCTTCTTGATGGTCGATTTTACAATGGCACATGCGGTGTGAGATATGATGTACTTCCCAACATCTTGTCAAAGGTCGAACCAATAAAAATAGTTCTGCAACACTGCCACTATTTTATCTACTCTAAAATGTCTAATGACCTGACTATAGTGCTATTCCAAAATCATCTTGGAATGCTCGTTTGAAGGAACACAAAGGTGTCCCAAGTCGCATAATTGTGCATCCTAGAGGTAAAAATTTGGAACTTTCTTTCCTTCCAGGAGTGTCTCGTATGTGTTTTTGAATTTTGGATTTCTTTTGTAAAGGTGTGGCCACACCTAAGTCTAGTGAAAACAAGAGTTGGCATAGTGTTCAGCGCCATGACCTTTTTTCAATTGAGGCAGTCTACAACATTATTGGTGCTTCCCTTCTTGTACTTAAGGTTCAAATGGAACTGTTGCAGGTATGTGGACCATTTCTGATGGAAATCATTTTGTAACTTTTCCTGTTTCTATGTGGATCATTATTTCCTTCCCCAAAATGTAATTCTTCCATTATCAGTAGGATTGCACAATCAAATACATCTCTTTTTCATAGGTTGGATACTTTCGGACTGTGTCTGAAAGTGTCTCACTGTGATATGCCACTAGATGCCCCTGTTGAGTAATAAATGTACCAATCGCATAGTTAGAGGCATCTTTCTCAATATCAAATGGTTGTTGTGGGTCTAGAAATTAGATCAATGGTGTAGATAAGAGGCAATGTTTCAACTCGGAAAATTCCTTCTATTGGGATTTAGACTAAAATAACTTTTGTTTTTCTCTACCCTTTGTGACTTGACTTAAAGGACAAGTGGTATGAGAGAACCCAATCACCAACCTTTGGTAGAAATTGGAAAGACCCAGAAAGTTGTGAAGCTCTATTTGAGTGGTTGGGGCTAGCCAATCCTGAATGACTTCTATCTTAGTTGGAGCGACATGCACACCCCTCTCATCAATGATATACCCTTGATATTTAACCTAGGTCATATCAAAAGTGAATTTCTCTTGGTTGGCACACAAATAGTGTTGTCGCAGGGTTTGAAGGACTTGTCAAATATCATGGAGATACTCTTCCAAAGTTTGTCTAAAGATGAGGATGTCAACCAAATACACCACCACAAATGAGTTGGTGAAGGGTAGAAATATTTCGTACATTAGACTCATGAAGGCTTCAGGGGTATTCATCAACCCACTGAAAGGCATGAACAACAGCTTGAAAAGGCACTCCTTATATTCAAAGGTAGTCTTTCACACATCAAAGGGTTTGATTGGTACTTGTTGGAGCAGGGTCCCCTAGGGAAAATTTTAAGTAACTTTTTGTATGTAATTTTTCATATACGCACTGCTGGGAAAGTTCAAGGGGATTTGGGGTGGGTCAAAGTCCCTCTTTTATGTAAATGGGTTATAAGGGTAAATTGCGGGACTCAAACCATGGTTTGAAACCATAGTATCTTCACGCTTGATGAATATAAATAGATATACCGAGTCTAGTGAGAAGAATAATGATGTGTTTGATCTAAGTATGTTTATGCGTCTATGATACAATTTTGTAAGTCTGGTTGGTTAGAAAGGCTCGTGTTGGCTGTGTGCGTGGATACCTAGTCCTCGTTGTGTGCGGACTTCACTGGCTATGTGCGTGAAAGTGGAATTGCAAGGGGAAATACTGACTATACCGAACTTTTTGAATATAGTACAAACACTTTTTTTGGCGAAGAAATTGTATCATGTGTGTGAAATATCTATTTACTATTATTATTGTTATGAGGTTGCTTTACTTTTGTTATATTTATGCGCATCTATTTCCAATCTACAATCATTTCTGCAATAAACCTGTTTAGGGCCACCACATCAGTTTCTTCCTCAAGGTGTGGAAACTTGGTTCTAGAACCCCCCCATACTGCTTCAAGTGAGACTTTGATCTACACAAGCATGTCATTGCTGAAAGGGCCAATAGTTGGAGGGTTTTTTGGTTGCGCGATAAACTCTAAATGTTGTTCATGACCCCTCAAGCCAACAAATGGTTGTTGCGATTCACTCAATTAAATACCTCCGTGAAGGACAACACAGTCAGTGAGTGGAATCTTGAATTAATACAACAATTAGAAAAGACAAGCAATAAGATCAGTTGCACGATAGATCATTAAATTGATCGTGTTCTGGGAGGATTTGTGGCTGAATTTTCTATTCATCAATTTGTCTCATACTTTGAAGAAGAAAGGAGATTTTTGAAGGGTCCTATAGGTAAGTTCCTACGCTCTTCAAAGTTATTGTTGAATATGATATGATGTGAACAAGGCTCCCTGTGCCAACATATTGTGTGAATGTCCCGAAGAAGCCCGACTACGCGTGGTGGAAGAATTTACCGCGCAAACCTAGAAGAATGATTTGTTTACATTCCTCTCAAGGGTAGATCTAATAGTGAGGATGAGCCATAAACTAGTAGCTCTAGTGAATCTGTGCACTCTAAAGAAGAGGAAGTCTCATGAGAAGAAGTTTCACCAAATCAGAATGATCAAGGAGCCTTGACCATATTTTAGATCCCTTCCACTCCACTTATGCACTCATCTCACAAGTCGTCCACTCTACCTCTGCCTCCACCTCCCTCGGGCATAGATATGGACGCGTCTATGAAGCTACCTACTTTTAGAGGTATTGGAAATGAATATACTAAGATTTTCTTTTTTTGACTCATGTTGTATGGAAATCATAGCAGGTTAATAACGATGATGTTAAGAAAGCTCAGTTATCCATTTCTTTCCAAGATCACACATTGGATTGGTATATCTGATAAGTAAAAGAAAACGTTAATGCCACCCTCGATGAATTGAATGATGCCCTAAAAGAACAATTCAAGAAGCCTAAGTCATATGTCCAGTGTGTTACAAAATTGAAAGAGATTCACTAGGAGATAAATGAATCTGCGTGGGAGGAATATAAGTGACTAAAGAACATTATCAAAGATGGTAGATTCACTATCGATGATAGGAAATAGAAGGAGTGGTTTATTACTATGTTTCTCCCAGATATGTGTCACCCATTGGGTCAAAATAATACTACCACACAAGCTAAGGCTGTGGATATTGCGATGAAATTAGAAGCTACACCAACACCAATTGCACTTGGAACTCAAAAGATTCAGAGTCAGTTAGAAGAAACACATTTGGAAATTCAGAATCTGCGCAAAGGTAATGACAAGGAGGTGTGCGCAAAGTTCTGGTGCGTCCAATGTAAAGTTGTCAGACATCAAAATGATCAATGTCTTGTCTTTAATGATTATCTGAACACTAGAGGTCCAAGCCCACTGAAGAGCACAATAGGGCTGGGTGGGATACCTCTAGTATTGTGCGTGACCTATCAGGTTACGAGACTACATGCAACATATTTCTATCCAAGGGTTGAAAAGTATCAGCCTGAGTTGAAGCAATTGTTTTGTGGATTCTTCTCATCACTGGGGCACGATGAACAAAATTTTTGAAGGTTTGACATGATGTTGGACAAAGCTTAAATATATAGAATGCATGCCAAACCTACCTCACCAGGATCCTCCTCTGGACACGGTGGATTCCGGAACAGAGGAAGAGGAAGAGGAGGTGGATCAGCTAGTCAAGGAAAGGAGCAAGTTATTTGCTACAATAGTGGATATGCTGAAATATTTGTCCCCCATGAGATGGTGTAGAAGGTCATTAATCTGTGGGATTTTATACCTATTCCAAATAGTGATCATTTTTAGTGCTTAATACTCAATACAAAGTCTCCAGGTCTTGTCCTTATTTTGTACCAACACGATTGGGATCCCATAGGGTGATGAACATTTTTTGATGTGCCCTTTCTACAAGAAGTCATGAATCTGTCTCTTGATTTGATTGTGCTTCAAAAAAGAGCATCAATAGATCGTTCCATTGGGTAGTGTCACGCTTGGGATCATATCGATGGAGTTCTTGACCTAAAAGTGTATATTTACCCCTTGTGGGTGAGGTGAAGATGTCCCTATACTCCTCCACGACCTTGTCCATCTATTTTTGTCATGCGGAGGAGCCCTATCTGGAGGCCATGTGCACGATATTATTCTTGCCCCGAGGGAAAATCATAAGGAAAAAAAATTCCCGCTCTGGGAAATGATATTACTTCATTGCTTTGCAGTGATCAAAGATATGGTGTTATGCAGTGCTACCTCCGATATCCTCTACAAATAATTTCCCAAAGTAATAATAATAATACGAGGCTTACACTAATATAGAAAATGTCACTTCCCCAAGTATGGTTGGCCTAATAATACATCACAAACTTAAAGAGGAGCAACATCACACAATACCTCATGTCTGAAGGGCTTGATGTTGTAGGGAAGGAGACACTGCTATCTAACACAGAGATCTCATCCTTGGTGAAGCTAGTCGATGGTGTATGACTGCGAGTGTGCTATGGTCGATAGGCATAGCCACTTCACAAAATCTACTTAAATGAGGTTATTTTGGCTCTCTCTATCGAAAATGAACTGTAGCGGAGAACCATTCAACCACATGTGTGAGTGGAAGAGGAAATCCCCCTCCTCTATATCTTCGAGCTCATTCTTCTAAATCTTCGTAGTGTAAATGGTGGCACTAGGTTTTGTTGTAATATTCCCATTTTTCCACAAGATAATTGGAATAGTAGAGTTCCTAATTTTCATAATTAATTAAGTAAATAAGAGGGTGGAGAGAGCCACAAACCCCATAGATGAATAAAATCCACTTTTGATGTGTGTATGTGGATATTTCATATCTACATCTACATTATGGAGCAGTGGAGAAGCTTCTTAATGTGAAAGGAGTGGAGATCATGTCTCATTAATGATAAAGTTCATGGAGGTTGAAGTAGTCAACTAAGATCATGAAAGGAATCAAATGTAATATCATAGAGAATTCATGATGAGATGATGGAGGAATTAGTTAATTTAATGCACACATGATGGAGAGAGTGATAATTACATGCATACATGATGGAGATCACAGAGAGACAGCACAGTCAACATGGAGACCTATGTCCGCATGTACATCGCAGTTATGAGGTGGGACAAGGCATGGGAAGGTTCAAAAACTATATAATGAAGATGAAGGAAACATTGGAGATAGACTTGGTATTATTGATTTTTGATCTGTTTATATCTAGATTTATCATGTGACATTTCTATGCATGCTTATGTTGTCTAGCTAAGTTTGCAGTACTATTTAGCACAGAGTGTTTTCGAGCATAAATCCCACCCTTACCGACGAGGGTCTTCAAGTGCCTACTCTGGGAAGCTCATTTTGAGCTGCCATTCATTATCATCCATTGGTTCCATATTGTTCCTACTTTCTGTAGCCCACACATCTTCATAAATAACGCATTTCGGAATCAGGGTTTAAGAGGAGGAGGTTGTCCTTTAGTATTTAAGCTGAGGAACCAGTGAAGGATTCATCCTATCACCTTGAGATTCAAGATCAGCTTTCTAGCACCTCAAGTTTGTATCAGGCATGAAGCCATCCATCATACATCTCCCAGCAACAGTAGTTCCATTAGGAATTGCGCAGTCCAGTCTTGCAGATCCAAGGGAGAAGGGAAGTTTCTAGCACTTCAATTAGAAATCCTGTGGAGGATCATTCCTTTGCTTTGTATTCACTGTTTCCATCTTTCTGGAGATACATTTAAATTATTCAGAAGCAGGCTAGAGAGCCTCCATCCTTGACAGTGCAGTTTTTGGCAGTAGTTGTGTAGAAACAACGGTAATCAGTAGAGGGGATAGAGAAGCTAGATCTTGAGCTTCTAGCTTGAGGATCTAGTGAAGGGATAAAACCTTCAAGCATAGACATGATTCTCTAACATATTGCAACCATATGTTTTTCATATCTAGCTTCAGATCTACATAACCAACATTTTTATAGTGAATCCCTAAGAGGGTGATTTTCCTAGATTCATGGATCTGGAAAATCCTTTCTAGGTTATCTTGGGTTTCCATCATAGTGACCAGCTCTAAAATCTAGGCATCATCAGAGCTCCAGATTTCCATAGATCTGAATTTCCCTTTTTCAGCTAGCATTCATATGTACATAATATGTTGAAGGACATCACAGTATTTTCTCGAACATCTCTCCAGTTATGCAGTGCCTCCTTTGAGGGGATTTCAGGGTCATTTTAACCAATCTATTTGGCTTGAGTTCTTCATATTTTGTACACTTTTGTAATATGAAATCCATCTCCAATAATAATAAAAAACTCAACTATTCCATATATTTTTGTGTTGTTAATAATTTATGTATACTTGTTGTAGTTTCAAATATTGTGTTTGTGTATCAATGCATTATTCCATTTTGGGATATTAGAGTGGTATTAGAGCATGATCTTTGGCTCATCTTGTGGAGATTATTGACATCATAAGAACAAAATATAATAGAGATCTACTATGGAGGGATTAATTTTTGCCTCATCTTTCTTTAGAGCTATGAAGGATCTCTCCAAAGAGATCAATGTAATGAAGAGAGAAAGGCAAAGAGAAACCTCAAGAAGGTTTCAGAATGAAGAAGGTCCTATTACTTCTTATCGGCAGCAAAGAAGAACGAAGAAGCATAGATTTCCTCAAAGATCTACTATGCCCACTTTCTTTTGAAGAAGGTGAATGGTATAGAGATGAAGAAAGAAGAAACATGGAGCCTGAGACTCATGCGACTCTCAATCTATATCTATAAGAGTACAAGGTTTTAGGGTGCTATAAGAATATGATTCATAATTTTTGAATTGAATTTGATAGTCCTATAAATATGTACATACCTTGCTTTCTACAAGTTGTTTTCCCATATTTTGAAAATAATAAAAAATGAAAAGTGGGTAAAGTCCTAAAAGAAAGATCAAAGGACTTGAAAAAAAAATATCAAAAAAGAATAAAGAATAAACCCCAAAAGAAAAAGAGATAAAAATAAGACCTGAAAGTGAGCAAGTCAAAATTCCACTACTATTTACTTTTACTGCAAAAATAATGATTATGTGAAGATTGTCAATAAATGCCATAATCCATGATCAGTTAAATAGTTTAATATTAAATTTTCATGCTTTAAATTTCATGTTTTAGATAGATAATAAATATATGTCAAGCAATTTAAACTTGACATTTCAGTAGATAGTTAGAGAATAAATGAGGAGGTCAACAGTTTAATCTGAACCCTCGGATGAAATAAGGTTAGACTTAGATAGTTTTATGTTTTGAGAGAAAAATGGATTTAGGGTTGCAAGCTTAAATGTGTAGAAATTTGAATAATATCTTAATTATTCACCGAGATTATCCTGATTACACACTATTTAAGCTTCATGCATAATACATAACCTCTTCTACAATTGATCATCAATTTGCAGAAATAGAAGTAGTCGCATGCGCACATTAAAACATAATCAAGCACACATATAACATAGTATGTAATGGGGAAAGCTTACAGCTGAAAACCCCCAACTATCTGTATATTATAATGATAGAGAACATGTAACAATACATAGCAAAAAGCTCCTCACAGCTCTCAGCACTATCTCACATGCTACACACAAACTAGCACTGAAGATGAACAAGTCACAAGTTCAATTCTCCTCCACAAGTCTGCCTACCTCTACTACGCAATCCAAGATGAGAATGAATGAGATCCAAGTTCAATTCCCACTAGCTTATACTGCGCAATCCTCATTGGCAATCTCAATCAATGTGTGTGCAAATATCATGCACAAGTATAGTCACAACTAATAGTCACACTCACCCTTTCACCCACCTCTAACACTGGTCTCCACTAAACTGTCCATGCACTGAGTTAACTGATGTATTCTTTAGTTGATTTATGAGTTAATAATTAGTGAATTAATTAATAATTAATTCACACCACTCATCAATAGTGTATTTATCAGTTAGACTAAATACAACTAGTTCAACTAAGTTAAACCGAACACAACTCCACCAAACTCTGCCACATGAGTTCTAACTGAATTCAACCATTCAATAGCTCAACTAACCCCTAGGAAAAGCGTATTTCCTTCTGTCAGCTACATGTGCCACATCCAAGCATCAAACTGAAGTGCTCCAAGAGGATAAGATAATGTTTATAGTCCAAATATTATTAAGGGCTAATAATATTTCACTGTTCTATTTTTAGCCCGGAGTCTAAAAATAGATTCCGCCCAATGTCTAAAAATAGAGGTCCATCTATTTTTACTAACTCGACCAATAATCCATAAATAGCATCTTGCAACTCATAGACCATGATCCATATTTCTAAAAATAGACATAGTCTAAAAATAGACTTTGCGACAAAAATCACGTGTGTGGCCCCCACCTAGTTTTGGTGATCACTTTCCAACTAAGATCAGGAAAGATGTTTCAGGATGCCTCCTTCACTATTTCTTGTTGCCATCTTCAACAAAATTCACCCATGAAAATGAAGTAAACAATGTTAGAAATAATGGTGGGTAGGTAGAAAGAAGTTGTGAAAGACATGTAATAAAGCATCATCAGGAAAAAATTACTAATTTCCCCTCCCCCACAATGATCCAGTATTCTAAACCTTCAGTTAAAGAGGCTCAAAGAATTTCTCTGACTTCTATTGGGATCACACCCAAGGCTTGATAACTGATTGGTTAAAAATATTGCATTCCATACATAAAACGCATCTCATCAGCATATTCACCCTTTTCCAAAACTATGATGCCTTTTCCTAAGTAAAACTCATTTTTTGCTTTATAAAAGTAAAAACCCTACTTAACTATTTTCATTTTCATTCAAAAACACTCAGAAAACCCATAAAATTCATTTTATCCTAAGTCTATGTGTAAAAAATCAAAATGGGACAAACTATGCTTAAAGACCTATTTTTACACTTTACTTAGTCTTAAGTTATGTATTTTAAATTCATTTCATACATTACATCTTCATTTCATATTAACTACTAACCTAAAGTATTAAATCCTTATATTATATCCCTCCCATATATATTATTAAATCCTTTATATATTAATATCCCAAAAAACCCAGTTATTTTGAGTTAAACCTATGTTTATTTAATCCACATGTTTAAATAAACCCCCACCCTTTTTCCCATAGGTTTAAACATATCAAAGATACAAATATCCCGCCCCCCTATGGTATTAAAACATTTATTAATGTGTTATTTGTCATATAATAAACATACCTACGCCAATATCATCGAAACATTTGTTAAATGTTTTAAGTTGAAAACATAAAAAGATTTAACCCCCGCCCAATCATATAACGTAAAATTTTGACTTTATAAATGTATATTTATAAATTTAAAAACATATCATGTCGTATTACCAAAACCCTAGACCCCACCTCTAAACGTTGAGCATCTTCACATTCAATCTCGACCGTTCGCATTGTCCCTTCAAGATCTAACAATCAACCGACCATATCACATTTTTAGTTACGCGATGATAATACATTTCCTTTCCATGCAAAATGGGTTATTTTGGTCCTTCCTCTCTCCTCCACGCGGCAACAGCTCATTGGATCTCATTCGATCTAACCAAAACAACTTACCACCCATTCCTTTTCCGATAACCGCCTCTGGTTTTTCACCTTTGAAGACCAAAAATTCCCTCCATTTCGACATAATATGCATTCAATTCCAACTTTTTTTGACCTTAAACATTATATAAACCTCATACTGCACCCATTAATCCATTTTTCTACGCTATCTCACTGTATTTATCCTCCCGATTAAAGAAAATGAAGCCAATATATTGTTTTGCACCCAGAGAACCTGCAAATGCCACCATAGTTGTTGTCAAAGACTGCTGGAAGCTACAGTTCAACTTCCAGAAACCTTCAAAGCCATCAGAAGCCTGTTTTACACCTAATAAACCATTAAAATACCAAATACTTGCACAAACAGGTATTCTTCGAAGAAAAATAACCTTCCCTTCATTTGAAAGAACCAATTTTCAGAGAAATCGAGCGTGTTATCAATTTAAAAAGGGAACTTTTGAAACCCTTATAAGAGAATTTATCCAAATAAATCCTTTAAAATTATTCAAAAAAACAGGCTAAACCTTGTCAATTTTTTTACGAAACCTTGTTTTAGACTACGCACAGTTTTAATGGAAAATATTGAGTTTATATAATTTTTACATACTATATAAAACTCTAATTAAAGCCCAGAAAATCCTCTAAAGGTAACCTGAACCTCTGTGCTTGATTTCAAACAATTTTTAGTCCAATTATCCATTGAAAAAACCCAAAAAACCCATGTTTCTTGTTTTCTAACCAGTGAGAGTTTGAAATACATATGAAAGTCAAAAATTGAAGTTTTAAACCAAAAAGAAAGAATTTTTTTTCCTATTACTATTCAATAGACCTCTTTCATACTAGAAATACCTTCTGCAAACAGTCTAAGATTACACAAGTGTAAAAAAAACCGAAAAACAAGAGTTCCTAAGATCTGAAGGTCAAAATTATGAGAAAACCCCTGCTATGGCAAAAACTCCTTTCACTATATTCCCTGTTCCCTAAACTCATTATTGTCTTCCCTTAAGACTAGGATTTTATTAATGAATTGTTTGATTGTTACAGATTATTATCAGAATATGAAACTGGGCCAACAGTTTCAATACTAGTTGACAAAATTGTTTGCTCCAAATTCTCAGATTTTAATTCAAAATCTTCATTGAACAAAAAATTTGTATACAAAAAAAGGATTAAATCAAATTCATAGAGAGATCAAAATGATGAAATTACATAGTGAATGGTAAAAGTGAAATAATAATTCACAATGACAGTGAAAACAAAACATTCAAAGATCATCAGAGTTAAAGTGTATCAGATAAAAGTCACAGTAAAGGTTAAAACAAAGTTATAGAGAAGTCAAGGTAAAAATTAAAAGTAAATACAGAGGCAGTAATGGTTAAACAGAGATGAAAATACTTTCACCAACAATGAAATTTATCCAAAGTAAAAGAAAAACAGTTAAGAGAACAAAAAGGTTAACAGATGAAAACGGAGCAAGAAGGGACATTTTTCCAGAAATTTCCTGTTTAAGTCATTGTTTTGCAGAGAATATTGTGGCCAATCCAAGATGAATTGAGAAAAACTGGAGGATTTTTATGTTCCCACAATGTCAACCTACAAAACCCTATCTCACTTTATGCACAGGTATTACAAAATGAGAGATATAGGCACATATTTACAGCCTATTTTTGAGACTGTGCAAAGTTTTTTTTTACACATATTTTTGGAGACTCTATTGTGAACAAATGGAACTGAATTTTGGAAAAATGAGAGTATTTTATCTTATTAACATATTTGTCTACAAAAACCTCTTTCAATTTTACATAACTATTTCAGATTGAGAAATACAAAGGTATCATTGGACCCCAATTTTGCAGAATTTTTGGAACAAAATACACAAAGGAAGGAGACAGTTAGTGACTTGGATGCCTCATCATCAACTAAAAGTTGATATCAAATTCGAATTTCTCCTCTTTGTCATAACCTATCCATAAAAAATAGTTCCAAATAGATTCATTTTTTTTTAGTGTCCTTTTATTGAGTTCTATTTATGTAAAACAGTTTGAGATATTTGTAAACCAATCTTGATATTTTTTCAAGATATTCTAGTATAGAATATGTATAAAAACTTCACTATTTGAAGTATTATTGTGGAATAAATTGCTGAAGATTTCTATAGTCATTTTTGTCAGACTTGAAGGCTCTTTTGTTGCAAATTTGAGTAATAGACTGGATCATATCAACTAGCATCATATTTCAGGATTCATGTGATGAGCCATTGAAGTGAAGTACTTTCTACTTGTCATTTTTTATCTTCTTTGTTTCATGCATCCATATATGTGTTCCAAATTTGAATGAATAAACAGGAGTATTACTTCAGCATTTGTTGAAAGCACCATGTCTTTACTATTTATCATTTCTATGTTTTCTATTGATTTCCAGAGTAGGGAACCCTTAATTGCTCCTTTTTTCGTTTGACATCTACCTACTACTTCCTTTTTCCGGATCAAAGAACCCTTCATTTCTCTTTATCCCGATCATACCACTTCACCAATCAGCCTTCCAAGATCTTCAAAGAATTATCTATCTTTCCCTGAAAACATTTGACTTTTTTATCTTGATCATAGTTCTGTCTGCTTGACTTTTGACTCCTTAGCCCAATGGACAATAAAATTTCCCATTATCCATCTCATTAAGTAATTTTTCCCACCAAACCAAAACAAATAAAAACCAAATTTCACAATCATAGCTATCCTAATATCTTATAATGAAAACAAAGTTAAACCTTACAGAGAGAGCCCTCTCTGAACCCTAGGAAGGCTAGATACTAGAGTTTAAATGTAGTTTTGTGGTTACCTCGGTGAGTTCTTTCTTTAACCTTGAGAAATTACTCAGTGATAACACAATGGAGACCATACTGGGGAAGAAAATCTCCTTCATAAAGATTATACAAGGATCAGATCTGATCTATGATGGTGGACATTGATCAAACACACAAAGGTTAAAATCATCCACCTCGCGACTCCAAATAAATTTTAAAAATAAAATATAAGACTCCACTAGTAGAAGGATATAGCTTGGTTGTATAGATACATTGGCCCTTATTTATGACTGATTTACAATATGAACCCAACAATACAACTCAGGTATGCTCCCATGAGCAGATTTCACATACCTGGATTTCCACACAAACTACCAAAGGTAAATTGGGATACAAATATTCCTATGTTTCAAGATGAGAATATTGATGATCCTTTGTTACATCTCATTAAATTTCATATACACTGATGGATATTGAAGGGTGATTGGAATGAGGACTGCCTCATGAAGCTATTCATGGTAAACTTAGAAGGACAAGCAAGGGAATAGTATGAATCTCTCAAATCTGCTAGTTTATTTTCTTTAAAAGATTTTCTCAAGGTATTTTATGAGCATTACAAAAAAGATTTTCCATCTTTATCATTAGCTGAAAATTGTTGTGATCAAGGTGAAGATCTCATACATTACCCTAAAAATATTAATGAAGATTTAGGAAATTGGCATCCCGAAGATTTATTAGTAGCAGTCCATAAATTTCATTCTCAAGTTAAGTGTCATGATAATCAAGAGGAATTAATCAAAGATGAAATAGATCAGGAGATGAATCAAGATCCAAAAAGCCCTTCTGTAGTAACAAATGATGTTTCATATAATGTTTTGAGTGAAGTTAAAGAAAATATTCAACCTCATGATCAGTTTTTACATAAGAGAAAAAAAAATTGTTATTCAAATCTAAGAATTCAAATATTCGCACCCCCCGCCCTCACCGAAGAAGAAATCAATTTGCTTCTAAACATGCAACCATCCTCAAAATATTTACATAATGAAGAAATTGTTTCTTCTTATTCTAATGTTGATGTATGTACTAAAGTTTTTATCCATGAAGAGACAGAAGAACAGGTTGATGCTCATGTTGTTCTACCTTCCCAAAAAGGCCCATTGCCTGATAGTACTCCTATTGAGCAAAATGATGACCTTCAAATAGAATGAAACCAATCTAATCAAGATATGTCAGGAATGTTGGAAAATAAATTTGCTAATATAATGTGTATGATGGATGAAATTCCTTCTTTTGAAGATTTTCCTAAGTATGATCAGTATGATGATAATTATGTTCTCCAAATTCAAGCTAACTTCACAGAGCAATCACTAGCTGGTTTGTGGGATGAGGAAGTTCATTTTTAGTATCTCAAATACAGTGATCAAACAATACACATCAAATATGGGAGTGAAGAAGAAAGTTCAAAAATTTTGAAAGAAATTTCTATACCATTATGCTCTAAAGAATTTCAGTTTTTAAAGGATGAACAACCCTTAGAAATCTATGAAGTTCCATTAAAACCCATATATATATATTGCAGTAATATTTCAATTTTTTTCATGATCAAATAGCTGATGTGATGAATGATCAATGCAATCAAAATATTTCTCCATTAACTAACTAGAAGGTTCAGTATCAACATGATAAAAGTTTCAACAGCCATGCATTTCCATCAATAGAAATATCATCACAAAGCTTATTTGAAAATCTGAAATTATCTCAGAACAATCATAGGTTGATTTTGCAAGGAAATAAAGTTTAAAATGAAAATTTAGTCTCATGGCATGGAGGCCATTCAAAACAGAGGGGAAGTTCCTTGGATCAGTTGAACATTTGTACATATACCTCAAAAGATCCCGTTGTACAATTTCTAGAGTCAACAAAGGAAATCAAGTATTTCCTTATTCTCTCATTTGTTGACAAATTTCTGATAGGTTGTAGAATTACAGTTTTGATAATCAACAAGGAAATGCAACAAAATCTATCAAAGTACATAATGCTTGAATAGTTGCATTGGATGTTTCATTTTATCTAACCAGCAGTTGGATAGTTGATTAGAGTAAGTATGTAGGATTTCAGTGTATTTAAGTTTTCAGTTTTCAGCTAGTTCGAAATAATTCATTAAGATTTGAGGCCAAGGAAAAGGCCCTAAGTTATTAATGATTTAGTAGTTTATTTTGAAGGTTGTAACACCTTTTAGTCTCAAATAAGATTTCAGTTTGCAGAAAAAGGTGTAAATTCAGTTCATTTTTTTCAACCACAACATATGCATGTTTGGGATTGGCCTTATGGATCATATATGCTAGATGGACCACTAAATGTCAGAATGCTTAAGCACTACTACTCCTGAGAGATAAAAAATAGTTAGTTCTATTTATTTTGACCATTGTATATATTCATTGCAGATTTTAGATTGGATTGGATGTTTTCCTCACAAAGATGAGCCCAAAGAGAAGGCCCTAAGCTTTGAGAGGTAAAATATCATAAGTATGAATAAAGGCATAAATCAGAAGACACTTACAAGGTCATCACAGTCAAAATTCAAAGGCTACTAGTCATAAATTTCTTGACATTTCACCAGGAAATGCCATCCCCATGTGGAGCCACTGTTAGGGTCCTATAATAATAGGATTCATAATTTTTGAATTAACTTTGATAGTCTTGTAAATATGTACATACCTTTCTTTCTGCAAGTTGTTTTCCCATATTTTGAAAATTAAAAAAAAATGAAAAGAGGGTAAAGTCCTAAAAGAAAGTTCAAAGGACTTGAAAAGAAAAGATCAAAAAAGCATAAAGAATAAACCCCAAAAGAAAAAGAGATAAAAATAAGACCTGAAAGTGAGCAAGTCAAAATGCCACTACTATTTACTTTTACTGCAAAAATAATGATTATGTGCATATTGTCAATAAATGCCATAATCCATGATCAGTTAAATAGTTTAATCTTAACTTTTCATGCTTTAAATTTCATGTTTTAGATAGAGAATAAAGATATGTCAAACAGTTTAAACTTGACATACCAGTAGATAGTTAGAGATTAAATGAGGAGCTCAACAATTTAATCTGAGCCCTCGGATTAAATAAGGTTAGACTTAGATAGCTTTATGTTTTGAAAGAAAAATGTATTTAGGGTTGAAATATTAAAAGAACCCATGAAAATGAAGTAAAAAATGTTACAAATAATGATGGGTAGGTAGAAAGAAGATGTGCAAGACATGTAATAAAGCATCATCGGGGAAAAATTACTAATTTCCCCTCCCCCACAATGGTCCAGTATTCTAAACCTTCAGTTAAAGAGGCTCAGAGGATTTCTATGACTTCTATTGGGACCGGACCCAAGGCTTGATAACTGATTGGTTAAAAATATTGTGTTCCCTACATAAAACCCATCTCATCATCATATTCACCCTTTTCCAAAACTATGATCCCTTTTCCTATGTAAAACTCATTGTTGGCTTAGTAAAAGTAAAAACTCTACTTAACTAATTCCATTTTCATTCAAAAGCATTCAAAAAACCCATAAAATACATTTTATCCTAAGTCTATGTGTAAAAAGTCAAAATGGGACCAACTATGCTTAAAGACCTATTTTTACACTTTACTTAGTCTTAAATTATGTATTTTAAATTCATTTCATATATATTACATCTTCATTTCATATTAACTACTACCATAAAGTATTAAATCCTTATATTATATCCCTCCCGTATATATTATTAAATCCTTTATATATTAATGGCCCAAAAAACCCAATTATTTTAAGTTAAACATATGTTTATTTACCCCACATGTTTAAATAAACCCGCGCCCTTTTTCCCATAGGTTTAAACATATCAAATATACAAATATCCCGCCCCCATATGGTATTAAAACATTTATTAATGTTTTATTTCCCATATAATAAACATACCTACGCCAATATCATAGAAACATTTCTTAAATGTTTTAAGTTGAAAACATAAAAAGATTTAACCCCCACCCAATCATATAACGTAAAGTTTTGACTTTATAAATGTATATTTATAAAGTTAAAAACCTATCCTGTCATATTACCAAAACCCCAGACCCCACCTCTGAACACTGAGCATCTTCACATTCAATCGCGATCGTTCACATTGTCCCTTCAAGATCTAACAATCAACTGACCATATCACATTTTTAGTTGTGCGACAATAATATATTTCCTTTCCATGCGAAATGGGTTTTTTTGGTCCTTTCCCTCTCCTCCACACGGTAGCAGCTCATTGGATCGCATTCGATCTAACCAAAACAACTTACCGCCCATTTCCCGTGCGATTACTGCCTCTGGTTTTCCACCCTTGAAGACCAAAACCGCCCTTTGTTTCGACATAATATGCATTCAATGCCAACCTGTTTTAACCTAAGACATTATATAAACCTCATATTGCACCCATTAACCCCTTTTTCTGTGCTATCTCACTGTATTTATCCTCCCGATTAAAGAAAACGAAGCCGATATACTATTTTGCGTCCAGAGAACCTACAAATGCCATCATAGTTTCTTTCAAAGACAACTGGAAGCTATATTTCAACTTCCAAAAACCTTCAAAGCCATTAGAAGCCTGTTTTACACCTAATAAACCATTAAAAGACCAAATAGCTCCACAAACAGGTATTCTTCGAAGAAAACTAACCTTCCCTTCATTGAAAGAACCAATTTTATGAGAAATCGAGCCTGTTATCAATTTTAAAAAGGACCTTTTGAAACCTTTATAAGAGAATTTATCCAAATAAATCCTTTAAAATTATCCACAAAAAAACAGGCTAAAGCTTGTCAATTTTTTTACAAAACCTTGTTTTAGATTGCGCACAGTTTTAATGGAAAGTATTGAGTTTATCTAGTTTTTACAGACTATATAAAACTCTAATTAAAGCCCAAAAAATCCTCTGATGGTAGCATGAACATCTTTTCTTGATTTCAAATGATTTTTAGTACAATTATCCATTGAAAAAGCCCAAGAAACCACTGTTTCTTGTTTTCTAACTAGTGAGAGTCTGAAATGCATATGAAAGTCAAAAATTGAAGTTTTACACCAAAAAGAAAGATAGTTTGTGCCTATTACTATTCAATAGACCTCTGTCATACCAGAAATACCTTCTGTAAATAGTCTAAAATTACAAAAGTGTACAAAAAACCTAAAAACAAGAGTTCCTAAGATCTGAAGATCAAAGTTATGAGAAAACCCCTGCTATGGCCAGAACTCCTTTCACTATATTCCCTGTTCCCTAAAGTCATTATTGGATTCCCCTCAGACTAGGGTTTTATTAATGAAATGTTTTATTGTTACAGATTATTATCAGAATATGAAATTGGGCCAATAGTTTCAATACTAGTTGACAAAATTGTTTGCTCCAAATTCTCATATTTTAATTCAAAAGATTCATTGAAAAAATAGTTTGTATACAAAGAAAGGATTAAATAAAAGTCAAAGAGAGATCAAAATGATGAAATTACATAGTGAATGGTAAAAGCGAAATCATAATTCAAAGTGACAGTGAAAACAGAACAGTCAAAGATCATCAGAGTTAAAGTGTATCAAATAAAAGTCACAGTAAAGGTTAAAACAAAGTTATTGAGCAGTCAAGGTAAAAAGTAAAAGTAAATATAGAGGTGGTAATGGTTAAACAAAGATTAAAATAATTTCACCAACAATGAAATTTATTCAAAGTAAAATAAAAACAGTTAAAAGAACAAAAAGGTTAAAAGATGAAAAGAGAGCAAGAAGGGGCATTTTTGCATAAATTTCCTTTTTAAGTCATAGTTCTGGGAAGAATATTGTGGACAATCCAAGATGAATTTTGGAAAACTGGAGGATTTTTATGTTCCTAATATGTCAACCTACAAAACCCTATCTCACTTTATGCACAGGTATTGCAGAATGAGAGATATAGGCACATCTTTACAGCCTACTTTTTAGACTGTGCAAAGTTTTGTTTTACACATAGTTTTGCAGAGCCTATTGTGAACAACTGGAACTGAATTTTGGGAAACTGAGAGAGGTTTGTCTTAGTAACATATGTATCTATAAACACCTCTTTCACTTTTACATATCTATTTCAGATTGAGAAATACAAAGGTATCATTAGACCCCAATTGTGCAGAATTTCTGGAACAAAATACACAAAGGAAGGAGAAAGTTAGTGACTTGGATTCCTCATCATCAACTAAGAGTTGATATCAAATTCGAATTTCTCCTCTTTTTCATCACCTACCCATAAAAAATAGTGCCAAATAGATTCATTATTTTTGGCTATCCATTAATGAGTTCTATTTATGTAAAAAAGTTTGAGATATTTGTAAACCAATCTTGATATTTTTTCAAGATGTTCTAGTTTAGAATTTGTATAAATACTTCACTCTTTGAATTATTATTGTGGAATAAATTGCTGAATATTTCTATAGTCATTTTTTTTGGACTTGAAGGCTCTTGTGTTGCAAATTTTGAGTAACATACTGGATCAGATCAACTAGAATCATATTTCAGGATTCATGTGATGAGCCATTGAAGTGAAGTACTTTTTACTTGTCATTGTTTATCTTCTTTGTTTCATGCATCCATATATGTGTTCCAAATTTGAATGAATAAATAGGATTATTACTTCAAGATTTGTTAAAAGAACCATGTATTTAGTGTTAATCATTTCTATGTTTTCTACTGATTTCCAGAGTAGGGAACCCTTAATTGCTCCCTCTTTCCTTTGACCTATGCCTACTACTTCCTTTTTCTAGATCAAAGAACCCTTCATTTCTCTTTATCCCAATCATACCACTTCACCAATCAGCCTTCTAAGATATTCAAAGAATTATCTATCTTTCCCTGAAAACATTTGACTTTTTTATCTTGATCCTAGTTATGTCTGCTTGACTCTTCACTCCTTAGCCCAATGGACAATAAAATTTCCCACTATCCATCTCATTAAGTGATTTTACCCACCAAACCAAACCAAAATCGCACAATCATAGCTAGCCTAATATCTTATACTCAAAACAAAGTTAAATATTACAGAGAGAGCCCTCTCTGAACCCTAGGAAGGCTAGATCCTAGAGTTTAAAAGTAGGTTTGTGTTTACCTCAGTGAGTTATTTCTTTAACCTTGAGAAATTACTCAGTGATAACATAATGGATACCATACTGGGGAAGAACATATTCTTCATAAATATTATACAAGGATCAGATATAATCTATGATGGTGGACATTGATTAGACACACAAAGGTTAAAATCATCCACCTTGCGACTCCAAATAAATTTTAAAAATCAAATCTAAGACTCCACTGGTAGAAGGATCTAGTTTGGTTGTATAGATACAGTGGCCCTTATTTATGACTGATTTACTATATGAACCCAAGAATACAATGCAGGCATGCTTTTATGAGCAGAGATCACATACCTGAATTTCCACACAAACTACCAAAGGTAAATTGGGATACAAATCTTCCTATGTTTCAAGATGAGAATATTGATGATCCTTTGTTACATCTCATTAAATTTCATATACACTGATGGATATTGAAGGGTGATTGGCATGAGGATTGCCTCATGAATCTATTCATGGCAACCTTAGAAGGACAAGCAAGGGAATGGTATGAAGCTCTAAAACCTGCTAGTTTATTTTCTTTAAAAGATTTTCACAAGGTATTTTATTAGCATTACAAAGAATATTTTCCATCTTTATCATCAGTTGAAAATTGTTGTGATCAAGATGAATATCTCATACATTACCTTAAAAATATTAATGAATATTTAGGAAATTGGCATCCTCAATATTTATTAGTATCAGTCCATAACTTTCATTCTCAAATTAAGTGTCATGATAATCCCGAGGAGTTAATCAAAGATGAAATATATCAGGAGATGAATCAAGATCCATAAAGCCCCTATGTAGTAAAAAATGATGTTTCATATAATGTTTTGAATGAAGTTAAAGAAAATATTCAACCTCATGATCAGTTTTTACATAAGAGAAAAAAAAATGTTATTCAAATCTAAGAATTCAAAGATTCCCACCCTCCATCACCGAAGAAGAAATCAATTTTCTTCTAAACATGAAACCATCCTAAAACTATTTACATAGTGAAGAAATTGTTTCTACTTATTATAATGTTTATGTATGTACTAAAGTTTTTATCCATGAAGAGACAGAAGAACAAGTTGATGCTCATGTTGTTCTACCTTCCCAAAAAGCCCATTACCTGATAGTACTCCTATTGAGCAAGATGATGACCTTCAAATAGAATGCAACCAATATAATCAAGGTTGTTAGTATGAATCCTTTGTCGAAGCGTACGAAAAAGGACCACCTTAGCTACGCATAACTAATAGCCCTAACAACAAAAGTGGTTGTCAATATCTTCAGATCTGCGGTTAGTTGGACATAAAAGAGCTGCAAAAAACCAGATCTATGCATGGAAAGACATTAAGCTGAAAAAATAAGGGTTTGCTCCATATACCAATAGACAAGACAAGAAAAAATTTTGAAAGAATTTTTATATTAATTGGGCACCTGGGAGGAAAACAAGAAGGCGTATCCAATTCTCCTCAGTGGGATGGGTTCTTGGAAGTCCTCGGCGCTTCAGATCTAAGATTTCTATCTCTTGTTGGTGTAGAAAACCCACACAAAGAATGGAACTCAAAGGGAGCTCACACAGCAAATGGCAGAAAATGGTGACCAAGTGTATAGATCCAGAGTGATCTAATAGGAAACAAAAGGTGAAGAATGGTAGGAAAATCCCTCCTATTTATAACAAAATATTGGGTCATTCTAGATCTTGGTGCATGGGTTAACCAGATCTAGATCCACTTTTTATGGAATATTTTATTATATTTGTTGGAGGGAAAAAGTATTTGACTTGGGTCAAGTCCCTTAATTTGTCAAAAATAAATAAATAAATGATTTATTTATCTTTTTAAGGAAGCGGTTAGAAGATAATCAAATAAATAATGATTTATTTAATTATTTAGGGAAGTGGTTGAAAGATAATTAAATAAATAATCATTTATTTAATTATTTGTGGGTGATTTGGTCATATTTAACAAGGAATATTATCTAAATAAGGTTTAAATAATTATTCCTAGAAAATAATAAGATAAATAAAGGTTTATCTAATTAATTTCTTTGATTTTTGGTTAAATATGACTGGGAATAATAATTAAATTATGGTTTAATTAATTATTCCATGAGGAAAATCAAACAAATATAGGTTTGTTTAATATTTCCTTTTGGGGTTTCCTGTTTTAACATAGTGAAGGCAATTTTACTTAGGGTAAAATTGGTCTTACATGGTGTACTTTGGTCCATCTAATGATAATAGGTTAGATGACCAAAAAATGGTGTAACAGATTGCCCCCCAGCGTGCGAGTGTCAGGAGAAAATCGTATGACCGAAGTACGTTGTAAGAACTCAATCACTAGACAACAAAAAGGGAAGTCAGAGAGAGAAATGCAAGGTAGATAGTGTGCTGAAGAACTAGACCCTGAGGAGACGAGACTCGCAGGTGCAACAAGTCTCTTTTTATGAGAGGGTACCTGTGCTGAAGGCGGCGGGGGAGGCATACCTATGCCCGCCGAGACAAAGTACAAAAGAATAGTGTGTCCAATAAACAAGGGACCGAACCATAAAGTACAGCTGGCATAATCAAGAGCCAGATAAGAATACAATGAAGAGTCTCACATACATGCTGTGCCTGGGATAACAGCCAGGACTAGTACAATAATATCTGAGTACATGAGATAAATACAACCCAAATGCCCCCTGTAAATGGGGAAGGGCTCACAAAATCTGACTGATACATGCGAATCATAGAAGTGCTGCAAGTGGCTAAGGCCATCATCATCAAATATCTGGAGCTGCATCGAAGGCTGCAAAGAAGAGGTCATCCGGGCATGTGGGGGGCTACTTGCAGGGCCACCCCCTCATGAGGGTTGAGACATCTCACACACACCCGGGAATCATCAAGAGCTGCTGCTGGATCACTGGACCATCAAGTATACGAATCTCGATCATGCTAAAAGGAGCTGGAGAAACAATCAAGTCAAAGGGAAATGAGAGATCCCTTGGCCTGATCCAAGGCACCGAACAAGAGTGGAAGCTGGAACCAAGGTACACTGCCCTCTAGACCTGGCTTCTGGAATGAATGTGCTGATGTCGACAGAAGGAGGTCCGCCATAGGTGAGGCAATGAGAGATCCTCAACTAAGACACGAGAGGAAATAGTAGAGCGACGGACAGGCTGACACTAATGACGATAGTGGAGGGACTGAGTAGCAAATGGACGACTTCCCTTGTTAGAGCATAAAGGGCATGAATGACATGGCAGCAACTGACACGATATCATAAGGGATAGGGGACAGTGGAACTGAAGGTCATAATGTGCGACACAAGAGAGAGACCAAGCAATGAAGGATGGAGGGCTATAGTGGGGTACAAAGGGACTCGGTATAGACTCCATGGAGGGAATGATGACTCAACTTGGATGCTCTAAACAAGGGCGAATCGATGGTGCTGCCACACAGTAAACGCCCCAATGGGGGACCGTGGAAACATGAGTACAATATGGGAACTCATGATAAAAATTGACACGAACAAAGACAAGTAAGGAGGCAAGATGGTGCCCCAAGTACAAGTGTCGTAAGTGAGGAAATTCGATTTTAAGGAGAGGTGAAGTGACCCTTCTTGGACAAAATGTGTCCTAGTGAAGTATCAGATCACAAAAAACTAACAGATACCCATTTGAGGGCTCAGTGAGAGCTTTCCAACGGTGCAGCCGGTTCGTCAAACGGGGCTACGGTGTGGTCGCAACAGTCGAAAGAAGAAACATGGGTTCTCTTTTAATAAGGCAGTTTTCCCTCCAAAATCACTCATTTGCTATTGTTGCTGTGGTGAATGTAGAGAGGAGAGAAGGCCCTAAATCTTGCGGCGAACGTAGCGGACAAACTGACCATTGGAATCGAGATCCGTCAGTTGCAGGTAAGAGGCCTAACCTTTCTCTTGCATTTTGATGGATTAAATTTTCAGTTTAGGGCCCAGAATCCCAGAAACAGCCCCTCCTGCATCTCTACGGCCAGGTCGCACTTTTTGGGCCAAAAAGTGCGACCTGGGAAGCAAGTTTCAGGCAAAAAAGTGCGACCTGTCCCAGAAATGGGCAGAAAACTGCGACCTGGGAGATGAGGGGGTTTTGGTGCTGTTTTATGGCTGGAAGTTGGGTTTTGGTGTTTGGTGACGCAGGGCTAGCCTGAAAATAACCAGGATCTTTAAACACCGTGAATATGAGAATGCATGTCAGCTTTTCCCAAATCAAAAACCTTTACACTTTGCCATTTATGTGGAAGCTTTCTTTCATAATTAACTTCAATCATAAACATCAACATGCGTTTATACACATCATCCAAATTTCAATCTTCATTTCCAATCCCAATTTAACTGCCTTCATATAAACATCATTCATTCTAAAGCTCCAATCTTGTACATGAGACTTTTAAGATCAGATTTCTTTTCATGATCAAATTTCAACCAAACAGATGCGCCATGTTCTAATATTCAATTAGACACTGTTTTAAACCAAACCAACCAAACTCATAAAATCAAATGTCAGGACTTCATGCTTACCCAATGCTGCTTTCAACAAATTTTCCGGACTTGTATTTCCACAATTCTCCAGCGCTGACACAATTCTTCGACACTGCTTCCAAACTGGAACTCGATTCCTCCGAATCTGAATTATACGGGCCTTCAAATTAATTCAACCCAAGATTTCTTTACGCCCTTCTCTTGATCTGCTGAAATCGACTTCACTTCATATAAAGGCTGCAATTCACACGATTTCTCTGCAATTCAATACAACACCAAACAGTTACTTGGTCACCCTTCAATATTGTATGACTTTACTACAATATTGTTCTGCATTAACGCCTTCCATCGCTGACCAAGTTTGCCTTTTATTTGCCACGCGTTTGATTCAATAGTCATCGTATTTTGTTTGGAGTTCTGGCCGGATTGTCATCCCACATTTAACTGTAATTCAACCAGATGGTCTTAACCAACGCCTCCATAATACAGTCAAATACAAAACTTATTAAAATCGAAAATTTCATTCCGGCAACCATAACTATCATAGAATTAACACTTCAGCTACTGTGCAAGGATTTGGTTCACAATTCTGTCATTTAACCTTTCGCATCTTACCAACGTTCATTCAGAGTTATTCAAACCTTACTTTGTCCCATCATTAAGTCGATTCATCAATTCCATTTTGATCCTGCAAATTCCATTCAATACGAATTCTTTAAAGTTAATAAAATCCACCTCTATACAATGAAACATGGAAATTTATCCATCCCTGACATTATAAACCGATTTATCATGCAGACCTATTCAATCGATTCCCTTTTGATTGTATATTTCTTAATTCAAACGCTGCGTTTCTGCTATCCTGGCCCTTAAAACCATTTCAAAATAGATTGAGTTTTCTTTTGAAAGTCTGCGCCTTTCACCACCTTACAATTCATTTGGATTCAACCCGATCTCAGCATTAAACTGTTTTCTTGCAGCTATTGAACTCAGTTTTATTATATATCCGCCTAATTAAACTACGCACCTCATGCTCAATTCAATTCTCACCCATTCACTGTTGAATATATATATATGCTCTTTTTACCATTCACTGCAATAGCCCTTTCCGCAATTACAGTGATTTATAAACAGAGTTCGAAACTGAGTTCTGCGCTCTTCAATCTAGGTACAACTCTGCGTTGGATTTAAACAACAAACTCTGCATTGGATTTTAAACAGCGCCCTTTCATACATGCTAATCACACAGTCTCAAGAGAATTCACTTCTACGCAGAGATTATAAACTCGTTTTCGTGCTGGACATTTTCATTTAACAATAAAACAATTACTTCCACCTCAACACTGACAAAACGTAGGAAATCTTTGATTCATTCATTTCTTACCACTGAACTTGAAGTTTGTGTAGGTCCATTTAATGAAAACAACGCTCCATCATTCAAATCATCATATGCTTTCATACCTTTGAGTATACAACGTTTCAACAAAGGGTTATCGATTCCCACAAATCGATGCCAGCAAGTCTCTTACCACATATTTATCATTCCACTTCTTGATGATGAATTTCAATCATTCATAAAAACTCTGCTAAGGCGCATGTTTTAATTCTTAATCACAAATTTAACATTCTCAAACCACAACCAACATTCGAAAGCTCACTTAGGCAGAATTTAACCATACATAAGCCAGTCCATTAAGGCGCATAACTCAAAATCACACTTTCATAAAAATTAACATACTTACAAACTGATATTCTTGGCCAAATATTCAACGTTCTTGGCCCTTACAAATTGCCAGAGGCTTACAGCCTTGGCTGTTCAAAACCAGCTCTCTACCACACTCTCTCACAATTTCAATGTGTTTTTCTCTCAAAACCCCTTCCTATTTATACAATTTTAAAAATGATCTAATTAAATGCTCTATCCCTTCAATTCCTCAACAAACCCTTAAATCTCTCAACATCCCTACAGGATAGATCTTTATCCCTAAAATCCTTCAACTAATTAAATTCCCTCATATCCTTTTATTAAATAAAAAGATATTTACAAAAATCCTCACCTTCTCCTATTTTATTCAAATTAATTAATAAAATATTAAAAATTATCACACCCCCTCTTAACATATTTACAAAATAAAAAACACCCTTGATGCTCCTGCATCAGACTCCCCATGTAAGAAAATTCATGACCACATGGTCATAAGTTTGGATATTTCCTCCTGGATCCCAAATTTTATTTTGTAATCTTTCCTTGCTTGTCAATTGCTTTACTGCTGTTGCTATCTGTGGTTGTCCTCCAGGTTTCCATATTTTGTGCTGTAGTGCTCCACTTGCTCTGCCTTCCAAGTTTGCTACAGTCTTTCTCTTGTTGTCTTTCCTCTTCTTTCTTATTGTCGTCTTTCTCTGGGATTCTTTCGTCATCAGTTTTCTGATACTTCCAATCTCTCGGTCCAATAAATCTCCCCGCTGCTGATTTCTAGCTGTCTGCTGAGCTAAGACGGCTTGCTCAGTTTGTACTGTCACTTGCTGACTTCTTGCTTCTATGCTTGTTTCTGTTCTGACTTCCACCCGATCATCCATGCCCTCTTGTCTTCTGGAACAGAAAACTTCTTCTCCTTTCATTTGACTGCTTAATTGAGTCAGATGTTCTGCAACAATACCTGCATTCACAAAACACTTGTTAGAACAAAAATCAGAAGGCATCAGTGCCTTGTCCTCCTTTGCCAGCACTTCAGTATGATGTTCCGAATTCTCCTCCATTATCAGCACATCAGTATGTTGATTCTCTTTACCCAAAGAATTCTCTGAAGAATTCTCAAGACTGTCAACCAGTCTTTCCTTCACACCATCTGTCTCTAAGATGTCTTTCTGATTTCGTTCACTGTACTGAACTCTTTCGTCTGTTGTAACCTCTCTGTCATACTCCGAATTCTCCAATAAATATTCCAACAATGCAATTTCTCTGTAGCATTGCTGAAGCATATCATCATCACCTGCATTCATACATAAACTTTCAGTTTGCATATCAAAATGTTCAACAGTATCAACTGGTACTTCCCTTATCTGTGCTTCAGACTGATTCTCTTCTTCAGCATCCACAAGAATTTCTTCTTGTACTGCAACAGCGTCAAGTACAAACACATCACTGCTTCCTTCTTCAGATTACTTTTCTATACTTGTGACCGCTTCACAAGATTGTGCATCATCCTCAACAAAACCTGTAATCACATCACAACTGTCAGCTATAAAAACACAAGAGTTCTCACTATCCAGCTGATCTGGATCTACCCAGTAACTTAAGAAATCATCAATGATCTCCTCCTCTGTTTGATCAATGGAAACCTCCTCTTCCAATTCCGCTGCTCTGAGTTGCATACACTTCAACTGTACATCCATCATCTGCTCGAGCTTCTTTAGCTCTTCCATTAACTGCATGTTTATCTGTCGATCTCTTTTCTGCTGTAGCCTTTGCCACTTCACTCTCTTTCCCTTCAGTGGAAAGATTCATCCTCTATTCTGGTTTTCCTGCTCTTGCAACCATTCTTCTAGTACCTTCAATTGTACCTTTATTACTGCAATCTCTCTTTCTCGGACCTCATCAGTCATCTCACCTCTGTGGCATTCCTCTGAACCTTTTCTCTGATCCTCCATGATCACTTTCTCCATGAGTTGTTCACTCATCATGAGTTGCACTAGCCTCCACGACAGCAATCTCTTCTGCTGTCACTTACCTCACCAAGCTCTCCTCACTCAGTCTTTTGGTAAGTACTGGTTCACTGCCTCTGGAACCTCTTGAGCATTCTCATCTGCTCTCTTTCTAGGCTACCTCTTCAACTCACCTTCTTCTTTAGGACACTGCAATTGTCCTCCTTATTCAGCGTTTAGCTGAATGCCAGGGTAACTGCCATCATCTTCTCTGCAACCATAAACTGCATTTACAAATTTCAAATCAGAAAAATCAACTCACCTCTTAAGATCTTGCATGATCTTGTCTCCATTTACTTCTGCCATCCTGTTCACTTGCAATTGTATATGCTGCATATCAGATTTAAAATCTGATCTTCATCATTCATCACACATTCAAAAATACATTTCAGTTCAACAAATCTTCTTGTCCTCATTCAGAAAATAAACATTTTTCATTTCAACAGAGCCAAGCTCTGATACCAAAAAAAATTGACGCAGGGCTAGCCTGCAAATAACCAGGATCTTTAAACACCGTGAATATGAGAATGCATGTCAGCTTTTCCCAAATCAAAAACCTTTACACTTTTCCATTTATGTGGAAGCTTTCTTTCATAATTAACTTCAATCATAAACATCAACATGCGTTTATACACATCATCCAAATTTCAATCTTCATTTCCAATCCCAATTTAACTACCTTCATATAAAGGCTGCAATTCACACGATTTCTCTGCAATTCAATACAACACCAAACAGTTACTTGGTCACCCTTCAATCTTGTATGACTTTACTACAATATTGTTCTGCATTAACGCCTCCCATCGCTGACCAAGTTTGCCTTTTATTTGCCACGCGTTTGATTCAATAGTCATCGTATTTTGTTTGGAGTTCTGGCCGGATTGTCATCCCGCATTTAACTGTAATTCAACCAGATGGTCTTAACCAACGCCTCCATAATACAGTCAAATACAAAACTTATTAAAATTGAAAATTTCATTCCGGCAACCATAACTATCATAGACTTAACACTTCAGCTACTGTGCAAGGATTTGGTTCACAATTCTGTCATTTAACCTTTCGCATCTTACCAACGTTCATTCAGAGTTATTCAAACCTTGCTTTGTCCCATCATTAAGTCGATTCATCAATTCCATTTTGATCCTGCAAATTCCATTCAATACGAATTCTTTAATGTTAATAAAATCCACCTCTATACAATGAAACGTGGAAATTTATCCATCCCTGACATTATAAACCGATTTATCATGCAGACCTATTCAATCGATTCCCTTTTGATTGTATATTTCTTAATTCAAACGCTGCATTTCTGCTATCCTGGCCCTTAAAACCATTTCAAAATAGATTGATTTTTCTTTTGAAAGTCTGCGCCTTTCACCACCTTACAATTCATTTGGATTCAACTCGATCTCAGCATTAAACTGTTTTCTTGCAGCTATTGAACTCAGTTTTATTATATATCCGCCTAATTAAACTACGCACCTCATGCTCAATTCAATTCTCACCCATTCACTATTGAATATATATATATGCTCTTTTTACCATTCACTGCAACAGCCCTTTCCGCAATTACAGTGATTTATAAACAGAGTTCGAAACTGAGTTCTGCGCTCTTCAATCTAGGTACAAATCTGCGTTGGATTTAAACAACAAACTCTGCATTGGATTTTAAACAGCGCCCTTTCATACATGCTAATCACACAGTCTCAAGAGAATTCACTTCTACGCAGAGATTATAAACTCGTTTTCGTGCTGGACATTTTCATTTAACAATAAAACAATTACTTCAATTCTAACACTTCAACAAACAGAGTGAAATCTTTGATTCATTCATTTCTTACCACTGAACTTGGAGTTGTGTAGATTCATTTAATGAAAACAACGCTCCATCATCCAATTCATCGTATGCTTTCATACCTTTGAGTATGCAGCGTTTCACACAAAGGGTTATCGATTTCCACAAATCGATGCCAGCAAGTTTCTTACCACATATTTATCATTCCACTTCTTGATTATGGATTTCAATCATTCATAAAAACTCTGCTAAGGCGCATGTTTTAATTCTTAATCACAAATTTAACATTCTCAAACAACAACCAACATTTGAAAGCTCACTTAGGCAGAATTTAACCATACATAAGCCAGTCCATTAAGGCGCATAACTCAAAATCACACTTTCATAAAAATTAACATACTTACAAACTGATATTCTTGGCCAAATATTCAACGTTCTTGGCCCTTACAAATTGCCAGAGGCTTACAGCCTTGGCTGTTCAAAACCAGCTCTCTACCACACTCTCACTCTCTCAATGTGTTTTTCTCTCAAAACCCCTTCCTATTTATACAATTTTAAAAATGATCTAATTAAATGCTCTATCCCTTCAATTCCTCAACAAACCCCTAAATCTCTCAACATCCCTAAAGGATAGATCTTTATCCCTAAAATCCTTCAACTAATTAAATCCCCTCATATCCTTTTATTAAATAAAAAGATATTTACAAAAAATCCTCACCTTCTCCTATTTTATTCAAATTAATTAATAAAATATTAAAAATTATCACACCCCCTTTTTAACATATTTACAAAATAAAATACCCTTGAGTTCTTGCATCATTTAACAGTGGTTTTCCAATCAAGCCTACAAAATGATAAGCCGAATGGTGTATGGCAAGATTTACTTCAAAGACCGAGAGGGAGAGAGAGACCTCGGGGACACTACAAAGAGAATCCAGCGCATCAGGCGTCCGTCGTGTATTGCTGATTTTGGGTTCTCAACTTTTGGAGAACCCTTTGATGAGATCAGGAGAACCATTATTGGCCCGGACATCGGGCCATCGGGATCCAGATCGTGAGGTCTTTGTAGTGCAGTATCACAAAGATCAACTACGGTCCGTGACGTGTACTTTCCTCACTGTCTCCACCATCGGGATGGTGGGAAACACACACGGTGATTGTCGCGGGCGGCATATCATGGAGTTTGTAGAGCGACAGTGTCGACCGGGTCTCCAAGTCAAGGGGACTCGGATACCGATCGGGATCTAGAGAGGCTAGAGACCCGTGCAGTGGCCGCAGCGGTGCTGCGTATCCTGGGCAACCAGGCGCTCCATCACATCACTGGGGGGCAGATGATGATTGTGGAGAGTGTGTTGAGTGGGACCTACTATGGGTGGGCCCAAATGATGCTGGTGTCACTAAAGCGACAGTTGTCGCTCTGCAAAGCAGGAACCGCGCATCGTTCCCCGCAAGGGCACCTGTGCGCCTTCTTCGAGAAGATCCTCACCCTTGAGGCCTCGGTGCGCTCTCGATGGGGCCCAGAGAGCCCGGTGATGCGCTCGTTGGGATGGCTACTCGGTGCGCAGGAGGAGGAGGGGCGGTCAGGCGAGTGTTTCGACCTGAGTTTTTTGCCCATTGGGATCAGATGCCATTGTACATAGACGACTATCCCTATAGTGGGATGAGCTACTGTGGAGATCCGGACCTGCCACTTCCGCCTGGTCGAGTCTGGGGGCCTGATGGTAAGTGACAGATTGCTATTCTTGTGTGGGCATGTTAAAGTTTTTTTAATAGTAATTTACGGTATTGATTCATGTACTTTTGGTATGCAGATATAGCACCGGTAAAACTGACCGGATATATGGGACGACCGGCAACATCTGGAGCTACAGGTCCGAGTGGGTCGAGAGCGGCGCATAATGAGGATGTAGCCGCCCTGCTGGAGGACATCCGTCGTAGATGCGAAAGGTTGTTGACCGGAGTATCAGAGCGCGGGTGGCAGGACTTAGACGACTAGTTCATAGAGTCATGTGTTGGTCTACCCTCGGAATGGCGAGGTGTCATGCGGCGCATGGTGATGGCCAGTCAGGCGATGCGCGATCTACATGCTGCAAGGGCAGAGCCATTGGCCTGGGATCCTCCAGATAGTGATTAGGGGTGGGGCATGTGGTGCCCCCTATTATGTATGTAGGGGCAGGTGGTGCCCCCAGTTTTGGGTTTTTTGTAACATGCTATGGGCATGTCATATGTATCAGAGTAGATGGACTCTAAACACATGTTTTGCATCGTTTTTTGATGGTTATGAATGTTATTGTCTTGTATGAAATGTGTGTGATAAATGCCAATCTAGAACATGGTTTGCAATACTATCTACATAGTGATTCTGTTCTCGAGGTACATGGTTGAAAGTTATGGTTTCAAATGCATGTATCAAGAGTTTCACTCGTAAATAGCGTCTAAACATCACAGGGTTATGCACACGATAAACACCATTTAGTTGCATTACAAGAAGTAGGGAATCCAAACGAACGTGCAGATGAAGGATGCGATGAAAGAGGGCATCGGCTAAGAGACCACGCACTGCATCATATTCAGCCTGATTGTTGGTGGCAGAACCAATGCAGACCCCGTTAGAAAGAACAAGGGCATCCAAGGGGGTGAAGATGGCCCAACCTGCCGAGGCTAGATTCAGTGAGTAACGACTTGCACCATCGGCGTAACCGATAAAGGGTGTGGACGGGGGGTCCTGCGAAATGGTGTGACAAGACAACAAATGAGGGGAGGAGAGGCAATGACGGCAGCGTGAGTGCACAGAAGTCATCGGGCGGCAACTGCGGGAGGGAGTGCAAGGAGCAGGATGACTATGACTCATATACAAACTAGAGGGTGGTATATGAGGGCGATCGGAAGTATGGTGAGGGCTCAGGCTGCGGAGGTCAACAGAGACACGGGTGGAGTGATCTCGTGTATGGGTAGGAAAGGGGTGGTAAAGGGACACAACAGGGGAGGATGCAGGGGGGCTAGGCTCCAAGTGTCTCGCAGAGGAGGATAGGTAAAGAATGGTTACAGTAGACTCCGTCATCTGAACATCAGGGGGGGGAATGTCGATGGGAGCGGGGGGATCCTCAGGTTGACCTGAAGCATACTGCGCGAGACTGGGAGAGGCAGATTGATTTTTTTCAACCTCATACTCTCGGACCACCTCTAAAGATGCGCGGTAATGCGTCAGGTGAGGACAATGGTGGGAGTAATGGCCATGAACGCCGCACAAAGCACAGGGTTTGTTGGTGCGGAGAGTCTTGGGGTTCTTGGTTACGGACGAAGAAGGAATGGAGGCTTCAGGGACCGTAGACTCGGGGAACGCGACTTTAACCATAGGCTGAATACGAGGCAACTCGGGACAAGCATGGGTGGCATGACCGGTGACATCACATAAGGCACAAGGCTTTGCGGGCGGAGGAGGTGCCAGGTCAGTCATGGTGGTCTTGTCTTTGGGTGCCCCCTTGCGGGCTTTGCCTTTCTTTCCGGGAGCCGTCATGACAGGAGAAGGGTCCTGTGGAGGTGCGGGAGGCACAGTGGCAACGGAGGAAGCGAGGGGGACCGGTTGAACTGGTGTCAAAGCCATATAGGGTTTAGGGTGACCAGGAGGGGTGGCGGCTGGGGGATCGAGGTACCAGACCGGTATGCCCAAGGTCAGGTTAGGGAGAGAGAGGGTGGCCATGACAGGGACAGAATATACTCCAAGAGGGGGAGCCAGGAAAGGTATCTTCCCAGTAGGGAAATGACCAGGAGGGACGGCTCCGAGATGGTTAAGGCCTGGGGGAACCGATCTAGGAGGATAAAGGGGTTCGGGGATACCAGCTGTAGGGGGAGGGCCAGAAGGAGGAGGTCGGGCTGGCTGATATGAAGGGCTAAGAGCGGGTTGCGAAGGGCGAGGGGGAGGTTGCTGACTAGCCGAGGTAGGCCGCTTACGGGCAGCCTGAGACGATTGCATCATGCAAACATTCGATGAGCTGGGATCAGTGATGGGAGGAGGAGGGAGATTAGGAAAAGTTCCAAGCAGGGAGGAATCTTTGTAAATGCCGGGGGAGACACTGGTCAAGGAATTGACGGTTTTCTTGTTGGCTATGGAAGAGATGGTCGTCTCAGGTGAGGTCTGAGATTTTGGCTCATGGTATGTCAGCTGGTCAATGGTGACTATCTTTCCATTGTGGGGGAAAGACATTTTGCGGAAAACCGCGGATGGGACAGCAGACATATCATAGGTGTAGCTTCGCCCCAATAGAATGTTGTAGTCTAGCGGGGCGTCTATGACTTCGACATCAACGCAAACAGTCTTACCGGCGAGGGTGATAGGAAAATTACGGAAAAGGCCAATGGGCTGGGAGGCATGGCCGTCCCACGCTTGAAGGGTGTTCATGGAAGGGGCCAGCTCAGGGGATCCCAAACCGAAGCGGACATCACACAGGTGGATGCCCCCTCATCAATTATACAGCGCGAAACGTTGGCCTTCCGGATTTTGACTGGGATTTGGAAGGCGACGGAAGCAGGAAGAGGGGGATGGTCCGATTGAGTGGCGTCGAAAACAATAATTTGGTCGTCGGTAGGATCTACATCGCCCACAGCAGATAGTAGAGCCTTATTTTGGGAAGGGCACGACTGGAGGAGTTCCAGTGTGGAAATGGTAGTAGGAGATTGCGCCAAATCATCTACTATACTATACGAATGAGAAGCTCGACCGGAAGCAGCGTTTCGACGTAGGGGTCCTTTAGGAATCTTGGTATGGACCTCAACCTTGGGTTGAGGGATATGTAAGGGGCCACTGGATGTTGAAAGAGGCTCTGTAGAACCTGAAGAAGGAGGCTCGGGGGCAGAGTGAGCGGGAGGCTTGGGGTACTGGCGAGACCGAGTTTGAAGGTGAAGATCGACGGGCGGGTTAGGATCAGAGTACATCATAAGGATCTGGTAATCGGAGGAACCAGAAAGGGAAGGGGGAGTGGCGACCTGGCTGTCAGGCGGTTGGGTAGCCACGAATCCTTGCTGAGGGAAGGGGTCAGTAAACACAGCCGGTTGGGTAGTGGCCACATTAGGAGGAGCATGAGGGGAGGCGTGTTGTCCGCGCAATGTGGCTTGAGACTCCCACATCTGCCGCATCTGGGGTAAGAGGGGACAATTGTGGGTGTAATGACCATAAACACCGCAACACGAACAAGGCTTATTTGTGCGAAGCGGCCTGTCCGGCTTGGGCTGAGTGCCCTGTTGCTGGTTGGCAGTGTTAGGGTCAACACCAGGATTGGGTCCACGGGTACCAGGGGCAGATTGGTTTGGGTTGCCTCTCTGCCTTCTTTGAGAAGAAGGGGGATTAGTCGCGCCTTGCTGTGCAAATACTTTCCCTGGAAGGGGCTGTAAGTGTTGTTGCGGGTTTGGAGGAGGCAAGGGAGATGGAAGCGCATATGCTGGAGGAGTTGGCGCACCAGGCTGCGGATAAAATTAATGGTTAGGTAGGGCAACATTGAGGTAAGCAGGAGGTTGGGCAAAAGGGGGAGGCATGCAGTATCTTGGATACATGCTACCGGGAGGGGGAAGAGTGCTAGAGGTGCTGGCCGCTCCTTGAGGGAGACCATAGCCCATAGGAGGTTGAGCGTACGGATGGGAAAGGGCTCCAACGATACCGTCGACGGAATGAGATGCCCCCAGGGCGTTAGTGCCGCCGGGCCTGGGGAGGTCAGGGAGAACGGTATAAACATAACCAGATTGAGCGTAGATCAGGTCATATTTCAAGGCTATTTGGAGGGCGGCTTCTTCAGTTTGAGGAAAGTGAGAGGCGACATCTTTGCCGATGGGAGCTGGAAGGGTGCGAAGGAACCAGTCCATATAAACCTGATCTTCGAAGGGAGGGGCTCGACATAAGCTCCGTCTTCTTCGCCATTCCTGAACATGGGCGGAAAGGCGGGTTGAAGAGGATTGCTTGAAGGAAGTCAAGAGCTCCGTGCCAGTGTCGTATCAGAGAGGGAGCTGGAAATAAGACAAAAAGGCCTGGGCAAGGGTCGCAAAGGTGGTATGGGAAGAGGTGGCTTGTTCAACATACCATTTAGAAGCTTCGCCGGTAAGCGTGCATTGGAACAAACGAAGACGGATGGAGTCATCGGTAATGGAATTGGAGGAACACAACATGTGGAAAGATCGAACATGATTGGTTGGATCTTCTCCAGCTTGGCCTTCGAACTTAGGGATGTCGGAAGGGAGCTTGGTTGGCATGGCAGGCCAACCAACATCGTGGCGGATAGGGTCATTGATCAACTGATTGAAATCGGGGAGGCTGAGGCCTGCAATGTACAGCAGCAAGGGGGTGGCCGGGGTAGTTCCTGTGGCGGTTCCGCAAGTAGTCGGGCCAGCATTAGGGCCGGGAGAACCGCTAGCGTTAGGCCCTGGACCAGACATAGTGATAGTGGTAGGGGGAGAACCAAGAGGAGAAAGGGAACCCAATGAATCAGGAGAAGATTCGGAGTGCAGACTCGGAGGAGGACTGGCTCGACGACGGTGGGTCGGAGCAGGTCGATCGATCGGAAACTGAGGGTGAAGGCCAAGAAGTCTCCGGGAAAGGCGCCTTGGGGGCGCAATGACGACAGGAAGAAGGAAACCGACAGGGGCAGAAAGGGACAGAATCAAGTGAGGTCAAGGGCAGAAAAGGTGCAGTGACAATTTATTTTAGAGTCTTTGTCAGGCGGTGTTAACTAGGCACTTCTTCACTTAGGGTCAGTGTGTGGCGTGCGTTAATTTTAATTTTTAAACCCTTTACATTTTGAGAGCAAGAAAAAATTGTACTGCGTAACTGAAAATAAACCTACAGAGAACAGTATATAATGCTGAAATAACAAAAAATTAACAGTTACTTGTGCATCTATCTAACCCAAGAAGGCGGGTCTCTCAAAACTAATCTGAAAAGAAAGGGAAAAATCTAGGCAAAACACACGGAAAAGAGGCCAATAGATCTAAGGTCAAAAGGGACAGGGATCTAAAGGATAAAGCTGCTGAAAAGAGGTGCAGATCACAGCCAAAAGACAGAGGCAAGGTGGCTAGAAAAAGGAAGGAAATCAGCAAAAAGCGGAGGGGGCAAGATGGAGGCCCAAAAAGTAGATCCAAGAAAATCTTCAGGAGGTGATTTGAGAGGTAGAAGAGCTGATTTCAATGGATCTGAAAGGGAGGTAACAGATCTGGAAAAAGGGAGGCTGAAGCTCTGAAAAACAGACGGCTGAAATAGCTAAAACTCTTCCACAAAAAGTGGAGGGTACTAAAGCCCTAGGGGGCTAGGTTCCCACTTAGATGAGTAAAAACAGATCAAAACTTGGTCAAAGCGGGCTGAGACAGAGGCTGGAAGACCCTGATAGAAGCTGCAGCAAAACCCAGAAAAATTGCAGAAAAATCACTGAAAAAGTGGCAGGTCGCAGGTTCTGACCTGTTTTCAGTGCAGGTCATATAAAAGGGGCAGAAACGTGCGACCTGGAGGTCCAGGTCGCAGGTTATGGGCAAAACATTGCGACCCCCCGTTCCGGTTGTCTCGGCGGTAGATTTTCAGAAAAGTTGTCGTCTCAGTTGTGGTTGGTGTCGCTTACCTACGCAATAGGGCCAGAAGAACACGAAAGTTAGAAATTTTAATGTTTTAGAGTTTTATGTGAGAAAAACAACATAAAAATAAGGAAAATAAACAGCTGAAAAGAAACCCTAGGGTCTTAAGTAGCTGGATATGCAGGAATATGAAAAACGACAGCGGTCATAATTTAAAACCCGTGTGGAGTCGCCATTTGTTAGTATGAATCCTTTGTCGAAGTGTACGAAAAAGGACCACTTTAGCTACGCATAACTAATAGCCCTAACAACAAAAGTGGTTGTCAATATCTTCAGATCTGCGGTTAGTTGGACATAAAAGAGCTGCAAAAAACCAGATCTATGCATGGAAAGACATTAAGCAGAAAAAATAAGGGTTTTCTCCATATAACAATAGACAAGACAAGAACAATTTTTGAAAGAATTTTTATATTAATTGGGCACCTGGGAGGAAAACAAGAAGGCGTATCCAATTCTCCTCAGTGGGATGGGTTCTTGGAAGTCCTCAGTGCTTCAGATCTAAGATTTCTCTTTCTTGTTGGTGTAGAGAACCCACACAAAGAATGGAACTCAAAGGGAGCTCACACAGCAAATGGCAGAAAATGGTGATCAAGTGTATAGATCCAGAGTGATCTAATAGGCAACAAAAGGTGAAGAAAGGTAGGAAAAACCCTCCTATTTATAACAAAATATTGGGTCATTCTAGATCTTGGTGCATGGGTTAACCAGATCTAGATCCACTTTTTATGGAATATTTTATTATATTTGTTGGAGGGAAAAGGTATTTGACTTGGGTCAAATGCCTTGATTTGTCAAAAATAAATAAATAAATGATTTATTTATCTTTTTAAGGAAGCGGTTAGAAGATAATCAAACAAATAATGATTTATTTAATTATTTAAGGAAGTGGTTGAAAGATAATTAAATAAATAATGATTTATTTAATTATCTGTGGGTGATTTGGTCATATTTAACAAGGAATATTATCTAAATAAGATTTAAATAATTATTCCTAGAAAATAATAAGATAAATAAAGGTTTATCTAATTAATTTCTTTGTTTTTGGGTTAAACATGACTGGGAACAATAATTAAATTATGGTTTAATTAATTATTCCATGAGGAAAATCAAACAAATATAGGTTTGTTTAATATTTCCTTTTGGGGTTTCCTGTTTTAACATAGTGAAGGCAATTTTACTTAGGGTAAAATTGGTCTTACATGGTGTACTTTGGTCCATCTAATGATAATAGGTTAGATGACCAAAAAATGGTGTAACAAAGGTATATCAGGATTGCTTGAAAAACAATCTATTGATCTAATGTGTATGATTGATGACATTCCTTCTTTTGAAGATTTGCCTAAGTATGATCAGTATGATGATAATTATGTTCTCCAAACTCAAGCTAACTTCACAAAGCAATCACTAGCTTGTTTGTGGGATGAGGAAGTTCAGTTTGAGTAGCTCAAATACAGAGATCAGACAATACACATCAAATATGGGAGTGAAGAAGAAAGTTCAGAAATTTTGAAAGAAATTTCTATACCATTATGCTCTAAAGCATTTTAGTTTTTAAATGATGAAAAACCGCTAGAAATCTCTGAAGTTCCATTAAAACCCCTATATATATTGCAATAAGATTTCTAATAGTTGATGTGATGAATGATAAATGCAATCAAAATATTTCTCCATTAACTAACTATAAGGTTCAATATCAACATGATAAAAGTTTCAGTAGCCATGCATGTCCATCAGTAGAAATATTATCACAAAACTTATTTGAAAATCTGAAATTATCTCAGAACAATCATAGGTTGATTTTGCAAGGAAATAAAGTTTAAAATGGCAATTTAGTCTCATGGCATGGAGGCCATTCAAAACAGAGGTACAGTTCCTTGGATCAGTTGAACATTTGTACATATGCCTCAGAAGATCTTGTTGTACAATTTCTAGAGTCAACAAGGGAAATCAAATATTTCCTTATTCTCTCATTTGTTGACAAATTTCTAATAGGTTGCAGAATTACAGTTTTGATAATCAACAAGCAAATGCAGCAAAATCTATCAAAGTACATAATGCTTGAATGGTTGCATTAGCTGTTTCATTTTACCTAACCAGCAGTTGGACATTTGATTAGAGTAAGTAGGTAGGATTTCAGCTTATTTCAGTTTTCAATTTTCAACTAGTTCGAAATAATTCATTAAGATTTGAAGCCAAGGAAAAGGCCCTAAGATATTGATGATTTAGTAGTTTGGTTTGAAGGTTGCAACACCTTTTAGTATCATATCAGATTTCAGTTTGCAAAAAAATGTGTAAATTCATTTCAAAAGTTTTTCAACCACAACATATGCATGTTTGGGATTGGCCTAATGGATCAGATATGCTAGATGGACCACTAAATGTCAGAACGCTAAAGTACTACTACTCCTCAGAGATAAAAAATAGTTATTTCTATTTACTTTGACCATTGTATATATTCATTGTAGATTTTATATTTTATTGGATGTTTTCCTCACAAAGTTGAAGCTCGAAGAGAAGGCCCTAAGCTTTGAGAGGTAAAATATCATAAGTATGAATAAAGGCAGAAATCAAAAGACACTGACAGGGTCATCACAGTCAAAATTCAAAGGCTACTAATCATAAAGTTCTTGACATTTCACCAGGAAATGCCATCCCCATGTGGAGCCACTGTTAGGGTCCTATAATAATATGATTCATAATTTTTGAATTAACTTTGATAGTCTTGTAAATATGTACATACCTTTCTTTCTGCAAGTTGTTTCCCCATATTTTGAAAATAATAAAAAATGAAAAGAGGGTAAAGTCCTAAAAGAAATATCAAAGGACTTGAAAAGAAAAGATCAAAAAAGAATAAAGAATAAACCCCAAAAGAAAAAGAGATAAAAATAAGACCTCAAAGTGAGCAAGTCAAAATGCCACTACTATTTACTTTTACTGCAAAAATAATGATTATGTGCAGATTGTCAATAAATTCGTAATCCACGATCCGTTAAATAGTTTAATCTTAACTTTTTGTGCTTTAAATTTAATGTTTTAGATAGATAATAAAGATATGTCAAACAGTTTAAACTTGACATATCCGTAGATAATTAGTGAATAAATGAGGACCTCAACAGTTTAATCTGAGCCCTTAGATGAAATAAGGTTAAACTTACATAGTTTTATGTTTTGAAAGAAAATTTGATTTAGGGTTGCAAGCTTAAATGCACCCATGAAAATGAAGTAAAATATGTTAGAAATAATGATGGGTAGGTAGAAAGCAGTTGTGTAAGACATGTAATATAGCATCATCGGGCAAAAATTACTAATCTCCCCTCCCCCACAATGATCCAGTATTCTAAACCTTCAGTTAAAGAGGCTCAAAGTATTTCTCTAACTTCTATTAGGACCGGACCTAAGGCTTGATAACTGATTGGTTAAAAATATTGTGTTCCATACATAAAACCCACCTCATCAGCATATTCACCCTTTTCCAAAACTATGATCCATTTTCCTAAGTAAAACTAATTTTTTTCTTATTAAAAGTAAAAACCCTACTTAACTAATTTCATTTTCATTCAAAAACACTCCAAAAAACCATAAAATACATTTTATCCCAAGTCTATGTGTAAAAAATAAAAATGGGACAAACTATGCTTAAAGACCTATTTCTACACTTTACTTACTCTTGAATTATTTATTTTAAATTCATTTCATACATTGCATCTTCATTTCATATTAAATACTAACCTAAAGTATTAACTCCTTATATTATATCCCTCTCGTATATATTATTAAATCATTTATATATTAATATCCCAAAATACCCACTTATTTTAAGTTAAACATATGTTTATTTATCCCACATGTTTAAATAAACCCCCGCCCTTTTTCCCATAGGTTTAAATATATAAAATATACAAATATACAAATATCTCGCCCCCTTATGGTATTAAAACATTTATTAATGTTTTATTTTCCATATAATAAACATACCTACACCAATATCTTCGAGACATTTGTTAAATTTTTTAAGTTGAAAACATAAAAATATTTAACCCCCCGCCCAATCATATAATGTAAAGTTTTGACTTTATAAATGTATATTTATAAACTTAAAAACCTATCCTGTTGTATTACCAAAACCCCACACCCCACCTCTGAACGTCGAGCATCTTCACATCAATCATCATTATTCGCGTTGTCCCTTCAAGATCTAATGATCAACTGACCATATCGCATTTTTAGTTGCATGATGATAATACATTTCCTTTCCATGTGAAATGGGTTGTTTTGGTCTGTCCTCTCTCCTCCACGCGGCAACAGCTCATTGGATCGCATTTTAACTAACCAAAACAACTTACCGCCCATTTCTCGTGCAATAACCACCTCCAGTTTTTCGCCTTTGAAAACCAAACCACCCTCTGTTTCAACATAATATGCATTAAATGCCAATTTTTTTTTACCTACAATATTATATAAACCTCATACTGTGCCCATTAATCCTTTTTCTACGCTATCTCACTGTATTTATCCTCCCGATTAAAGAAAACGAAGACGATAAATTGTTTTGTGCCCAAAGAACCTGCAAATTCCACCATAGTTGTTGTCAAAGACTGCTGGAAGCAACAGTTTGACTTCCAGAAACCTTCAAAGCTGTCAGAAGGTTGTTTTACACCTAATAAACCATTAAAAGACCAAATACCTACACAAACAGGTATTCTTCGAAGAAAAATAAACTTCCCTTCATTTGAAAGAACCAATTTTCTGAGAAATCGAGCATGTTATCAATTTAAAAAAGGACCTTTTGAAACCTTTATAACAGAATTTATCCAAATAAATCCTTTGAAATTATCCAAGAAAAAACAGGCTAAACCCTGTCAAATTTTTTACATAGCCTTGTTTAGACTGCGCACAGTTTTAATGGAAAATATTGAGTTTATCTAGTTTTTACAGACTATATATAACTCTAATTAAAGCCCAGGAAATCCTCTGAAGGTAGCCTGAACCTCTCTTCTTTATTTCAAACAATTTTTAGTCCAATTATCCTTGAAAAAACCCAATAAACCCCTCTTTCTTGTTTTCTAACTAGTGAGAGTCTAAAATACATATGAAAGTAAAAAATTGAAGGTTTAACCAAAAAGGAAGCCATTTTGTTCCTATTACTATTAAATAGACCTTTTCCATACCAGAAATAACTTCTGTAAACAGTATAAGCTTACAAAAGTGTACAAAAAACCTAAAAACAAGAGTTCTTAAGATCTGAAGGTCAAAATAATGAGAAAGCCGCTGATATGGCCAAAACTCCTTTGACTATATTCCCTGTTCCCTAAAATCATTATTGGATTCCCTTCAGACTAGGGTTTTATTAACGAATTGTTTGATTGTTACAAATTATTATCAGAATATGAAATTGGGCCAACAGTTTCAATACTAGTTGACAAAATTGTTTGCTCCAAATTCTCAGATTTTAATTCAAAAGCTTCATTGAACAAACAGTTTGTATACAAAGAAAGGATTAAATCAAAGTCAAAGAGAGATCAGAATGATGAAATTACATAGTGAATGGTAAAAGTGAAATAATAATTCACATTGATAGTGAAAATAGAACAGTCAAAGATCATCAGAGTTAAAGTGTATCAGATAAAAGTCACAATAAAGGTTAAAACAAAGTTACAGAGCAGTCAAGGTAAAAAGTAAAATTAAATATAGAGGTAGTAATGGTTAAACAGAGATGAAAATACTTTCACCAACAATGAAATTATCCAAAGTAAAAGAAAAATAGTGAAAAGAACAAGAAGGTTAAAAGATGAAAACAGAGCAAGAAGGGACATTTTTGCAGAAATTTCCTGTTTAAGTCATAGTTTTGCATAGAAGATTGGGGACAATTCAAGATGCATTTTAGCAAAATAGAGGAGGTTTATGTTCCTAATATTTCAACCTAAAAAAATGTATCTCACGTTATGCACAGTTATTACAAAATGAGAGATACATGCACATCTTTACAACCTATTTTTCAGATTGTACAAAGTTCTGTTTTACACATATTTTTGCAGAGCCTATTCTGAACAACTGGAACTGAATTTTGGGAAATTGAGAGAGGTTTTATCTTAGTAACATATTTATCTACAAAATTGTCTTTCACTTTTACATATCTATTCCAGATACAGAAATGCAAAGGTATCATTGGACCCCAATTTTGCAAAATTTCTGGAACAAAATACAGAAAGTAAGGAGACAGTTAGTGACTTGGATGCCTCATCATCAACTAAGAGTTGATATAAAATTTGAATTTCTCCTCTTTTTCATCACATATCCATAAAAAAATTGTGCCAAATAGATTCATTAGTTTTGAGTGTCCTTTTATTGAGTTCTATTTATGTAAAATAGTTTGAGATATTTGTAGACCAATCTTGATATTTTTTCAAGATATTCTAGTTTAGAATTTGTATAAATACTTCACTCTTTGAATTATTATTGTGGAATAAATTTCTGAAGATTTATATAGTATTTTTTGTTGGACTTGAAGACTCTTTTTTTGCAAATGTTTAGTAACAAACTAGATCAAGTCAACTGGCATCATATTTCAGGATTCATGTGATGAGCCATTGAAGTGAAGTAATTTCTACTTGTCATTGTTTATCTTCCTTGTTTCATGCTTCCATATATGTGTTCCAAATTTTAATGAATAAATAGGAGTATTACTTTAGGATTTTTTAAAACCACCTTGTCTTTATTGTTTATCATTTATATGTTTTTTTCTGATTTATAGAGTAGGGAACCCTTAATTGCTCCCTCTTTCATTTGACCTTTGCCTACGACTTCCTTTTTTTGGATCAAAGAACCCTTCATTTCTCTTTATCCCGATCATACAACTTCACCAATCAGCCTTCCAAGATCTTCAAACACATATCTATATTTCCCTGAAAACATTTTACTTTTTTATCTTGATTCTAGTTTTGTCTGCTTGACTTTTGACTCCTTAGCCCAATGGACAATCATATTTCCCACTATCCATCTCATTAAGTGATTTTTCCCACCAAACCAAAGAAAATCAAAACCAAATTGCACAATCATAGCTAGCCTAATATGTTATAATCAAAACAAAGTTAAATCTTACAGAGAGAGCCCTCTCTGAACCCTAGGAAGGTTAGATCCTAGAGTTTAAAAGTAGGTGTGTGGTTACCTCAGTGAGTTCTTTCTTTAACCTTGAGAAATTACTGAGTGATAAAACAAGGCACGGTCTAAAGCATTCAAGGAGAATCTAACTTTCCAACAATTCTTCAAACTCAAATAATAAAGAAGATCCTACAATAGCAATAGAAGAAAGAGGCATAATAAACTCCATTTTCCTACATTTGATGGATCTTCCTCAAGCACTTTAAAGGCTTGAAGGAAAGAGTTAGATGCATTATTTAGGATACATCTTGTATATGAAAGAGAGGTTGTCCATATTGCAACACTTATCTTCAAGGTGAAGCCAATAATTCGTGGTTTGGTCACATGGAGCATGCAAAGGTGACTATATTCATATTTCTTCCGAAGGTTAAGGAAGAAGTTTGATAAAAGAAAACTAGAGACAGGTCACAAAGAGACATTTCCTAAGAAATCAAAGGAGAATGGCATTCTTTTCACTCTCGAAAAAGAGTTACTACATTCACCACAAGTTGCAGAAGCACTTGTATCCAGAGGCGAGACAGTTGCATATTTGCAATATAGTCTTAATCTCTTGACATATAGAGTCCCATGCATGAGTTAGGATATGCATGAGGAAGAGGATGTAGATTCCAGTGCTGGTACATTGATAGAAGTGCAACCATCACTCTTACTAGAAGTTGGAGAGATAATTGCACCATAGGGAGGAACTCTTGTGGTCTTTTAAGAGGTTCCCACACATCGGTTGATCCAAGGTATGCATCCACTTTCATCTCATATTGTTTCAGTGCCTCTTATTGAAACTTATGGGAAAATGCCATTAGGGCCATTGCATGACCAAGGATTAGAACAACATGCCGATTTGAAGTAGCAACCTATCACTCCATAGAGGACCCTTGATTTGTTCAAGGAAGAGACAAATATTTATCCCATTTCATCATTTTTGAGCTACATTCAACCCTTTGAGTTGAAATTTAGAGTTTCAGAAGATGGGATGAGTATGTTCCTGTGTACAATGGATGGCTATGAGTTCAACATTGTACCTTGCTATGAGACAACTAATACAACGTATTTAATAAGAAACAATGATGGGAAAAGGACCCATTCATTGGTGGAGAATTCCAATGGCAGCTTCATTCATGAAGCATTCCAGAATCAGATGATAGATGGTAGACACATCAAGATGGGAAATATTTTTCCCATTCAATATGACACCTTCTCAATGAGCATCTCACAGCTCAAAGAGAAACATATACATACAACATATTCAGAACCTTATGGGTTTTGGAGGGCCAATGATGAAAAGATCTCTTAGAGAGACCTCAATGGGGGTGCACTTCAACATTTCATGGAGTAAAAAGCTATTCAATTGGAGGATGTTGGTGTTATACAGTGGGAGGACACCAAGTTTGAGCTTGGCATGATTCATCATCCAAATTGGGATGAATGGATCTGGATGAAGAGTAGGAGGTTGACTACCTTCCTCCAGATCTATGATACCAGGAAACAAGAAGCATGGTTGTGCTAGTTTCCTTTGGGTGATTATGGATACTACCCAACATCTCACATTTCCAGGATCCATGCCATGTATATCACTGATGGCATGCAGTAGCAGGAGGCATGGTTGCACTGGTTATTGATGAGAGAGTTTGGAAATCACATGATATATCTTATGTCCTTGTATTTATTTTTGTTTGGGATATGTCTCTTGTCTTTACATGTATTTCTATTTGGGATGTATCTCATGTTCATGTATGTAATTGGGTTTGGGACATTGCACAACTCTCATATGATGTGGTTGTAGGGATATTTTTTGTATTTGACTAATGAGACGTTTCGCATGTCCATTAGTATTTTTTTTCTCCATGACTTGCATCATGATGATGTAAGGTGGCAATAAGAATCCTTGTTGTTGTGGTTACTATGGGGAGAGTATGGGCTAATCTCTTCCCATACATTGCATGACATAGATGGAGGATGGAAATAGAAGGCCTTATAGCATTGGCTTCTGTTGGGGTATTTTGGTCATGGTACTTGGTATAATGATGATGTGATGGGGCATTAATATGAATTACTACAGTGGCTTCTCTTGAGAGAATATGGCCACTAAATTTGGTACAATGATGATGTAGTGTGGCAACAAAAGACATTACTTCAATGGCTTCTATTGAGAGAGTATGGCTCTCATATTTATATTGATGCAGATTTGGCATGGCAGCAAGAAGCATTATTGCGGTGGCTTCTATTAAGAGAGTATGCCTCTCTTACTTGTTTTTATGATGATCTAGCATGGCAGCAAAAGGCATTTCTGCGATGGTTTTTATTAGGAGAATATGGTTTGACATCGTTCATGTTCATCCATATGTCTCTACTTCTTTTTTTTCACTATGTTGATGTTATGTTTGGATCCTACATGGCCAACAGGACTAATGATGGGAGCATTGATAGATGTAATCTACTTTATGTATCATGGGTTGGAGAGATAGTTCATGAGTTGGGACTTTCCACTTTGGAGAGGAACCACTTCATTTCATGTATCTCATGTATAGAGGAGATATTTGGACATCATATGGTTGCCACTTGGAGATTCATTGATGAGGAAGGGTATCTAACTTTTCAGCTGAAGACCATTCTAGACATTCTAGAGAGGCAGCTTTGGAGTTGGACATGAATGACATATTGTGAGAGATGGGCCCGATGCTTTCCATATGAGGATGTCATTTGGAGGGAGGATATTTGCTGTAGCATCTACTTTTTCAGTTTCTTGAGGACAAGCAACATTTTTCTAGGGAGAACTATAATATTCCCAGTTTTCCACAAGATAATTGGAATATTAGAGTTCTTAATTTTCATAATTAATTAAGTAAATAATAGGGTGTAGGGACCCAAAAACCCCATAGATGAATAAAATACACTTTTGATATGTTTATGTAGTTATTTAAGATCTATATCTACATTATGGAGTAGTGGAGCAGCTTCTTAATGTGAAAGGAGTGGATATCATGTCTCATTAATGAGAAAGATCATGGAGGTTGAAGCGGTCAACTAAGATCATGGAGGGAATAAAATGTAAGATCATAGAGCATTCATGATGAGATGATGGATGAAGTAGTGCATTTAATGTACACATGGTGGAGAGAGTGAGCATTACATGCATACATGATGGAGATCATGGAGAGATAGTGCAGTCAACATCGAGACCTATGTCCACATGTACATCGTAGTTATGAGGTGGGCCAAGGCATGCCAAGGCTCACAAAGTATATAGTGAAGGTGAAGGAAACATTGGAGACAAGGTTGGTATTATTGATTTTTTATCTGTTTAGATCTATATTTTTCATGTGACATTTCTATGCACACTTATGCTATTTAGCTAAGTCTGCAATGTTGTTTAGTAGAGGGTGTTTCTGAGTGGAAACCCCACCCTTAAACACGGGTGAATTCAAGTGCCTACTCTTGGAAGGTCACTATGAGCTTCCATTCATCATCAGGCATTGGTGCCATATTTTTTCTACTTTCTGCAGCCCACACATCGTCAGAAATAACGCATTTCTGCATCAGGGTTTGAGAGGAGGAGGTTGTCCTTCACTATTTTAGTTGAGGAATTGGTGAAGGATTCATCCTATCACCTTGGGCTTAAATATCAACCTTCCAATGCTTCTGATATATATCATGCATCAAGACATCCATCATATATCTCTCCACAGCAACAGTTCCATCAGGAATTGTGCAGTCCAGTCTTGCAGATCCAAGGGAGAAGGGAATCTTATATCACTTCAGCTAGAAGTATTGTGGAGGACCATTCCTGAACTTTGTATTAATTTTTTCCATCTTTCCGTAGCTACATTGCATTATTTAGTAGTAGGATAGAGAGCCTACATCCTTGACATCATATTTTTTGGCAGCATTTATGTAGCAGTAGCTGAAATCAGTAGAGGAGGATAGAGAAGCTAGAACTTGAGCTTCTAGCTGGATGATCTAGAGAAGAGATCATCCCTTCAAGCATAGATCTGATTTTATGAAATATTTCAGCCATCTACTTCTCATATCTAGCTTTATATTTGCATACCCAGCAGTTTTATAGTGAAGCCCTACGAGGGTGATTTTCCTAGATTCATATATCTGGAAAATCCTTTCTCGGTTATCTTGGGTTTCCATAATAGTGCCCAGATCTAGAATCTTGGCATCATAAGAGCTCTAGATTTCTATAGATATTCATTTCCCTTTTCATCCAGCAGTCATATGTACATCATCTACTGAAGGGGTAGTGGATTATTTTCTCTAGAAACTCTCCAGTTATGCAATGCCTCCTTTGAGGGGATTTCAGGGTCATTCAAGCCTATCTATTTGGCTTCAGTGCTTCATATTTTGTACACTGTTGTAATATAAAATCCATCTCCAATAATAGTAAAAGGATCACCTATTTTGTATGCTTCTGTGTTGTTAATCATTTAAGTATACTTGTATTTTCAAATATTGTGTTTAGGGTAATACTGCTCCTTGATGGCATCTTGGAAAGAATACCAAGTGGGTGTGGTTGAAAATAGTGAGGGTACACACTCATCCCTCTTCTCACTGTAGGGTTTCCACCAGTACTTGACGTGGTCAGTGGTTTTTAGGAGCGAAAAAGTAATATTTTCCCAGTTGGAAAAATAGTGAATCGAGAAATATCCTTCTAGAAAATTTAACCATTTACCTACGACATCTTCATCTAACTAACCTTCAAATATGGGGATGTGAAATTGAACTTTTACCTTAAAGGGAGTGGCACTTCTAGAGTGTTTGTTGGAATAATATGTGTCATCTGTGGGTAGTCACTAAAGGATCTGGGCAAATTTTTCCATCATCGCATTCCTATGTTGCTCAAGGGCTTCTTCAAGCAATATTTTGAAAGCATCTACTGCCCTCTCATCTTTCTTTTCTTGCACCATGGGAGGTCAACAAGGTTTTTTAGGCTGGTCTTGAAAAGCTTCAACTTGTTTTATCCCTAACTCATTATACCTTGACCTCGTTCGGGACATGCAAAGAAAAACAAAGAAAGAGTAGACTACTCTAATACCACTAATCCCAACCTTAAGCATAAATGCAAAAAAATACATATATAACCATAAATATAGATATTTAGAATAAATAACACTTCATTTCATTAAACTCAAATAACTAAAATATGCTTACATAGAGAATAGAGATAAACTAGTGCCGACAATGGTAATTTATCTCTGAGAAGAGATGTGGCAACTACATGCCTTGAAAATTGTGTTAAAATGAGGCTAAAGAACGTTTTTATTATTTAAAAATAAGGTAAAATCCTAAAAAACAAAAACCCTAACCCCAAGAGATGGAACACCAAGCGTTTGTGGGCCTCGTTGAGGTTAATTGGGCACCCAACTTCCCATGGTCGTAACTTGGTCATACTATCTATGTTTGGCGCATATGATACCTTGTTGGAAATATATCCCCGAGTATTATAGGATTTGGGGAATGACCCTACCTATGGATATATGCTTGCTACAGACCTTAAAAAAACTCTTTTTAGGGAGTCAAAACTGCTCCAGAAGTTTAGGACCCAAAAAACTGCTAAAAATAGTAAATGCAGCTATAAACAAGGAAAATGATGAAACATACTAGAGGTATAGGTGGAATAGGCGGGTGCCCACCAGTATACACTTGGATCAACCCTCCATATTTAGGAAATAATGGTCCCCATCACTTGCATATCCTACATAAGTTGATGAAATTTCTCTTGAACCTAGTCCCCAGCGAACCACCTTCCTTGGTGAAGTAGTTAGCATGCTCTGAGAACTCGATATAGCTAGATCCTATGGTGGAGATTATTCTTGATTTTCATGTCCATGATCTAATAAGTTGTGGACTATTCCATGTAGTCTGGGTTTCAATCTATTAGTGTGAGTTGTTCTGCATTGTCAGATGTGTCATGTGAAGGTGGAAAATATGATTGAGGGCATTCCACATTGAACACTAGGTGCAGGCGAAGGAATGGTGGAATTTTGTGCATGAAGGTATTTTCCCATACTACCTTGGTGATGATGTATGGCCCATATCAGAGTGGGAAAAGCATGCTTTGGGGCCGAAAAAGGTGCTCCTTCTGCAAATATAACCAAACATTTTTTCCTACATTGAACTTGTGTGGCACCTAGTGCTAATCATGTCACTTCTTATACCTAGCATTGGCTTTGTCGAATATGTCATGGAACTTATGGGGGATGCATTGAATGTTCTCAATAAAGTTGTTAGCCCTATCAAATTTAGAATGGACATGAGTTGAGTCTCCCTGAGTAGTTGCAAATGGTATATCCACATCAATGGCACATATTGGTTAAAATCCCAACCCCACCTGAAAGGAGTTGTGGCCAGGTTAGCTATAGAGAGCTCTATTGTAGCTCTGTTGCACATAGGGGTGGCTTTCATCCCATGTGATAGGTTCTTTTATTTTTACATGTGCAGAATATGTACTATCATCCCCTTGATGACCTCTATTTGACCATCTGTTTGGAGGTGGAAATTAGTGGACTTAGTGAGCTTGGTATCCAACATCAACCAGAGACTTGACCAAAATGTACTTAGGAATATAGTGTCCCAATCTGAGATAATGGACTATGGGATAAAAAATTTTACCCACACTCATTTAATTAAGATATTAGCAATGGCTTTCATTGTGATGATTTTCTTGCAGGCTGCGAGAATGTCCATCTTAGAGAATTTGTCGACGACCAACAAAACACAGTCATTACCATGCTTTAAAGTAGAAGGAAACCCCCACATGTAATCCATGGATATGGATTCCCCAGGTCAAATAGGATTAGTAAGAGGATTATATAGGCCTTGATTATTGATGGTCGGTTTGGAAATGGCTCAGGAAATATAGGATCTAATAAACTTCCCAACATCTTCTCAAATGTTTGGCCAATAAAAATATTTCTACAACTCTACCATTGTTTTCTCTACTCTGAAATCTCCAGCAACCCAGCTATAATGCACCACTAAAATAATCTTGGCATGCTCACTTGAAGGAACATAGAGGTCTCCCTAGTGGTATATCAATGCATCCTGGAGGTTAAAATTTCGAACTTGTTTTCCTTCCAAGAGTGATTGGTATGTGTTTTTGAATTGTAGATCGCTCTTGTAAAGATATGGCCACCCCAAAGTCTCGTGCTCACGAGAATCGATAAATGTGGTCGGTGCCATGACCGATAGCCGATTGAGGTAGTCTGAAACATTATTGGTGCTTCCCTTATATTATTTAATTTTCAAATGGAATTGTTCGAGGTATATGGACCATTTCTCATGGCGATCATTTTGTGCTCCTTCTGAAAATGAAGCCAAACTTTGTCGCCCACCTAGAACTTCTGTGGAACCTTATCTTGATCATGTCATTGCTTTTACATAGTCTCAACTCTATCTAATATGTCATGGACTTGTTGGCAGATGTATTGAATGCACTCAATGAAGTTGTTAGCCCTATCAGCTACATACTAGACATGAGACAAATCTTCCTAAGTAGCTACAAATGGTATGGCCATATATATGGGACATAGCGGTTGGAATCCAAACGCAACTTCAATGGGGTTGTGGCCAGTTGAACTATAGAGAGATATATTATAGTTTTACTAAACATAATTTAGGCTTTCATCCCATGTGAGTGGGTGCTTCAAATTGTACATGTGGAGAATGTGTATGATCATCATGTTGACGACCCTTATTTGGCCATCAATTTGGGGGAGGAAAGTTGTGGACTTAGTGATCTTGATATGGAGCATCGACCAAAGACTTGACCAAAAATTTCTCAGGAACTTGGCATCCCAATCATAGATAATGGACTGTTGGATCCCAAAGTATACCCACACTCTTTCAAAGAAGAGCTTTGTAGCTTTTTTTTGTTGTGGTACTTTTCTTACAAGCCACGATAATGGCCATCTTAGAGAATCTGTCAACGACAATGAAAACCTAGTCAATGTTGTGCTTCGTAGAAGGAAGTCCCAATAGGTAATTCATGGAGATGGATTCCCAAAGCCAACTAGGAGTACAAAGTGGAGAATACATGAATTTATTCTTGATGGTCAGCTTAGAAATGGTGTATGCAGTGCAGGATATGATGTACTTCCTAACATTGTGTCAAGTGTTCAGCCAATAAAAATACTTTTGTCACTGCCATTGTTTTCTCTACTTTAAAATTTCCAGCGACTTGATTTAGTGTGCCTCCAAAATCATCATGGCACACTCACTTGAAGGAACATAGAGGTGTCCTAGGTTGAATAACAATGCATCCTGGAGGTGTAAATTTAAAACTTTCTTGTCGTCCAAGAGCATATAGTATGTGTTGCCAAATTTTGGATCACTCTTTTAAAGATGTGGCCACCTAGAATTCTCATGCCCACAAGAGTTGATCACAATACTAAGCGCCATGAGCAGTGGTCGGTTGAGTCAATCTGCAACATTATTGGTGTTTCCCTTCTTATACTTAAATGTTCAAGTGGAATTGTTGCAGGTCTGTGGACCATTTATGATGGAAAATTTTCTTCAACTTCCACTATGTTTGTATGAACTATAGGAGTTGGTGGTCTATGTGGATGATTGTTTCCTTCCCTAAAGTGGAATGCTTCCATTTTCAGTAGGCCTGCACAATAGAATACATATATTTATCAAAGGTGGGATACTTTTGTACTATGGCTAAAAGTGTCTCACTAGGATATGCCACTGGATACCCTTGTTGTGTAATAAATACACCAATAACATATTCATAGGTATCTGTCTTAATCTCAAATGGTTGTTGTAGTTTTGGTTATGTGAGAATTTGTGTGGAGGAAAGGCAATGCTTTAATTTGGAAAACAACTTATGCTAGGATTCAGACCAAAATAAATTTTCTTCTGCTCCTCCCTTTGTGACTTGTTTTAAATGGCAAGTGATATGAGAGAACCCAAACATGAACCTTTAGTAGAAATTTTAAAGGCCCATAAATCTACAGAGATATGTTATAGTGGTCTGGGTTGGCCAATCTTGAAGGACTTATATATTGGTTGGGTCCAAATGCACACCACGCTCATCAAATATGTACCCCATTTATTGAAACTGGGTCATACCAAAAGTTCATTTCTCCAAGTTGGCGCACAACTTGTGTTGTCGCAAGGTTTAGAGGACCATTCGAATATGGTGTAGGTGCTCTTCCAAATTTTGGCTGAAGATCAGGATTTCATCCAAACAAAACACCATAAATGAGTTTGGGAAGGGTCAAAATATTTCATCCATCAACCTCACGAAGTTCGGAGGGGAATTCATCAACCTGAAAGGCATGACCAACCATTCAAAAAGGCCCTCATATTTGAAGAAAATCTTCCACACATCAAAGGGTTCGATCGTTGAAAAGTGTAACTAGGTCGGTCTTCATGTTGACTATGTAATTATGAAAAAGAAGAAGTCAAAATAATATATATTATTGTTGGATTTGCTTCATGTGTTTCATGAGAATAATTTATTAAATATATGGACTTCTTCTTGATGTCTAATAAGTTTGAGTTAAGTCTCGCTATATGCTTCAGGACCTTGTGTAATAATCTCACAACAGCCCTCAATGCAACATTGGAAGACAAGCTCCAAATGTAGTGAAAAAAGTTGTCACCTTGCTGGAATACTCCTTGAAAAATTCGGCCTCATAACCATTGGAAAATTTTCCCTAAGATCAGTCACACCCATTCATACACTAGTCGACTTGATTACAGTGTGGAAACTATAAATACCCATCTAGGTTGCGCATAACAGAGGGATTGAAGCTCGTGTATCTCTGAAATTTGCGGATCAATCTCAGGCATATTTGCATATTAAATCTCACGAACACTGCGGATAAAAAGGAAGAATATAGTTCGTATATAGGAAGCACATAAATTTCGTATTTCCTCAGACAGAGTTGTGCATTTCCTAAGAAAAAATCGCAGATTTCATGAGACTGAAATTGTGGATTTCCTGAAGTAAAAATTGTGGATTTTATGAGGGGTTGAGCAGGGTCATAAATGTGGATATAAGGATAGAAGTAATGTGGAATGTTATGAGTTAAGCCTGAAGTAAATTGCAGTCAAACTTGAAGTAAATTACATTCAAACCTATGGTGAATATGTTGGCATACATCTGCACTAAGAGTGGAATGAATTCTGTAATCTATAATATTTCTTGCTGACTCCTCAAGTGAAGAATATTCAGGGTTAGGCAAAGTAGAAAATGCATTACTATTCAAGGAACATAAACTTTCTAGTACAACAAGAAAGTTTCGACAAAGATAGACCTAGGGAATGAGCTCTTTAGTAGTGGAGAAGAACAGTGCAGGTTGGTGCAGAAAATAAGAATCAGTTTGAAGGGAAAGAAAGAAGCGGTGACAAGATCTTGGAAGCATATCTAGGTTAAGGGTCTAATTATTGGTCATAGAACTTCTCATTTGAAGATCTATAAGAATAACTCTTTGTGTATTTTCCTCTCCAAGAGGGAGAGGTTTTTCCCTGGATCTAGGATCCTAACTTTTCGTGTCTTGTGAATTTTGATAATTGACTTGATGAAGTATTAACTAAGTTAAAAGAAGAAAAGACATAAGTAACACAAGCAAGCTCACAAGTAATTATCAAGAAGAGAATTTTTATTAATCTCCAGCCCTCAAAAATTCTCAACACGGTATCAGAGCTAAGGTGCTAAACACAAGAGCTTCTTGTCAACAAAGACAGACAAAGAGGTGAAGATGAAAGTTTGGGTTGGAAAGTCAAATTAGTTTGCAAGGAAGACTATCTAGCTACTTCAAGTGAGATATCCTATCTCATTCAATAGATCAGCTCATTCAAGAAATTAACCTTTTCCATAAAATATTTTCACTCAAGACATTGTTTGAAGATATCCTCAACTTCTAAAGATATTCTTTATAATCAAGGGTTCAAGTACACAAACATTGAAGAAAGGAAACCCTTGACTTCATTTTCAATCATCATCAAGGAAGCTGCAAGCCAATCCACTCAAGTAAGTATTCATGACCCTATCTGTCAAGATGCCTTATTGTAAAGAAAGCAACAAGTTGGTTGGGTCATCAAAATTTAGTGCATGGAAGAAAAGGACAGACTTGAGTTTAATTGAAGACCAATTAATGGACTATATCGAAGGATCTACTGCTCAACCCCCAAAAGAATATTCTCCAGCCCATGCCAAGTACATGAAGGGAGAAATTAGAGCCCAAAAGATTCTCATAAAATCCATTAAAGACTCTAGCATTCCCTATGTATCAAAAATAAAGACTGAAAAAAAAAATATGAGAAATTGGTGGAGCTATTCTCTGTGAGTACTACAGGAGAAGAAATCTCTCTAAGACAAGAACTATACAAAATGAAATTATCAAGGGAAGAAGGAATCACTCCATACTTAATGAGGATTTCTGAAATAAGAGATAAACTGCAAGAATTAGGAGAAGTAATTTCTGACACTGAGATGACTACAGTGGTGTTGAGTGCTTTACCAAAGGAATGGGGAAATTTCACTTCTAGTTTATATGGGAAGAAAGAAGCCACCCCATTACATGGTTTATGGTCTCTATGTAAAATAGTGGAAACAAGACTAAAGGCGAAAGCTGATACAGGACCAAGTGAAGAGAATCATGCCTTTGCAGCCTCATATAGGAAGAAAGGAAGATTCAGAAAATTTGGCCCTTAGAATAAGAGAAGGAATATGGACAATGTACGATGCTTTGGATGTAATGAACTTGGGCATTATAAAAGAGATTGTCCTAAATCAGGAAAGGACAAGAGGAAAAAGGAAGAAGCCCATGTCACTAATGAAAGAGAAGAGCCTGATGTTAAAATATCTAAGAAAGAGGAAGCGATAGATCTCTATTATGATTAATATCATCTTTCTCCTTAAGTGATCTCTAATTGGTTGTAAAATAGTATGATAGGAAGCAATTTACATTAATAATCATCTTGATAGAAGCATGGAAAGAGCTCTCAATGAAACAGATTTTGGAAAAACCTCTTTGATAGCATTACTAAAGTAAAGTAGTCATCAAGATCAAGGGTCATCATGGAAACAAAATTTTGGAGGTGATGACATATTGATGGAGCAGGCTAAAAGAATGAAACCCTTAATTCTAGATAAATTTCTACAGGACGACTCAGGGAAATAGGCATGAGGTATGTGTTGATATTGGATGCTGTGAAGTCATGTCATATGGTTGCAGGTGTTAGCACTTAAAATGTTAATGGTGTAATCGACATTATGTCACTATTCTCAAATTTTTATTGCGTCTTAGTCCATGTCCAAAGTTTCAGCCACTTCCAATAAAAGTTAAAAAGTCCCAAAATCAAGGTGGTTTTAAGTAAATAGTTGTCATAGTGTTTTAGAGTCCCAAAATAAGTTAGAAATCTTTGTTTTGGCTTATTTTAGTGTTAAAAGTTAGTTGATGTTTGGATACTAAAATTGTAGTAATCCAGCCTGGAATAATCGCTACTTTTGTTGCAAATTTATATTCAAAACAGTGAAGGGCACCTATTTCTCAGAAATGGAATTAATATATTCCACATAGTGAAAAGTGCAACTATTTCACTGAGATTTTGGTTATCTCATAAAAGAGGCTACGGGTAAACATGTAATCAATTTTCGAAGTAGGAAAATTAAGGCTTCATGGAAACCAAAGTTCTTTAAAATCAAAGTGCAACCGGAAGAAAATAGCTTAACCAAGAGAGTGGGAGATCCAGAGAAGAGTAGAAGACAATATTCAAAGGAAGCGAGTTGGGAAATAGACTAAATAATGAAGCAACGGGGAAGAACCGCGTGCAAAAATAATGGGCAACCATGATCTAATCGCAGATCCAAAGGGGAGCAAACCGACGGCTGAGATTAAAGCGCACATGGGGAAACTTCGCAAAGCGAAGTTTTTAAGTTTTATCATTATGTCAAATCGCATGGTATGTTAAGTGGTTTTTAATGTTATGAGGCTAAGGGGAAAGCAAGGAAGACCGTTAGATCTGGGCACAAATCAATGGTGGAGATTAAAGCGCAGATGGAGTGTTTTTTCAATCACAGTTTTTAAAGTTTATCATTAAGGCTTCGCATGGTATGTTAAGTAATTTGCAATGAAATGAGGCGAGGGACATGTTTCGACATAGTGCACCAGTGCAATTTCGCAAATCGCAGAGTTTATGGTCTAGCCATTATCATTGTAAAGTTAAATTTGCGGGCAACTAATTTGCGATTGCTTCCTATTGGTCAACTAGTTGCGGGGCCCAAGAACCACAATTCCGCGTGAATGCATATTGTTTGGGAGAAATTGTAGTTTTGTTTAAAGTTCTGATAAATATTGTTGATTTCATGCGTATATATGTTTATAAAACTTCCGAAGCATGATCTCCGATCAGTCCCATTTCCCTGCCACGTTACCTTCACTCCCATCGCACTTCAATATTTTCAACATTTAACTCCCATATTTCACAATAAAACTTCCAATTCTAGATCTGCGATCAGTCCCACTTCTTCACCACGTCACCCAAACCCCCCCCCCACTTATGATTTATTTCACTCCATGTCTCCTCTATCAATTAAACTTGTTTCAAAGGATTTTATTTGTAATTTCTCATAAAATGAGACTCCATCATTCTATCCAAAAGTTTCGAGTTTGCCGCCATTACAAAGGGTTTTCAACCAAAAAAAGAGAAAGGAATAGTAGAACAGTGGCAGAATTTCTCTTGAACATTTTTCTACCGCTACTCTCAGTACCAACACATTTTTACCAGACAATGAACAACATTCAAGGAACAATCACACATAATTTTCACTGTTGTTTTCACTTTTTATGGAGTTGGTTGCACCAGAACGAAAGAGGAGTCTTCCTGTAAAACTGCCACATCATACAAACCACTTCAAAATGTTAGCCTTACTGTTGTTATTTTCATTATGTCATAACACTTCGTATTAAATTTTTAGATAAGCCTCACCTCTTGCACGAGGTTGTAATGAATTTTGAAACAGATTTACCTTTTTCTGTGGAAGATGAGAGTATCATATTTTGTATATATATGCCAAACTGATATGAAGACGGGGTTGGTTAGTGGTTATTCAATTTTGACTTCTATGAACTGTAATTGTTTTTGTGAATGAAATGGAATAATACTATTGCGGACTTATTACCAATTTTATGTGTGTATTGTCTACCTTATTTGTGTTTCCATATCTCCTTTCTTTCAATTCCATTTTACAAATTATCATACTGTTATGTGTTTTTATTATACTCTTAAGCATGTTATGTGTTTTATCACTTTTTTTTAGTCTGACATAGTGAGAACTCCTGATAAAATATATGTTATAACAGTGGAAGATCATCACTCATGATCGTTATTCTTCATGATATTTCAGTGAGAATCTTGTCAGACTAGAAATAGCTTTCTCTTAGTGGAATATTGTCAAACTGATACTTTTGTCAATTTCTACTAAATCGGTAGATTTCTATTTTACATATCTATCCATTCTCCTCTCATCTTTGAATTTCCTCTCATCATGGACTACAAACTTGTACCTTACTACCACATAAAGTTACAATACCCTCTTTAGTAGAACAGTGGATTTGACTGAAATATCCCTTCAGTAAATTGGAGTTTATACCATTTTCCAATCCAATAAAACAAAACATTAAAATTTCCTTAGAGTTTAAGATGTGTCTGGTCAAGTGCTTGATGCAGTCCAAGTGTTGATTTTAGTGCCAACATCTTTTTGTGCATCTTTCGAGAGACGAAGGCCTTGTAATGAAGTATTATCCCGAGTATATTGTTATGAATTGCTGATAATCAGTTCTTGATGGTGAAAAAGAATTGGTGAGCTAAAGAAGACGGAAAATTTGATCACCTGGAGACTCCACGAAGAGGAAGAGGAGTTTCAAGACGTCCTTCTACAAGGAGGAATCAGATATCTCCAACTGTGACTCCAGTTGCTGACCCAGAGAAAATTATCAAAGATGCTAAAGGAAAACATAGATCAGTTGAAGCCACATTTCAGTTAGTGAAGAAGGTACACAAAAATTACATTCCAAAGCAAAAGGTACCTCTATCTACATTACACCAAAACCTCTTTAGATTGTGGAAAATAAACTAGCTTCTAGAGCTAATAAAATCGAAGCTAATAGAAATCAAGCTCCCTTCAGGAGGCCTTTTCAGCCTTAACAAATCCTACAACACCCAAGGAGGAATGCACATGATCAAAATGTTTAGCCTCCTTTGAACAATTTTGCTAAAGAAGAACAGCAAGGAAATGAGGAAGAAAATGAAGAAATAAACCATGTGGGAGAAACTTCATAGTCAACATGTTTGACATTGTAGGAATATGAAGATAGATAAAGAATTTGTTCATTTTCTGATGATATGAATGCTCAAATTTATGTAGAGAATGATAAAAATAGCAATAATTTCAAAACAAAAACTACCCTTTGAGGTCAAAAGGTCTTGTTCAGCAGCCTCAAAAAAAATCAAATTCAGATAAACAAGCTACTAAACAAAGGCCGAGGTAAATGAGGTTCCTCCACCTCAAAATTATGCCCCAATTGTTAAAATTTCTGTAGAAAATAAGGAATTAGTTCTGATTTTTTTTCAGTTTCAAATCTTAATTGAATAAAATCAAAATTCCAGTTCCACTACTAGAATTATTGAAAAATCCAGCATATAAAAAGTCTTTTAAGACTCTGCTGCAGCCTCCTCTCGCCCCTGATTCAGTCAACCTTGAGGATGAGCATCCCACCAATTATATAGGTTGTCATGTCCAAGACCAAAATGATGATAAATCACCTCCTTTCTCCCTGTCACTCAATATACATGACAAATTGTTGCATGCCTATTAGATTCTGGAGCTTCCCACAATCTCATGACAAAGAAAGTAATGGATGAATTGGGATTAGAGATCACTAAGCAATACCATGACCTTTACACCTGTGGCTCCAAAAAAGTCAAGTGTCTAGGAGTGATTAAGGATTTGGTTGTTTCCCTTACCCATCTACCTATGAAGAGCTTAGTGATGGACATTGTGGTTGTTGACATTCATTCTAGATTTGGGATGTTACTTTCCAGATCTTGGTCTAAGAAATTGGGAGGTACCCTTCAGATGGACATGTCATGTGCTACAATCCCAATATTTGGAGGCGAATTCAGAAGGTTGTATAGGGAAAATAAAATGGCCTCCATCATTAGTGATCAAAAAAATCCATCAAACCATCTCATATATCCTGAATAAAAAGAATTGGGGTCATCAAATTTTCACATTTCTGCTGATGATAATTATTTCCATCTTGAATTAAGTGAAAAAAAAAACATTTTCAAGGTGGATATGCACATCATTTAGAAGGAGGATAGATTTGGAAATTGTACTTTGATGAAGCTTCTTCAAGAGAAGGATCGGGATTCGGTGTAGTCCTCTTTTGTCCTACTCAGAAGAAGGTAACCATATCATACAAACTGCAATTTTCTACCACTAATAACACTGCTGAGTATGAAGCACTTGTGTTGGGTATGAAGGCAACGAAATATTTGGGAGAAGAACAGCTAATTGCCTTTGGTGATTCAGAGTTGGTGATTAAGTAGGTAAGAAACAATTACCAAGTGAAAATTTCCAAATTGAAGAATTATAGGAATGAAGTCTAGGATTTGATTGAACATTACTTTTCAACATTTAATATAAATTTTGTCACTAGAGAAGAAAATCAAATTGTTGATTCACTAGCTATTGCTGCTATTAATTTCAAATTTCCTCTAGATGTCAAGGCACTCTATGATGTTGAAATAAAAAACAGACCTTCAATTCCTGATAACATCAAGCATTGGCAAGTATTTGAAGATGACAGGGAGATTCAAAAATTTTTGGAGTTTGTAGAAGAGTTTTCAGACATACAAATTGATGATGAGCAGGAAATTGTTGAAAACCAAAATAACAACCATTTTAAGAAAACTATGGCTGGGAAAAACATTATAGATCTAAAAACTAACTTTATTCCTAAGGGTTTGGTTCCTTTAGAAATAATTTTTGATAATAATGATGTTTTTCTCAAGCCTAAAAGAAAGGTTGATGGAGAGAGTACAATAGAGTGTAACATTGGTACAGAAGATCAGCCAAGATTAGTCAAGGTGTCCAAATTCCTTCCCCTGGAAACCATAACAAAATATATCAAACTGCAAAAGGAATTTGCTGATATTTTGCATGGTCTTATAGTGAGTTGAAAACTTATGATAAGATCGTAATGGAGCATAATATCCCTTTGAAAACAGATGCAAATCCTGTAGCACAAAAAATCAGACACATTAATCCCATGCTGCTTCCAATCATTGAGAAAGAAATAAAAAAATTATGGGAACCAAAGATGATTCTTCCTTTGATATTTTCTAACTCGGTAGCTAATATAGTCCCAATCTAGAAAAATAATGGAGAAATAAGGATTTGTGTTGATTTTCACAACCTGAACCAGTGCTCCTTGAAAGATAACTATCCACTGCCCATGATGGATTATATCTTGCAGAAGGTTGTAGGATCCAAAATACTGTCAATGATTGATGGCTTTTCAAGCTATAATCGGATTTCAGTTAACAGGAAAGATAGAGAAAAGACAACATTTACCACACCCTAGGTCACATTCATGTACAAAAAAATGCCATTTGGTTTGATGAACGCAGGTGCAACCTTTCAAAAGGAAATGGATATTGCCTTTGCGGGAGAAAAGGAAAGATTTGTGATCATCTATTTGGATGAAATCACAGTATATTAAAAATCTTATGAAGACCACTTGAAACATCTGAAGCAAGTTTTTGACAAATGCAAAAAGTTTGGTTTGTCCTTAAACCCCAAAAATTCGTCTTTTGTTGTCTAAGAAGGTAAGTTATTGGGACATATTGTAATATAAAGTGGCATCTGTATTGATCTGGCAAGAGTAGAAGCTATTCAGAAGATTGTTTTTCCAAGAAATAAGAAGGAATTGCAGTCATTTTTAGGGAAAATCAATTTTCTAAGGCGTTTTGTTCCTTACTTTGCAGAGCTAATCAAAAATATAAATGTTTTGCTGAAAAAAGATGTAGAATTTAAGTGGCGAGATGAAGCAAAGAATTCTTTTTCAACAATTAAGTCTGCCTTGACCGAAGCACCAATTTTGATTAGTCATGATTTTGAAAAGGATTTTCTGATTTTTTCATATGCTTCAAAAGAAACAATTGTAGTTGTCTTACTACAGAAGAACAAGGAGGGTTTGGAGTAGCCAATTTCATTTTTCAGTCATGCTTTAAGGGATGTTGAATTAAAGTACAACTTGATTGAAAAACAAGCATATGCACTAATTAAGGCTTTGAATTCTTTTCGAGTCTATGTGTTTCATTCAAATATAATTGCTTTTGTGCCCGATATCACTATTAAGGATGTGTTGCTACAGCTAGAGACAGATGGAAGGAGAGGACGATGGTTGACCAAGATTCTGGAATTTGATGTTGAAATCAAACCAACTAAATTGATAAAGGGTCAGGGCTCAGTTCGCTTGATGGTTGAATCTAACTGCAAAGCTTTAAATCTGAATATAGAGGCAGCTGAAGGAGAAGATGGAGAAGGTACTACTAATTATCCTGAAATATTCAATTCAGATTAGTACAAGGATATAGTTTACTTCTTGTTAAATTTAAACTGTCCACCTGAAATGGAGAAGTCTAAAAGAAGAGATTTTAAACTGAGAGCTATGAAGTATTGCATTTTTGAAGACCATATTTACTGGAAAGATCATGTTGGAGTCTTGTTAAGATGTGTAGATGAAGCAGAATCCCAGGAGATTATAACAGAGATACATGCAGGAGTGTGTGGAGGGAATTTGTATTGGAGAGCAACTACAAACAAAATATTAAGAGATGGCTATTATTGGCCAACTCTTTTCTCTAATGTATTTTCCAAAGTCAAGAGTTATGTCAAATGTTAGAAATTTGTTGGTAAACAGAAATTCCTACCATTACCTCTCATTCCTATTTCAACAGATGTTCCTTTCCAGCAATGGGGGCTAGACTTCATCGATGAAATTCATCCACCTTCATCAGGATAGCATATATGGATCCTTACAGCTAGAGACTATTTCACTAAATGGATTGAATTTGTACCAACCAGAAATGTTACTAATACGGTAATTATTAAATTTCTATTGGAAAATATTATGTTAAGATTTGGTTGTCCACATAAATTAGTAACTGATAATGTAATGGCCTTTAAGTCTGCTAATATGTACAACTTTTTTCAGCAATATGGGATTGAATTGACTCATTCCACACCTTATTACCCTCAAGGTAATGGATTGGTTGAGTCATCCAATAAAATTTTGGTAAAGATTATTAAGAAAATGCTACCTGAAAATAAGAGGAATTGGGACACTTAGCTGATACATGCTTTGTGGGTACATAGAGTAAGTGGTAAAAAACCAATTGGAATGTCTCCATTTCAGCTTGTACATGGTATAGATGTTGTAATGCCTTTGCAATTAGCTCTTCATGTGATGAATTTCCTACAAGATGAAGTTGATCATGAAAACCCAGTCCAAAGGAGAATGCTACAATTGAAAGAGGCACATCAAATGAGAGAATCATTGCTGTAAAAATTTCAGAAGTATTAGGCTAAAGTCAAATCTATTTTTGATAAAAGAGCATATCAACAGTTGTTTCAGGAGAATAATTTGGTGCTGCGTTGGGATGCTAGGAGAGAAGACCATGGAAATCATGGTAAGTTCGACAATGTATGGTTTGGCCCATTTAAAATTGCTGAAGTTTTGGAGAATAATACTTTTGTGCTCAAACATCTAGATGATGATAAGCTGACTAGAGGCCTAGCCAATGGTAATTTTCTTAAAAGGTTCTTTATTTAGTAATGTCAGTTTAGTCACTCCATTGTAAATATCTAGTGTGATGTGTCAATAAACTCCATTCCCAATGGTACTTATGTCTATATATATGGTCAGTCTTGAGTCCAGTATGTCAAAGGTCAATCCTAGTCTCTATTCTTAAGAAGTATTCTAAGTTTCAAGAGTTTTTGAGGCACTGATTCTACAATATTTGAACCCTCACAGGGAGGACTTCATCCCCAATAAGAGCCACTCTTAGCACTTAAAATGTTAATGGTGTAATTTCCATTGTGTCACTATTCTCAAATTTTTATTATGTCTTAGTCCATGTCCAAAGTTTTAGTCACTTCCAATAAAAGTTAAAAAGTCCCAAAATCAAGCTGGTTTTAAGTGAATAGGTGTCATATTGTTTTAGAGTCCCAAAATAAGTTAAAATATCTGTTTTGGATTATTTTAGTGTTGAAAGTTAGCCGATGTTTGGGTAATAAAATTGCAGTAATCTAGTTTGGAATAATAGCTAATTTTTTTGCAAATTGATTGTGAAAATAGTAAAGGGCAGTTATTTCTGAGAAATGGAAGTCATATATTCCACACAGTGAAAAGCGCAGCTATTTCACTGAGATTTTTGTTATCTCAGAAATCAGACTACGGGTAAACAGGTAATCAGTTTTCAAAGCAGGCAAATTAAGGCTTCGTGGAAACGAGAGTTCTTTAAAATCAAAGTGCAACCGGAAGAAAACAGCTTAACCAATAGAGTGGGAGATCCAGAGAAGAGAAGCAAACAATATTTAAAGGAAGTTGGCCGGGAAACAGACTAAGGAATGAACCAATGGGGAAGAACCGTGTGCAAAATTAATGAATGATCATGATGTAATCGAAGATCCAAAGGGGAGCAGACGGATGACTGAGATTAAAGCGCACATGGGGCAACTTCACAAAGCGAAGTTTTAAGTTTTATCGTTAAGTCAAATCGTATGCTATGTTAAGTGATTTGCAATGCGATGAGGCTAAGGGGAAAGCAAGGAATACTGTCAGATCTCGGCGCAAATCAACGATGGAGATTAAAGCACAAATGGAGTGATTTTGCAAATCGCAGTTTTTAAAGTTTATTGTTAAGGCTTTGCATGGTATGTTAAGAGATTTTCCATGCGATGAGGCAAGGGACATGTGTCGATGTAGCACACCAATGCGATTTCAAAAATCACAGAATTTATGGTTTAGCCATTATCAGTGTAAAGTTAAATTTTCGAGCGGCCGATTTGCAATTGCTTCCTATTGGTCAATTGGTTGTGGGGCCCAAGAACAACAATTATGCGTGAATGCATATTGTTTGGGAGCAATTTCCATTAGGGGAATTTTGAGGTCTAAAATGGGCCTCATATGAAAAATGTACAACAAAAATAAACTTTATAAGAACCAATAGGAATCAAGATGATGATGTCAAACATGGGGGATGATTCACCATTTTTTAAGTAAAAGGATAAAAATATTAAAAAATAATAAAATAATAAACCTAATTTTTCAAATCATATTTTCAACTTATCTCCCAAAATATTTACTCAAATTTTGAGTGGGATTACTCATTGGATGAAAAATTTAATTCCTCATCCAAGGAGTACCAATGTTGCATACTTTTGATGGACCCTACTACACGAAAAATGAGAAATACATGAAAAAATGTGATTGCAATCAATTTTTTAATGTATTTCTCATTTTTTGTGTAGCAGGATCCATCAAAAGTATGCAATAGGGTTACTCCTTAGATGAGGAATTGAATTTTGCATCCAATGAGTACTCCTACTCGAAATTTGAGTAAAAAATATGAGAGATAAGTTGAAAATACGAGATGAAAAAGTAGTTTTTTATTTTTTTCCCTCTAAAATTTGGTGATGTAATCAAATATTATTTTATTATTTCCACTATTATTTTATAATTTCCTTTGGAGGCCCATTTTAGACGTCAAAATTCTCCTAATGGGTTTGGTTTAAAGTTCCAATAAATGATGTTGATTGCACGCGTATGTATGTTTATAAAACTTGCAATGAATGATCTACGATCGGTCCCATTTCTCTGCCACTTCACCTCCACTCCCACGACACATCACAATTCGCCATTTTAACCATTTAACTCCCGCAATTCACAATAAAAATTCTGATGCGCGATCTGTGATCGATCCCACTTCTTCACAATGTCACCACCCCCCCCTTGATTATCATTTATTCCCCTCCATGTCTCCTCTATAAATTAAACATGTTTCAAAGGATTTTCTTTGTAATTTCTCATAAAATGAAACTTCTTCATTCTATCCAAAAGTTTGAAGTTTTCCGCTATTACAAAGGGTTTTCAACCAAAAAAAGAGAAAGGAACTGCGGAATAATGGTATAATTTCTCTCAAACAGTTTTCTACCACTAATCTCAGTACCAACACGTTTTTAACAGACACCGGGCAGTATTCAAGGAACAACCACACACCATTTTCATTGTTGTTTGCACTTTTTATGGATTTGGATGCACCATAATGGAAGAGTAGTCTTCCCATAAAACTGCCACATCATATAAACCACTTCAAATTGTTAGCCTTAATGTTGTTATTTTCATTATGTCATAACACTCTGTATTAAAGATTTAGATAAGCCTCACCTCTTGCAGGAGGTTGTAACTACTTTTGAAACAGATTTACCTTTTTCTGTGGAAGATGACAGTATCATATTTTGTGTATATATATATATATATATATATATATATATATATATATATATATATATATATATATATATATATATATATATATATATATATATATATATATATATATATATATATATATATATATATATATATATATATATATATATATGCCAAACTAATATGAAGTCAGGTTTGGTTGGTGGTAATTGAATTTTGACTTATATGAACTGTAATTGTTTTTGTGACTGAAATGGAATAATACTACTGAGGACTTATTACCAATTTGATGTGTGTATTGTCTTCTTTATTTGTGTTTCCATATCTCCTTTCTTCCAATTTGAGTTTGCAAATTATCATACTGTTATGGGTTTTTATTAGTCTCTTAAGCATGTTATGTGTTTTATCAGTTTTTGTTAGTCTCACATAGTGAGCATTCTAAAATATATGTTATAATAGTGGAAGAGCATCACTCATGATCGTTATTCTTCATGATATTTCAGTGAGAATAGTGTCAGACTAGAAATAGATTTCTCTCAATGGAATACTGTCAAACTTCTACTTTTGTCAATTTCTACTAAATCAGTAGATTTTGTTTTACAGACCTATTTATTCTCCTCTCATCTTTCAATTTCCTCTCATCATAGACTACAAAATTGCACCTTGCTACCACATCAAGTTACAATACCAACTTTAGTAGAACTGTGGATTTGACCAAAATCTCTCTTGAGTAAATCAGAGTTTATACCATCTTCCAATCTAATAAAAAAAAACATTAAAATTTCCTTAGAGTTTAAGATGTGTCTGGTCAGGCACTTTTTGCAGTCCAAGTGCTGATTCCAACACCAACAAAAGGTAAAAAAACTTCCATATTTAGAAGTATGATCTATGAAGAAGGACCCCTCAGTGCACTGACAGATGAAATCAGCATAATATGTCCTCATAGAATATGAGGTAGGTGTATAATATTGAGAAACTGGAAAATTTGTAAGTTCCTGGGAATGAAGAACGTGTAGAGAGGAAGAGATCATAAAATGGAACCATATCAAGAGGAAGTTATCATCCAGAGTCCAAGAAGATGTGACTAAGAGATCTCCTAGGAAGATATAAGGACTCTGACAGAAGTATGGTAAAGAAGAAGACCCTTGGCAAAACATATCATTAGGAGATGTGTCAATACGTGTGAAGGATGTCGATGCTTACAGGAACATGTCATGGTGAAAGATCATCACTAAGGTGAATTTTGTTTTAAAATTTCATATTTATATGTTTATTTGGATGAATTTGTGTAGGGATGCTAATCATGAGAAAGGAGGTATGATCTTTGGAGATGATTCGAAGGAAATAAGCATGAAATAAGAGTGGACCAGATGAGAAATACTGATGAATCAATATCTAATAATGAACATGACTCGTGACTGAAAGTGATGGATGATCTGTGCCCTATGAAGCTAAAATTTGAATATTCCTCAATATTGAAAATCATGACATCGAGGGGAGGAAGTCTTCATGAGTAGTTGGATCACTGCTACAAGACCCTAGTCAATAAGGAGCCTAGTGGTAAGTTTCTTGGTTAGAAGAAACTTGAAGTATGTCCTTCCTATGTTAAGAGGCAAAGACGTATGTGATTCTCTATTACATGTGTCATGAAATAGACTAGGACTAACAGTCGTAAGTCTTAGTGACGGCCATGTGAAGAGAATGGATAGACACATCATTTTGGTCTTCACCTGGAAGACAGAATGGAGGATTGGGCAATCATATGGCATTCGATACTCTTTGATAATGAGATAGGGCATTCAAGATAAGAGTAGTCGTGGACCGATATTATTTGAGGGTTGGCTACCCAAGAGAAGAATAGTCAAGAAGATCATACTCTGGGAACACCTAGGTGGGGTATGTACCTTGGAGAGATAATGAATATGGTGTCTATTAGTCATGTGTCTCGCCAGAATTGTAGCCCATTGTCTCGATGAGATATGGGGTTGTTATTCAAGGCCTTGCACTAGGACAATACCGGTTGATATGATGTTATACAAATGGATTACCAGTCCAATTCTTCTTATGATATTCTTCATTTTGAAAGTACCCATGTACCTGTATGAATACCTTCCTAATTAAGTGGGAGTGTTGAAAAGTGTAACTAGGTCGGTCTTCATGTTGACTATGTAATTATGTAATTATGAAAAAGAAGAAGTCAAAATAATATATATTATTGTTGGATTTTCTTCATGGGTTTCATGAGCATAATTTATTAAATAGATGGACTTCTTCTTGATTTCCAATAGGTTTGATTTAATTCTAGCTATATGCTTCCAGACCTTGGGGGATAAGCTCATAATAGCCCTCAATGAAATTCTAGAAGACAAGCTCCAAATGCAATGAAGTCAGCCTCATAACCATGGGACAAGTCGACATAAGATCAGTCACACCCATTCATACACTGGTCGGCTTAATTATAGATTGTGACAACTATAAATACCCATCTAGGCTGCGCAGAACAAAGGGAATAAAGCTCGTGTGTATCTGAAATTTGCAGATCAATCTCAGGAACACAACAAATAAAAATGAATATTGTAGTGCAGATATAGGAAACACAGAAATTGCGAATTTCCTCAAACAGAGTTGCGCATTTCCTGAGACATAATTGCAGATTTCTTGAGACAAAATTTTAGATTTATTGAGGTAAAAAGTGTGGATTTTCTGAGGGTGTGATAAGGGTCATAAATGCGGATATAAGGAAAAAATTAATGCGGATTTTTCTAAGTTAAGCTAGAAGTAAACTGCAGTCAAACCTGAAGTAAATTATAGTCAAACCTGTGGTGAATACATTGACATACATCTGCACCAAAAGTGGAATGAATTTTGTGATCTATAATATTTCTTGTTGACTCCTCAAGTGAAGAAGATTCAGGGTTATGCAAAGCGGAAAATACGTTCCTTTGCAAGGTACATAAACTTTCTAGTACAACAAGAAATATTCGAGAAAGATAGACCTAGGGATCAAGCTCTCTAGTAGTGGAGCAGAACAGTGCAGGTTGGTGCAGAAAAGTAGAATAAGTTTAAAGGGAAACAAAGAAGCAGTTCCAAGGTCTTGGAAGAATATGTAGGTTAAGAGTCTAATTCTTGGTCATGACACTTGTAATTTGAAGATCTATAAGAAGAACTCTTTACGGGTTTTCCTCTCCAAGAGGGAGAGGTTTTTCCCTGGCTCTAGGAGTCTAACTTTTGGTGTCTTGTGCATTTTGATAATTGAATTGATGAAATATTAACTAAGCTAAAAGAAGAAAATACATAAGTAACACAAGCTATCTCACAAGCAATTATCCAAAAGATAATTTGTATTAATCTCCAACCCTCCAAAATTCTCAACACTAATTAGTACCTGGTGATAGAAAAACTTAATGTCAATCTTGCTGAAATATTTTTACCCCTTGAGCTGGTCCAGAATATCATCAATCAATGGGATTAGATACTTATTCTAGACAGTGATCTTCTTTAGTGCCCAATATTCAATATAGAGTCTCTAGGTCCCATCATTCTTTTGTACCAAAACAATCGGGCTCCCATAGGGTGATGAACTTGGCCTAATGTGCCCTTTCTGCAACAAATCTTGAATTTGCCTCTTGATTTCATTGTTCTCCATGTCGAGCGTTGATAGGTCAGTTCATTGGGTAGCGATGCACCCGGGGTTAAATCCATGGAGTGCTTGACTTCACAGTGTAGAGGTACCCCTATTGGTGAGGTGAAGATGTCCATGTACTCCTTCAGAAAATTGTCCATATGATGCTACCGTGCGAAGGAGAGTTGTCTGGAGTTCATGGCCATAATATTCTTCTTTCCCTAAGGGTGAATCATAAGGAAGATGAATTTGACGGTCTAGGAAATGATCTTACTGCATTTCTTCCCAATGATCAAAGAGATGGTGGTAGGCAGTGCTACCTCTGGTATCCTATACAACTTGTTTCCCAAAATAATAATATCAATGTGAGGGATAAACTCTTACACAACATGTCGCTTCCACAAGTATGGTTGGCCTAATAACACATCACAAACCTCAAGAGGAGAAAAATAACACAACACTTTATTTTTTAAGGGCTTTATGTTGTAGGGAAGGCGACATTGTTCGCTAATGAGGAGATCTTGTTCTTGGTGAAGCCACTCGATGGTGTACAAATGTGGGTGTGTTGTGGTAGGTAGGCCTAGTTGATTCATGACCTCTATTGAAATGAGGATTTTTTGGCTCCCATTTTTGATAACGAAGTCCAACAAAGAACCCTACACCCACATCTATGACTAGAATAAGTTCATCCCCTCCTATGAATCTTCAGGCTTATTATTTTGGATCTTGGTGGTGTTAATGGTGGCAGTAGGATCCACGTCAATAATCTACTTCCCTCTATCATTCCCCTTGTTGGGTTCTGACACAAAGTGAGAACATTCATCTAATTAAGAAGCCTTCACTCGGCCAACAATGACTTCTTATCCCAGCGCTCACTTGTGTTGTGAGTGGGGCTCTTATAGAAATCACACTATTTTTCTGTGTCCTTTGTATTCATGGTGTTTTTCTTTGATTGTGGCTTTGGAAGATTGTACAAAGTATTGCTTCTTCTATTTCAATTTCTGCTAGATCTTGACAGTGTAACAATATGCAGTGTTGAGCGAGGATATTTCCGGGTACTCCATCTTGTCCTGGATGTACTTGTGTAGACAAACTCGGTACTTGAGTACCAAATGTTGCTCAAAATCCTTCATACCCAACTTCGTCCGAAGGGTATGAAAAATATTTGTGAACTCTAGTATGACTTGCTTCCTTCCATGTCACTACGTGGTCCACTTTATGTATTTATCCTCATATCTCTCGATAGGGTAATACTGCTCCTTAATGACATCATAGAAATAATTACAAGTGAGTGTAGTTGAAAATATTTAGGGTTCACTCTCATCCCTCTTCTCAAAGTAAGTTTCCCACCAGTCCTTGACATGGGGTGAGGCTTTGAGGAGTGGAAAAGTAATATTTTCTCGGTTGGAAAAATCATGAACATAGAAATATCCTTCTAAAATATTTAACCATTTATCTATGACATCCATATCGATTTAACGTTCAAATTTGGGGATTTCGAATTTAACCTGTACCTTAAAAGTAATGTTGCTTCCAGACTGGCTGGTGGTAGAGGATGTGTCACCTATGGGTAACCGCTAAAGGGTCTGGGAAAATTTATCCATCATCGCATTCCTTTATTGCTTAAGGGTTTATTCGAGCAATATTTTGAAAGGATATCCTACCACCTAATATTTATTTTCTTCCACTATGGGAGGATTTCAGGGTTTGCGAGGTTGGTCTTGCAAAGGTTTAACCAGCTCGAGCCCTAACTCCTTATACCCTGACCTCGTTGGGGACATGCAAGGAAAAACAGAGAAAGTTAAGAGTGATACGATACCACTGATACAAACTTAAATATGCACGCAAATATATATATATATATATATATATATATATATATATATATATATATATATATATATATATATATAGATATAAATAAAAATTTGCAACAAAAATAACAATTCATTTCATTAATCTCTAGGAAATAAAATATGCTTGTACATAAACAATGGAAATAAACTAGCTCACACGATCGTAGTTTATCTCTAAGTAGAGATGTGGCAGCTACATGCCTCTGAAATGTGTATAAATGAGGCTTAAGGTTCTTTTTATTATTTAACAACAAGGTAGATATCTAAAAAACATAAACCCTAACCCAGGAGATGGAACAACAAGATTTTATGTGCCCCGTTGACGTTAGTTGGGCATCCAATTTCCTGGAGTCGTAACTTGGTCATAATATCTCAGTTTTCCACATATTATACCTCATTTCAAATATCTATTTGAGTACTGCAATATTTGTAGCAGGACCCTGCCTATGGCCATGTTATGATGTGGACCACAAAAAAACATCGTTTAGGGCGCAAAAGCTACTCTGATATCTCAGGACCTGAACAATTGTTAAAAATAGTAATTTTTGCTATAAATATGGAAACTAATGAAACCAACAGGAGTTATAGCTGGAATAGGTTGATGACCACCAATATCCACCTAGATCATTCATCCCTCCTTTGGAATCAATGGTCCCCATTGCGTGAAGGGCCTCCATGAGGTGAGGAAATTTCTGTTGAACCTAGTGCCTGATGAACCACTTTCCCTAGTGAAGGAGTTGGTATTATTTGACAACTTGATATATGCGGTTCCTTTATTGGTGAGTATTATTCATCTGTGTGCCCATGATTTGATCAGGTGTGGCATGTTTCAGGTATTATGGGTTTAAATTATTTGGTGTGAGTTGTTATACAATGTTGGATATGTCGAGAAATGGTGGAATTTATGGTCGAAGGGGATCCACATTGAACACTAGGTGCATGCCAAGCAATGGTGGAATGATAAAATCGAATCCATTGTCCCCTAAAACCTTGGTGATGGTGTATGGCCCATATCAGAGTGGGTGAAGCTTGCAGTGAGGCCCTGCAAGGCGCTCCTTCTACAAATTTAGCCACACTTTGTCGCCCACTTGGAACTTGTGTGGCAACCGATGCTAATCATGCCGATGTGTGTACTTAGCATTTTATCTTTCCAAAATATCATGGACCTGGTTGCAGATGTGTTGAATGTGCTTAGTGAAGTTTTTACCCTTGTGATATTTAGACTTGACATAAGTCGAGTCTTCTTGAGTAGCTGCAAATGCTATGGCCACATCAATGGGGCATAGTGGCTGGATTCCAAACGCCACCTAAAAAGGGATATGGAAAGTTTACCTATGAAGAGATCTATTGTAGTTGTGTTATACATAGTTAGGCTTTCATCCCATGTGTACCGGTTCTACGAGTTGTACATATGCAAAATGTGTACAATCATCCTATTGACGACTTCTATTTTTCCATCCATTTGGGGGACGAAAGTCATGGACTTAATGATCTTGGTATCCACCATCAACCGTATAATTGTCCAAAATGTACTTAGGAACCCGGTGTCATGATCTGAGATAATGGACCATGGAATCCCAAAGTGTACCCACACTCGTTCAAAGAATATCTTAGCAGTGGTTGGATCACGATAATGGCCATCTTAGAGAATCTGTCAACAACCACGGAAATCTAGTCATTTCCATGCTTAATAGAAGGAAGGCCCAACATGTAATCCATCAATATGGATTCCCAAGGTTGAATAGTAGTAGGTAGATGAGTATATAGGCATAGCTTCTTGATGATCAGTTTGGAAAGGATGCAAGAAGTCCAGGATCTGATGTTATTCCCAACATCCTATCGAACGTTCAACTAATAAAAATACTTCTACAACACTGCCACTATTTTATCTACTCTGAAATTTCCAACAACCGAATGTAGTGCACCCCCAAATCATCGTGGCACGCTCTCTTGAAGGAACATAAAGTATCCTAGGTGGCATAAAAATTCATCGTGGAGGTGAAAATTTGGAACTTGCTTGACATTCAGGAGTGTCTGGTTTGTGTTACCAAATTTTAGATCTCTCTTGTAAATATGCGGCCACCTCTAAGTCTCATGCCCACAAGAGTCGAGAACAGTAGTCAGCGCTATGACCAGTGGTTGGATGAGGAAATATAAAAAATTATTGGTGTTTCCATTCTTGTAGTTAAGGTTCATATGGAACTATTGCAGGTATGTGGACCAATTATGGTGGCAATCACTCTAAAAATTACCTTATGTTGTATGAACTGTAGGGGTCGGTGGTCTATGTGGATGATTGTTTCCTTCCCCAAAATGAAATGTGCCCATATTTAGTAGGCCTGCGTAATGGAATACATATATTTTTCATAGGTGTGATACTTTCAGACTATGTCTAAAAGTGTCTCACTATGATATGCCACTAGATCCCCCTGTTGAGTAAGAATTGCACCAATAGCATAATTGTAGGCATCTTACTCAATATCAAATGGTTGCTATAGGTATGGTGATGTGAGCACTGGTATATATAAAAGGTTATTTTTGAACTCAAAAAATGCCTTATGTTGGGAATCAGACCAAAATAACTTTTCTTTCGCTCCTCCATTTGTGACTTGACTTAAAGGCCATGTGATATGAGAGAACCCCAACACAAACCAACAATAGAAATTGGTAAGGTTGAGAAAGTTGCAAATATCAATTCGAGTAGTTGGGGCTGGGCAATCCTAAATGACTTGTATCTTGGTTGGGTCCACATGCACACCACTCTCATCAATGATGTAACTAATATATTGAACCTGGGTCAAACCAAAAGTTCATTTCTCTATGTTGGCATACAAATTACGTTATTTCAGGGTTTGGAGGACATGTCGAATATGGTGGAGGTGATATTCCCAACTCTGGATAAATATGAGAATATAATCCAAATAAACCACCGCGAATGAGTTGGTGAAGGGTATCAAGATGTCACCCATCAGCCTCATGAAGGTTTTGGGGGAATTTGTCAACCTGAAATTCATCACCAACCATTCTAAAAGGCCCTCCTAATATTTGAAGGTAGTAATCGGCACATCATAGTGTTCGATTGGTACCTAGTAATAACCAAACTTCAATTCAATCTCGCTGAAATATTTGGCCCCTTTTAGCTGGTCAAAAATATCATAAATCCATGGGATTGGATACCTATTCTGGACAATGATATCGTTTAACACCCCATTATCAATACAAAGTCTCCATGTCCCATCCTTCTTCTGTAGCAACACGATCGGGCTCGCATAGTGTGATGAACTTGGCCTAATTCTCCCTTTCTGCAACAACTCCTGAAACTACCTCTTGATTTTATCATTCCCCATATAGAGTGTCGATAGATTGGTTCATTAGGTAGAGGTGTTCCTGGGGTTATATCGATGGATTGCTTGACCTCATAGTGTATAGGTACCCTTGTGGGTGAGGTGAAGATGTCCATGTACTCTTCCACAACCCTATCCATCTGTTGTTATCATGCGGAGGAGCCATGTCTGAAGGTCGTGGCTACAATATTATTCTTGCTCTGAGGAAAAATCATGAGGAAAAAAACATTCCCACTCTGGGAAATGATCTGTTGGGAAAAATACAGAGGAGGGGGGGGGGGGGGGGGGTGAATCAATATTTATAATAATCACAATCATTTCAATTTTCTTCTACTGATTTCTGTACGCAATTTTGATTAGCCCAACTAACATATGTGCGTAGATATCCTAACAGAAACTTGTGTATATCCAGATAATTTTACTGTTCAGATAGATATTTAGAAACATTATTTAGCTTAGATCATCAATTATGCATCAGATAGTTAAGCAATAAAAATGTGCACTATTAATAAAATAAATCATCACACATGAACACTAATATTTAAGGTGGAAACCCGAGTCAAGAAAAAACCAACGTTGTTTTCATCTTTTTCTTCAATATTTATTATATATAAAATTGCTTACAATGTTGTACTGATACAGAGTCATATTAATACACAAGAATCTACCTGAAAAAGGTTGCAACCTTCTCTTGTTCTCCAGCTGTTACTGGAAGGGATCTCCAACCCCTTGATCTCGTTTACCAGCCACTACTGGAAGGGAGCTACAACCCCCTGATCAGAACACCAGATTCTACTGGCAGGAAGCTTCTACTTCCACACTAAAGGCTTCAACCCTAAGACCCACTACAGACCACATTTCATAATTTTCACACTAGATCCAACAACTTCAACACAAATCAATATATAAATCAACACTAACAACCATAACCCAAACTTTAAGCAGAACAGTAAGATCATTGTAACCAGAACACACTCATAAACCCATGATTCTGAATCAACATGAAAAACCAAATTAAATCATGATCATTCATCTTATTAAAATCATACGCTACTTCAATTTACTATAACCTGTGTGTATAGACACTTTCCTGCACACCAACCTCCGTATAGATCTATGAATAGTGAATTTTCATAATTTTATCAGACTCAGAAACAAATATGAGGATTTCAATCATATATCTTTTCGGATTTGCAAAACCCTTATTCAATTAGCATCATTAACCATATGTAATCACTCATTGATTAGATTTGTACATAATCAACTAGAAGCATATACAATATTTAAACAACCCAAATCTACATCAAGAATTTATTGACAGAAAATAAAAATATAGCCGCAATAAAAATATAACCTCTCCATTAAGATTTAGAAAACCCTGACTTCCATAAGTGTCTTTTCTCAACCAAACCCGTGTGTATACACACTTTCACCGTGACAAACAAGCGTATAGATCTATAATATTCAAGACTACAGAAATTTTCAGATCTATAAACTTGCCCAGAATTTACCCTTCACTTCAGCAATCATGTGCCAGGTCACAAGTCTAAACATCTCACCAATAGATCAAGTAAATACATAGTCATTTGAGTTCTAGAGATCCTGATCCATCATTGTGTCCATGGGGGCATCATAATTTCAAATCTACAAATAAAATGAACCCACTCTATGTAGATATACTTCAGAGAGAAGTATTCAGTTAAAACCCATACACATCCACACCTTGTACTATAATATTCTTCTCCTTATATAGGTTTAGCCTTTACCAATACCATGAGACAAAACCACATAAGTGACGATGCTATTCTTGGATGGAATCAAATAGACGACACAACGCTCAATATGTGGGATAAAACCATGGTAATGCCCCCTGGTATCATAATTTTAGAGCGCAAAATGCATACGTGAGTTGGATTGTTTTGTTCCGTGTGTATACGCAACTTGGCCTACACGAACTCGCGTATATAACCTTCAATATGAATATCAACCACCATATGATGGACCTTCTTCTAAACTACTGTGCTTCTCCATAAGTCATATACTTTAGCATTTGCAAGAGAGTTGTCATCAAGGAAAACATATGCAATCATAAGAATCATGTTGCCAACAATCTCCCCCTTTGGACTTGATGGAAACCATGTTGGAGTTTGATCACCAATAACCTATAGATACATAAACATTATTCAAACACCAAATACTCTCCCCCTTTGACATCAAGAGCAAAGGGCAGACAAATGCTCCCCTGAGCACATGTTGAGGCTTCATATTTTCACTAAAATACATGACTCTTTAACTCAAAAGAGTATGACCTTTCCTATCACCTAAGACACAAAATTGCAACAAGGATCCAACCGAGTGGATTTACATATTGACTCAACTACCCAACCAAGTGGGTTTACAAATTTGAACATGAAAATATTTACATCAGATTCCTTAACATGGCCTTTATATCAAATTACAAATATGACTTTTTATAACCAAGACCAAAGAATCTCAAACAAGAGATCATAACATAGCCATCAACATAGTGCCAACAATGCAATCTTTTCATCAAGACAAATGCTCCCTCTAAACCTGTGCATCCTAAACACCCTCAAAAACCAATTCATCAAAGCATCTTCATCAAGGAGATAACTATCAAAGAATGGAATTGTAAGATGAATACCAAAATAACATAATTTACCTATCAACACCACAGACTATTCTGAAATTTGACCCATAGATTTTCTGTCAGAAAAAACCATACGCATTTATACACAGAAACTCACGTATATACGCGACTTGTATTCATGAAACCTGCGTATTGAATTTAATCTTCTAAAAATCAAGCAGATTTGATAAGTGAGGCAGAGACAACTACCAAATTTTTTCTGAGATATTCAAATGCTTCCCTGGGAATAGGTTTAGTAAACATATCCTCAACGTGTTCTTTGGAGGGAATATACTTCAATTTGACCTTTTCCTCAAGCACTTGTTCTCATAATAAGTGATATTTGATAGGAATGTGATTGGTCTTGGAATGAATAACAATATTTTTCGAGATACTAATGGCACTTGTATTATCACATAAGATGGAGATGGGAGGAGAATATTTAATTTGAATATCTTGTAGTGTGTGCATCATCCAAAGAAGTTGTTTGCAACATGATGCGACAGAAACATATTCTGCTTCTACTATAGATAAGGCAATGCAAATTTGTTTCTTGCTGAACCAAGATACTAATCGGGGGCCCATATAAAATGCACCAACACTAGTGATTTTTCGATCATCAACATTTTCAACCCAATCCACATCTATGTAAGCATGAAGAGTAAGATCGAAATTCTTTGGATATCATAGACCGAAGACTTGAGTGCCTTGTAGATCTTTGAATATTCTTTTTACAACCTGAAGGTGTGACTCCTTTGGATTAGCTTGGAATTGTCCAACAATCCCAACTGCATGCATAATTCTAGGTCTAGTCCCGGTTAGATAAAGCATACTTCCAATCATGGATCTATAATCTAGTTGGTTTACTAAGGGAGACTCATCATGAGAGCTGAGGTTACATACAATTACCATTGGAGTTCTTACAGGTTTGCAGTCTTCCATTCCATACTTCTTTAGGCTTTGCTTGAGATATTTTGTTTGTGATACAAATATGCCACCTGTTTCTTGTTGCACTTGTAAGCCAAGAAAATATGTTAGTTGTTGGGTATGTGTTATATTCTTTCCACGACTAAGCACGCGTGGGGGGGTAAGAGGGGGGGCGATAGCACCCCCTTTGCACTGGGCGCAACGGGGGGGTCACAGGGCAGCGCCCCGGCGAAAATTTTGGTTCCTTAATTTCCGCTGGGTAGTCTGCGTCCATGGTTTTGTGCATGGTTTTGCACATGGTTTTGGGGTTCGATGGTTTTCGGCCCCTGGTATTTTTGTAGATCCGGTCAAGGGAAATACGTTTATGTTCTAATCCAAGGTTTATGGATTGGGGTTTATGTATGCTTTGGCATGTATATATATGTGTGTTGTAACACTAAAAGGAATATAATGAAAAATCAAGCTGGTCGTCCCGATTTGGGATCCAGGGGAAAATCTCTGTGTTTATCTGTTTTATGTTTTATGCTCTCGCTATTGTTTATTTTCTGTTGTAAGATTCGTGTGTAGATAATTTCTGTTCAGGGTTAAAACCTACATTAGTTCCCCAAGTAATGAAATTTCAAATTCTTTCTGCATTACAGAAGAAAATTTATGACTCGTGGACTCTTCATTACTCCCAAAAATGATGTCATGAACATACACAACAATAACTAACAATTTCTCATTCTCAATTTTTGTTTATAAATTATTGTCAGCGGATCCATTTGTGAAACCCTGTTGTTAAAGATATTTGTCAAGACAATAATACCATGCTCGAGGACCATATTTGAGACCATATAGAGCCTTTTTTGATTTTGTAAACATTTTTTTCATCATTTCCCAGAATGAATACTTCTGGTTGTTCTATATAAACTTCTTCTTCTAGATCATATTTTACATCAATTTGATAAACTTTGAAATGTTGAAAACTTGAAAAATAAATAAATATTCTTATGGCTTCAAGTCGGGATACAGGTGCAATTTTTTCTTCAAAGTCTATACCTTCTTGTTGAGCATACCCTTTACGAACAATTCTAGCTTTGTTTCTAATAAAATATCCATTTCCATTTAAATTGTTTTTGAATATCCATTTTGTTCCAATAACATTTTTATCATGAGGTGTTCGAACCAATTCCGAAGTATGATTCTTTTCAATATGTTTACGTTCTTCATTCATGGTCTGAATCCAACATTCATATTTACTAGATTGATTTACATTATGTGGTTCAATAGCGGAAAACAATGCCAGATAGCTGGGGGATCCTACAAGAGTTCTTCTTGTTTGGACACCTGATCCATTTTCTCCCAATATTTGAGATTCTGGATGATTCTTTTGAACATACCTGTATGGAGTCTTTTCTGATATATCTTCTTCTAGTGCTTCATTGGGTTCTCCTTCTATATTGTTGTTATTTGATGAGGGATAATATATATCATCATCTCGTTCTTAATTTTTTGTTGTTATTTCCCTTTTGGGAACTTTGAGACACTCATCAATTACAACATCAATACATTCAACAATCTTCCAAAGTCTTTTATTGTAACATTTATATTCTTTACTTCTAGAAGAGTAACCAAGAAATATTCCTTCATCTGCTCTAGGCTCAAAATTACCAAGTTTTTCATCATTTTTCATGATAAAAAAATTTCTTCCAAGAGCACTAAAATGCTTCACTGTGGGAAGGTTACCATACCAGAGCTCATAAGGAGTTTTATCACTGTTCAAATGAACATGATCCTTGTTGAGAATATTTACTGCAGTAGGCGCTACTTCTTCACAAAAAGGTATCGCGACTTCCAGATTCATCCAGCATAGCACGATCCATCTACTGAAATATTATATTGATTCTTTCTACAACACCATTTTGTTGTCGAGTTCTAGATACAGAAAACTTTCTTTTTATGCCATATTGTTCACATAAATCAAAGAATTCATCTAATATGTATTCTCCTCCTCGCTCAGATCGAAGACATTTGATTTTTAGATCTAATTCATTTTCAACCAAAGCTTTGAAGATATTAAACTTTTTGAATGCTTCATCTTTATGTTTTAACAAAACGATCTAACACATTCTAGAAAATTCATCAATAAATAGAATAGAGTATTGTTCTCCACAAGGTGAATTTTTCCTTACAGGACCACATAGAACAGTATGTATAAGTTCAAGAGGATTACTTGTTGTTCCTTCTTTGGAATTAAATTTCACCCTAACTTTCTCACCGAATTGGCATGATTTGCATATGGTACTTTCAAGTGGAGTGATGTTGGGTAGATCACGAAAATATTTGAGTCTTCTACATTTGCTTATTTGAGAGAAGCTCAAATGTCCCAATATTTTTTTCCATAACCAATTTTTTGAAGATTTACCTAAATAGCATTTCTCTTGTACACCATTCAATATATACCAATTGCTTGGTGTTGTAGTTCCTTTTATTACAGTTTTTCCTGTGTTAAGTTCAGCAACTATACATTATTTTGAACTAAATACAACTCCATTTCCTCGATCACACATTTAACTCACACTCAACAAGTTATGCTTTAATCCATCCACATACATAACATTATTATCATTAACCTTTTTTTTAATAAAAATAGATCCTTTGCCCTTAATGATAGCAGAAGAGTCATTTCCAAAAGCAACATTCTTTTCCTTCTCTAATGCATTGTATGAAATAATTTTATTTTTATCACTTGTCATGTGTTTTTATCATCCGATATCAATGTATCATTGATTTTATTCTCCTTCTACAAATAAAGCTATGCCACAACTTTCAAACTGTAAGTCCTTCTTTCTCCATACGTTGGAGCTTGTGGGTATATGTTCTTTTGGCTGAAGTTTGATACTGCATTCAGATTCTTCATGTCCAAATTTATTGCAATAAGAACATTCAATTTCATCTTGAAGAGGTGAAAAGTTGTTATAAGCATTCTTCTTTTTCCCTGTCTCATTTCTTTTCTTTCTTGCTTCCCTAGTCATGATGGTTTTGTATGCAACACCATGAGCGGCTTTCATTAGAGGTATTTCAAGGTCTAAAATGGGGCTCCTAAGGGAATTATAAAATAGTAGTGGAAATAATAAAATAAGATTATATTACATCATCAAATTTTAGAGTGACAAAATAAAAGACTACTTTTTCAACTCATTTTTTCAACTTATCTCCCTATGGGTTTACTAAAATTTCAAGTGGGAGCACTCGATGGATGCAAAATTTGATTCCTCATCGAAGGATTACCCATGCTACATACTTTCGATGGACCTTGCTTCACAAAAAATGAAAAATGCATGAAAAACGTGATTGCAATCACGTTTTTTCGTGTATTTCTCATTTTCCTTGTAGAAGGTTCCATAAAAAGTATGAAACATGGGTACTCCTTGGATGAGGAATTAAATTTTACATCCAACGAGTATTCCCACTCCAAATTTCAGTAAAACCTTAGGGAGATAAGCTGAAAATATGAGTTGAAAAAGTATTTTTATTATTTTTATTATTTTATTGAATCTTATTGGTTCTTATAAAGTCTATTTTGGTTGTACTTTTTTCTTAGGAGACCCATTTTAGACCTCAAAATTCCCTTAATGATGACCAAAATTATGACATGAGAAACATTGTCCATTAAACAAGATATTTATGTGATCATGGAACCTTCTATTGAGGTTTGCCTGTTGATTGATATTTCTGTTATTGTTCATCCTTGAATTGAAGTGGTCATGCATTACCTGAACATTATCTTTGTTCTTTTGCTGAGTGACGAAGTGTTGTTGCCTGGCTTTACTTGCATTCAGATAGCTTTTTGCTGAAGACTAATAAGATTCTCTGATATATCCAAGACTTGTTTTTACAAGAGGTGAGTGTTGCATCTTGATAGTTTCATTTAAGGTTTTAGATCCTTTAGCAAATCTAAGATTTAAAGTTTTCACTTTCTCAATTTTCTTTCTTAGACTTACTATTTCACATTATAATTTCTCATTGTGCTTCTCTTTTTCTATATGTTAATTCTTTAGAGAGTCTATGGCTATTTTCTCTCTCCCAAAAATATTTTGAGTTGATCAATTTATTCAATAAAATGATTTTCTTCTAAAGCATCCATAAAATTATCTTTAGCCTCACTAGTGTCATTTTCAAATGCCATGAGAAGTCTAATATATTGATCAGATTGTCCTTCTTCACTATTTGATAGACCATCACTATATTCATGAGTATAATAACTTTTTCTATTGACAAAAAATTTCTTATTTCCTTTTTCCAAATCCTTTCCCTTTTCATGATTATGTTTATAAGGACATTTAGCAGCGTAATGACCTACTCTTCCACAAGAAAAACATTTTAAGGGAAGCTTACCTCTGAACCTTCTAGTGCCAAGTTGAAGTTTCTTTACAAAATTTATCTCATCTTCTTCTGATACATACCCTGATCCTTCCTGTTCTTCCATTTCCTTACCTTTTGTAGTATCTCTAAAAACAACTTCTTTGAATTCTGATAGACCTAATTTCCTCATTTCACACACAGTCAAAATCCCATGAGTTTTAACAATATTAAGAGTTTGTAGATCCTGCTTCTCTTCAATAGAAGACACTTTTGACTCGAATTTAGGAGTTAGAGATCTTTAAAAAATTTCTACTAGAGTGGTGTCACTTATAGTTTCACCCAGATTTCTCTTATGATTTACGATCTCATGTAGATGTAAAAAGAAACTAACAATGCTTTCATCATTATGCATTCTGATTTTTTCATATTGAATTCTGAGAGTTTAGACTTTAGCGTTTTTTATCTTGGCATCACCTTCATAGCTCGAAATTATTTTGTCCCATATCTCCTTCATTGTATTTAACTACATAGCTTTTACAAATTATGATTCAGTCAGATTCCCCAATAATGCATTGACAACCTTTGCATTAGTTTCATAGTTTTTGCTTGTTGCTGGATATACTAGAACTAAGGCAGGATATTGATAATTTCTCTCAACTATAGCCCATACATCTTATCCAAGAGACTGAAGATATGATCTTGTCCTTGTCTTCTAGAATATTAAATTGTTTCCGTTGAAGAGTGGAGGTCTGATAGATGTTGTCCCATCTTGATTTCTCATTTTAGATGATATTCCTTCTAGTTTTCTTCTATTGATTTATATACACGACTTTGATTAGCCCAACTAGTGTATGTACGTGGATATCCTAACAAAAACTTGCTTATGCCCAGATAACTTTACTGTTCATATAAATATTCATAAACATTCTTTAGCTCAGATCATCAGTTATGCATTAGATAGTTAAGAAGTAAAAATGTGTAGTATTAACACATAAATTATCACACATGAACACCAAGATTTAAGGTGGAAACCCAAGTTGGGAGAAAACCATCGCTGCTGTCATCTTTGTCATCAATATTTGTTATATAGAAAACTGCTTACAATGTTGTACTGATGCAGACTCATATCATTAAGCAGACATCTACTTGCAGAAGGTTGCAACCTTCTCTCATTCTCCAGTTGCTACTGGAAGGGATATCCAGCCCCCTGATCTCATTTACCAGCCACTACTGGAAGGGAGCTACAACCCCCTGATCAAAACACCAAATTCTACTGGCAGGAAGCTTTTACTTCCACACTGAAGGCTTCAACCCTCAGACCCACTACAAACCAAATTTCATAAATTTTCATACTGGATCCAACAACTTCAACATAACTCAATATATAAATAAACACTAACAACCATAACCCAAACTTTAAGCACAATAGTAAGATCACTGTAACCAGGACACAGTAATAAACCTAGAGTTTTGAATCAACATGCAGAACCAAATTTAACCTTGATCATCCATCTTATTAAAAGCATACGGTACTTCACTTTACTATAACCTGTGTGTATACGCACTTTCTTGCACACCAACCTACGTATAGATCTGTGAATACTGAATTTCTAGAATTTCATCAGACTCAGAAACAGACCTAAGGCTTTCTGTCATATATATTTTCAGATTTGCAAAACCCTTATTCAGTTAGCATCATTAATCATATTTAATCACTCATTGATCATATTTGTACATAATCAACTAGCAGCATATACAGTATTTAAACAACCTAGATCTACATCAAGACTTCATTGGCAGGCAACACAAATATAGCAGCAATAAACAGTTAACCTCTCCATCAAGCTTCAGAAAATCCTTACTTCCATATGTGCTTTTTCTCAAAAAAACCTGCATGTATAAGCACTTTCACCATGAAAAAACAGCGTATAGATCTGTAAATATTCAATACTGCACAAAATTTCAGATCTATAGACTTACCCAGAATTTACCCTTCACTTCAGCAATCATGCCCTAGGTCACAGATCTAAACATATCACCAATATATCAAGTAAATACATAATCATTTTAGGTCTAGAGATCATGATCCATCATTGTGTCCATGGGTGCATCATCATTTTAGATCTACAAATAAATTGAACCCATTATTTGCAGATATACTTTAGAGAGAAGTATTCAGTTAAAACCCTTACACATCCACACCTTGCACTATAATCTTCTTCTGCTTATATAGGTTTAGCCTTTACCAATACCATGAGTCAAAACCACACAAATTCCGATGGTATTCTTTGACGTAATCAAATAGATGACACAACACTCAATATTTTGGGCTAAAACCATGGTAATTCCCCCTTGTATCATAATTCCCCCTTTACAACTTATTGCCCAAATTAATAAAATAGTAAGAGGGATAGACTCATACACAACATGCTGCTTCCATAAGTATGCTTGGACTAATAATACACCACAAAATTCATGAGGAGAAACATCACATAGTACCTGATCTGTGAAGGGCTTCATGTTGTAGGGAAGGTGACACTCTTGGGTGATGCGAAGTTCTCATCCTTGGTGAAGCCACCTAATGGTGTCCAACTTTGGTTGTCTTCTAGTCGGTATGCCTAGCCACTACACGACCTCTACTGAAATGAGGTTCTTTTGGCTCCCTCTTTCGACAATGAACTACTATGAAGAAACCTTCACCCAAATCTCTGAGTAGAATAGGTGCTCCCTTTGCTTTGGATGTTCGGGCTCATTCTTCTATATATTAGTCGTGGTAAGGATGGAACTCGGCTCCACATCAATAATCTTCTTCCCTTTTTCATTCCCCATGTTGGGTTCTGACTCAGAGTCGGAACATGCATCTGATTTGGAAGCCATCAACTCTGAAAACAATGACTGCTTGGCCCAACACTCACTTGTGTTGTGGGTGGGGCTCTTATGGAAATCACACCATTTTCCCATGTCCTTCTTTGTCTTTGTGGTGTTGTTCTTTTCTTGCGGCTTCTGTAGGTTGTCCAAAGTATTTCTTCTTCTGTTTAAATGTTTGCTCAATCTTGACAACGTATTAATAGGCAGTGCCAGGCTAGGAGATGTCTAGGAACTAAATCTCTTACTAGATGCACTTGTGTTGCAATTCGTGGTACTTTAGAACCAAATGTCACCGAGAATCCTTGATACCAAACTTCGTTCGAAGGGTATGAACAATATTTGTGAACTCTGGTACGTCTTGGTCCCTTCCCTCTCACAACATGGTCCACTTTATGTATTTATTATCATAGCTCCCAACGCAGTAATACTTATCCTTGATGGCATATTAGAAAGAATTTAAAAATGGATGTGGCTAAAAATAGTGAGGGTTCACTCTCGTCCCTCTTCTCACAGAAGGTTTCCCACCACTCCTTGATGTGCGAGTGACTTTGAGGAGTGAAAACATAAGATTTTCCCGGTTGGAAATATCATAAACTGAGAAGTATCCTTCTAGAATATTTAACCAGTTATCTACAACATTCACATCTATCTAAACTTCAAATATTGGTATTTCAAAGTTAACTAGTACCTTAAAGGGAGTGGTTCTTCCAGAGTGGCTGCAGGAAGAAGATGTGTCTCCTATGGGCAGCCATCGAACGATCTGGGCATATTTGTCCATTATCACATTCCTCTATCGCTCAAGGGCTTCTTCGAGAAACATTTGGAAAGGTTCTCCCGCCCCATAATAATTATTCTCTTCCACCATGGGATTTCGTCAAGGTTTGTGAGGTTGGTGTTGCAAAGGTTCACCTAGTTCGAGCCCCAACTCCTAACACCCTAACCTTATTGGGGACATGAAAAGAAGAAAAAAAGAGAAAGAGAAGATCACTCTGATACCAATGATCTGAACTTAAATGGTAACTCAATAAAATACATATATAAGCATAAATACATATATTTTGAATAAGTAACACTTCATTTTATTAATCTAAAATAACTTAAATATGCTTCCATACAAAATGGAAATAAACTAGTTTGGCTGATGGTAGCTTATCTTTGAGAAGAGATGAGGTAGTTAGATGCCTATGAATTGTATTACAATGAGGCTCAATGGAATTTTATTATTGAAGAACATGGTAAAACCATAAAAAACCAGAACCCTAACCCCAGGGGATGGAACGCCAAGAGTTTGTGGGCCTTGTTGGGGTTAGTTAGGAAACCAACTTCCTGGGGTCGTAACTTGGTCATATTATATTCGTTTGCTGTGTACGATACCTCATTGGAAAGAAATGTATGAGTACTATATGATTTTTTGAAATCCCCTACCAATGGCTATAAGCCTATTGTGGACCTGAAAAAAAAATTCATTTCAGGGGTCAAAACTGTTGCAGAAGTTAAGGACCCGAAAAACTGCTAAAAAAATTAAATGCTGCTATAATTAAGGAAAATGATGAAGCCAATTGGAGGACTTGATTGAATAGGAGGATGGACACCAATATCCACCTGGATTAGTCCTCCATCATTAGGAAGCAGTGATCCCCATTGCGTGCAGAGCCTCCATGTGGTGAGGAAATATTTGTGGAACGTAGTCCCTGGTGAACAACTTGCCCTGGTGAAGGATTTGGCCTTCTTTGACAACTCGATATAGCTATATACTATGTTAGCGAGTAATTTTAATCTGAATTTCCATGATCTAATTAGTTGTGGCATGTTCCATGTAGTATGGGTTTAACTCGATTGGTGAGAGTTGTTCTGCAATGTTATATATCTCTAGTAATGGTGGAAAGTATCATTAAAGGCAGTGCACATTAAACACCAGGTGTAGGAAAATTAATGATGTAATGTTGAGCTTAAAGGGAATGTCCCCTATAGACATAGTGATGGTGTATGGCCTATATCGTAGAGGGAAAATCTTGCGGTGGGGCCCAGCTAGGTGCTCCTTTTTGCAAATGTAGCCAAAATTTGTAGCCCACCTGGAACTTGTGTGTCACCCGATGATGATCATGTTGCTTCATGTACTTAGCATTGGCTCTTTCCAATATGTCATGGACCTACTCTCAGATGTGATTAATGCGCTCAATGAATTCGTTAGACATGTCATCTTTGAACTGGACATGATTGAAGTCATCTTGAGTAGTTACAAATGGTATGACCACATCAATGGGACATAGTGGATGGAATCCAAATCTCACCTCAAAAGGGTTGTGACCAGTTGATATATGGAGATCTCTATTGTAGTTGTGTTGTACATAGGGTAGGATTTCATCCCGTGTGTGTGGGTGCTTCGATTATTTCATGCAAAAAATGTGTACGATCATCTAGTTGGCGAATTTTGTTTGGCCATCTGTTTGGGGGTGGAAAGTCATTGACTTAGTTAGGCTGGTATCCAACATTAACCAGAGACTTAACCAAAATGTACTTAGGAATCATTTTTACCAATCTCATATAATGGATTGTGGGTCGCAAGATGTCGTCCATTAGCCTCATGAAGGTTCCAGGGGAATTCACAAACCCGAAAGGCATGCCTAGCCATTTGAAAATTCCCTCAGATTTGAAGGCAATCTTCCACACATCGGAGGTTTTGATTGGTTCCTGGTGATAACCTAACTTCAAGTCAATCTTGCTGATATATTTGGCCCCCTTGAGCTGCTCTAGAAGGTCATCAATCTATGGGATTGGATACCTATTCCATAAAGTGATATTTTTTAGTGCCTTGTAGTCGATACCGAGTCTCTAGGTCCCATACTTTTTTTGTACCAACACGATCAGGCTACCGCAAAGTGTCGATATATTGTTCCATTGGGTAGCAGTGCGCCTGGTGTCAGATCGATGGAGTGCTTAACATGATAGTGTAAATTTACCCTGTGGGTGAGGTGAATATGTCCCTTTACTCCTCCACGACCTTGTCCATCTGGTGCTGTCATGCGGAGAAGCCCTGTGTCGTGGTCGTGGTCACAATATTATTCTTTCATGGAGGGTGAAACATAACCAGAACAAATTTCATGTATGGGAGATGATCTTACTACATTTCTTAGCAGAGATCAAAGAGATGGTGGTAGGCGGTGCTACCTCTAGTATCATGTACAACTTATTACCCAAAGTAATAATAACAATGTGTGGCATAGAATCATACACAACATGTCGCTTCCACAAGTATAGTTCGCTTAACAATGCATCACAAACTTCAAGAGGAGAAACTTCACACAATACCTCATCTATGAATGGCCTGATACTGTAGGAAAGGCCACATTGTTGGATGATGCAGAGATCTCTTTCTTAGTAAAGCCACCCGATGGTGTACAAATTTGGGTGTGTTGTGTTCGGTAGGCCCAACCACTTCATGACTTCAGCCAAAATGAGATTAATTTTCCCCCGTTGTCAACAATTAATTGCAGCGGAGAACCCTTCACCAACATTTGTGAGTGTAAGAGGCACTCCCCCTCCTCTAGATCTTCAGCCTCATTCTTCTAGATATTGGTGGTGGCAACGATGGAACTATGCTCTGCGTCAATAATATGCTTCCCTTTATCATTACCCTTGTCGGGTTCTGAATCAGAGTGAGAACATGCATCTGATTCGGAAGCCTTCAGCTCATCCACCAGTGACTTCTTGGATTGACAGTCACTTGTGTTGTGCGTGGGGCTCTTATGGAACTGACACCATTTTCCCATGTTCTTCTTTATCTTGGTGGTGTTGTTCCTTGCTTGTGGCTTCAAAGGGTTGTCATGGGTCACCTCACCTTTCCTTTTGCCTTTGTTATGTGCTTTTGGGGCACCTTTCCCTTTATTTGAATTTGGAAATCCAAATTCTCACTTCTTCTGTTTAAATTTCTACTCAATCTTGACAATGTATCAATCAGCAACGCTAAGCGAGGAGATATCTAGGAACTCCATCTCGTCCTTGATGTACTTATGTAGACAGCTGCGATACTTGGGTACCAAATGTCACTCAAAATCCTTGATACCCAACTTTGTGCGAAAGGTATGGAAAGTATTTGTGAACTCTGGTACATCTTGGACCATTCCCTATCACAGTGTGGTCCACTTTATCTATTTATTCTCATAGCTCCCGATAGGGTAATACTACTCTGTGATGGCACCCATGAAATAATTCCAAGTGGTTGCAGATGAAAATAGTGAGGTTCACTCTTTTCCTTCTTATCATAGTAGTTTTCTCACCAGTATTTGATGTGGGGGGAGGATTTGAGGAGTAAAAAAGTAATATTTTCCTGGTGGAGAAAACATGAACCAAGAAATATCCTTCTAAAATATATATCCATTTATCTATGACATTCAAATCTATTTTACCTTCAAATATGAGGATGTCAAATTTAACTTCTACGTTAAAAGGATTTGCACTTCTAGAGTGACTGTTGGAAGAGGATGTGTCTCATGTGGGTGGTCGTCCATGGATCTGGGCAAAGTTGTCCATCATCACGTTCCTTTGCCTATCGTGGGATTCTTCGAGCAATATTTTGAAAGGATCTCCTTCCCCCTTGTCATTATTTTCTTCCGCCATGGGAGGTAATCGGGGTTTGCAAGGCTGTTCTTGCAAAGGCTCAACCAGTTCGAGCCCTAACTCATTATACCCTAACACCATTCAGGACATGCAAAGAGAAACAAAGAAAGTACATACTACTATGATACCACCGATCTGAACCTAAAAAGGAATGCAACAAAATACAAATATAACCTTAAATACAGAGATGCATCAGAAATAACACTTCATTTCATTAATATCAAAGAACTGAAATATGCTTACACAGAGAATGGAAATAAACTAGCTTGAGCGACGGTAACTTATCTCTGAGAAGAGATGTGGTGGCTACATGCCTATGAACTGTGTTAAAATGAGGAGCAAGGGCCTTTTTATTATTAAACAACAAGGTAAAACCCTAACCCGCGGAGATGGAATGCAAATAGTTTGTGGGCCTCGTTGGGGTTAGTTGGGTAACCAACTTTCCCAAGTTGTAACTTGGTCATATTATATTCCTTTGGTGTGTGCAAGGCCTCGCTAGAAACATCTCTCTGAGTAATATAGGAAGTGCGGTTGAAATGGTGACTCGTGCGAACCTCAAAAAAATACCATATAGAGGGTCAAAATTACTCTACAAGTTTAGGACTTGAAAGACTGCTAAAAATAATAAATGCTACTATAAACAATAAAACTGATGAAACCCAATAAAAATCTAAATGAAATAGGTAAGTGACAACCAAAATTCACCACAATTATTAGTTCTACACAATGACAAAGATTTTTCTAAATTCAACCCTAAAAATATAATATGTCAATTTTTTTTCTAAAATCAACCAAACAACAAAAAACGATTGCTTTTACTATGGCACTTTTATACCATAATTAAAAGATGATACCTAAAACCATGTTTTCCTTTAATTCTTTATCCATAACTTTAAATCAATAACGTTATTATTTTTCTAAACGAAATTCAGGCTAATTACAAATATCTTATGATTAAGCTAAAAAATATATAATAAAAATATTAATTATCAAATAAATAAATTTATTTAATTTTATTAATAATATATTAATTTTTATCACATATGATTAAAAAAACAAATACAAATTTACTCAACCTCTTTATGATATGTCATTCATAATATACCATATGATTTTGAAACTTCTCACGTAATTAAGAAACCAAAATAACAAGAACAACTACTACCTTAGTGTATGGGATTGGCAACGTTGAGGTCCAAAACAACACTTATAACACTATAACAAGCACCATCTGATAAAATAAAATGACAACGAAAATAACATGACATTGATTATTTTTAAAAGTAAGCCTTCGAAATCCATAAATAAGTTATATTAAAAAATATATTTAAATAGAATTAGCGTAATCATATAAAATATATTTAAATAAAATAGTTGTAATCAAATAAAAGTTGTTAAATGTTTGATAAATATATATTCATAATAAATATTATAGCACTTGCGTTTTCATTTTCATATATTTCAAATGGGTAAAATTATAAAGATTAACGTAATTAATTTTATTTAAAATAATAATAATTAATTTTTTAATAAAAAAAAATATTTTGTAAATTAGATATATGGTGAAATTTTTAATATAATAAGAGAATGGAGATTCAAGTCATTTTATTATGTAGATTCTTAATTTGTAGATTAATGTTGTTATAAAATCATGGGTCAATACCATTGTTTATCAATACCACATGCCTAAAAATTCATAACTCATTTCCTATGATATTTGTTCATATCACATATTTTTTAATTAATAAATTCAATTAAAATGAAAAAAACAACATAACTATTTGAAAAATAAATATTGTATATATTATTCAAACTATTCTAAAATATTTGAGTAAATATTATCATTTACCTAATAATTATTCGTAATTAGATTAATATCACTTGAAACATTCCCCGACGGGGGTGCCATAAATGACAGATAGATGGTGGAGGAGGCGACAACAAAGCCTATCCAACCTCCACACATGCACTCACCCCATGTTAATGCAATGTGATATTGAGGGGAAGCACGAGATGTTGCTACCTCAGGACACGACTATTAAACCTCGCATCCAGAGCTGGCTTGGTATCTATTGGTCGCAGCGGGAGATGGTTTTGGTTTGCAGCGAGGATAGGTTCACGCAACTCCTATATGGCTAAGTGAGGTCTAGGCCTTGGGGGAGAGGTGGAGAAGCTAATAACATTTGTGTAGTCTGGTGGGTGGTGGCGGCTTTGGCCGGCCCTTGGGATCCATAAAATCCCAGCGAGAATGAAAAAATTTTCCTTCTCATTTGTCCTCTTCGCCTTCGTGGTGTGGTGCTGGTGATAGGGGAGGTATCAGAGCTTGTAGGCCTTGGAAAATTTCCAGTGAATTTCCTAATCTCTGCTCGTGTGGGTTGGGGAATTCAGCAACGAAGTTTGTGGATCCGGATCTCCATAGAATTGTGACAAGGCCTTTAGTGCTTTCAATCCTTGAGAGAAGTTGTTGTCGTGGAGGGTAGATCCAGCTAGTGGAAGCATGCCAAGGAAATCAACGGGCTGACGGTCTGATGTTTCACGGTGGTTCAGTGGTATCAAGCTAGATACTTCTCACCTCTCTCCTCCTAGGCGTGGGGATAATATTCTGATCACGATGGATGCTAGTTTGACCCCCCATTTACCTTCGTGGGTAGTGGTCAAGTGTTGCTTCGCATTCTAGTACAGTGTTTCGGTGGGAGGTCATTCTCTACGGAGTTAAGACTGAAGATTGGGGTTCATTGGGATGTCGCGCCATAGAGGGCGGCCCTTCATGGTGGTGGAAATCAGTAGCATGCCAAGCTACCAACTTAGGATAGTGGAGCTTCTTCAGATTCATCTGGCAGTCAAGAGACAGAGGAGGTCACTGCAAGCTCTCTGGGTCATGTGTTTGAACCAGCTATGCTGGAGTCTATAACAACCCAAGTGTTGAACATCCAAGTGAATATGGAAATCCTAAAGTAACATAGGTATGAGCATCATAACAAGCTAGTTTCTTTCATCAAAGACATTCAATTTAGCGAGAGTGAAATCATGAAACAACTAGACAATCTGCGATGCCAAAAGAGGCTCACCAATGACCATCTTAACAACCTAGAAGTGAGGGTAGAGCATATTTATTTTCATATGCATGAATATGATGGCCATTTCGCAGCTCCCCTTGTAGTGCCCCCCACCCCCCCACCTTAAAATTTTCCTCTTTGTTGTGTTTGAAATTTTGTTTACTGTATGTATGCCATGGATTTTAGGATGTATGAGAATAATGGACATTGGAGTCGATTGTTCATGTTATCATCCAAGTCCAAATCTCAACAAGTCTGGTCAGAATGAGAGAAAGGGGCATGTCAAGAAGAATTTTGTACCTTGCACTTTGATGATAACCTAATGATTGAACTTTGAAAGAGAAATAAAATTTCATTTGAAACTTCTAAGGGCAGCCTTTATCATAAGACTGGAAGGAAAGACCTCACAATTAGCGTATACATAGTAACCACTTGGTTTAAACCAACAAAACACTCGCAAGAATTTGGAAAATCACGTCCTCCAACCTGTACGTCCCTACAATTTTCATTGATATCCCATGGCACACCAAGTAATCGTAGAATTATTTTATAAGCTTATTGTTAAAAGAAACAGTTAAAAAAAACAGTCCCACTAAGTATTTCATTTCATTGCTTCGACCCACCATAATTTTTGTATCTCAAAATTAAACTCATGATATGTGTTCCTGGGATTTAGAGTGAATATGAGAAGAATAGCTTCATCAATGTAGCATATGTTTGAACTTTTGATATGTAGTGAAAGAGTTTTCAGGGCTCGTGTGAGCTTTACTAAGTTGTTTGCCTCTTTCTTGCCCTCTATTCGCACAACCTTTTAGGCCTAAGAATGGCACTGTGCTAAAAAATACGAGCTAGATGGTCCATTTGCATATATGTGGAAATAATACACAAAAAAAATGATAAGATCACATATCGGATTAAAAGGCAGGGAAATGGACCTGAAATGGATATTTTTTCCCTCAGGGAACTACTTGCCCAAACTAGGATATAGGGTCCCGATTGAAACATGACCGTAGAGAAAACTCGAATGGTGGTGAAATCATCTGTGGAAATTGGAATGCCTTGAAAATCCAAGGATTTTTCTATGGTGTGCTATGAATAACAAGGCCCCAACCTGTGACAATCTCCAAAAGAAAAATAAAGAAGGGACCAAGTGGTGTGCTTTATGTAAAAAAATAGTACAATCGGTGGACCATTTGTTTTTGTTTTCCCTTTTATGTTGAATATCCTATAAAAAATCAAACATGTGATGGGGTTAAACCAGGACTAAGAGGACATAATTTTAGGGATGCTCTGGAGTCATGTTGGGACTTGGCCAGGGGAAAACAACAAAGGAACAAGGCCCCCACTACTATGTTGGGGGTCTAGCTAGCTAGGAACTAGGACATCTTCATAGAAAAATCTACAACCCCAATCAACATAACCTTTCAAATTATGGCTGTCTACTCTCTGATGCAATAAAAACAATCAAGTGCAACCCAAAGGGTGGTTTCCATTAAAGAGATCGATTTTGAAATATCTTGGGCTTACCTTGATGGAACAAATGATGATCAAGGTCGATGTGTCGAAGTTGTAGTGCTCCATATGAACCAAGATCATATGCTCAAATTAACCATTGGTTTGGGTAGGGGAACAAGAAATTATGCATAACCCTTAACCTTGAAACTCCTCATGTGCTCGGCTCTAGAAAAATATTGTTTTTCCATATAGTTCTTTGGCAACTCTCTCAATGTGATAGATTGTTTCAATGTTGTCCAGTGATGTCGCAACCAGTTTTTGTTGCCTATCCGAGAAGAAATATTACAGCTAAAATCATCTTATAATTATATTTCTTGCTGGCACATATACAAGGAACACAATGCAGATGAAATTTCCTTATCTAAGGAGGATACTCATTAGGATTAGGACATTTAGAAAACATAGAGTTCATAGATGGAACAATTCAATGCTACCAGCACAAATGTTATCTCTATTTTTTAGGGTCATATATGCATGTCCATATCATCATTTCTCACGGGGGCTTCACTCAATGAACCTCTGACATGTCACATGTGTTCATGGCATACTAAACAATGCCCTTCATTCGACTACATATTGGAAAATACTTCTAAAAATCACATTATTTAACTCGCTACCAATACGAACCCAATATACATTCCCAATCTAGAAACCCCCTACTTTCACTAGATATTGTAGGTATCCATTTTTTCATTAACATTAGTTATACCCCTTTATATTTTTTCATTAATAACGTGCCAATATAAAAACCCCTTACCCCCTATTATATGCTCAATATATTATATCATTTGTCCCTCAATATATATCCCCCAATATGACACCACATGGTATGGTTTTACTCCACTTGTGAAGCCCTCTCGCTCTCGCATTTATGCTCAGTTATTTGTTGTTATCTCCTTTACACTTTTATGGAATTTTTTTTTACAACTGAATAAATCATGCATGGAGAAACCCTAAAACATACATAGTCCTCGTGGGATTGGACCAAAAAACCTATAGGGCCAAACTTCCCCACCTAACTATTAGACCACATCTTGAGGACCATGTTTTATGGACTCTTTCTAAACTTGTTGTAAAGCATGATTTCGATATACATGCTTATTAGGATGTAGAGGATATGGAGACAATTTATAGACTCTAAGGATTATGATAAATTAATAGACATAAAAACGTTTTTCTTTTTCTTTTTTTTTAATTTTAATTTGGAGTGGAGTGGAGGAGTCTTACATTCCCAACCTAATTTTTTATCTAATTTGGTGAAATGCTTCAATACATGTGCTCATGTAACATGCTATACATCTTTAATAAAAGTTATAATTTCTAGCAAATAAAACACATGCAAAGATCAAATTCGAAAGCACCGATGCAACATATGGATTTATTGACATAAAAAGACCTTTAAACAATCCTCGATATGCAATTTTAGCAATTCAATACAGCATTCCGACAATGGAATGTAAAATCAGTGAAACAACGAGGGCAGGGGGATATCAAAATAGTTGGCTTTTCAATGTCCAAAATAGATAAATCACCAACTAGGGTTTTCAAGTTTGCCCCAAGTTACCGGTTGATTTATGTGGAAATTGACGTGTTTCATTGCCAAACGTCCAGAAACATCAAATACGAAAATGCTGTGTCTGAGCATAGAGTTAAAGCAAGGGTGTCGCGTTTTGAACAATCTGTGATATGACCCACTTAGGTTAATTAATTTTGGGTCTCCAGACATTTCAACGACTTACGGTCCCTACGGGTGGGGTAGACAATTGAGATGATTTACACGACGAAAATTCATTTGATAGCGTATGAATCATGAATTTGAAGATTTGACAATTTAAGATATCTGCTAGAAATTTACCATACCGCCGACCTACAGAAATTATTCTAAAGCGTGGACTAGGTTGAGAAATTTTTGCTTTGGGCTCGAAATTTCATAAAAATAATACACCTTTGCACATAAACTCGAGACATGCCAAATGCTTTGGAAACTAAATTATCTCCATAAAGCATATATGTCGGTAGCTACCTTTATTGAAAAAATAATTTTTTTTTTTCAATTAATATAAATAGTTCCCTTATCAACTGTGGTCCGAATTAAACTTCCTTTACCGAATTTTTTTATTTTTTTTTCAATTAAAAAGTACAAATAGTTTTTTGAACTTATTAGTCCTTGTCAAAAGGGTTGGTAGGGAATATTGTAATTGAAATGATTTGTATTATGAATCGATTAAACAGAATCAAATGCTTAAATTGAAACTATCTTTAAATTTTTTGACACATTTTTATTAATTTTTTGAACAACTTATTAAACATTGACAAAGGTTAGTTGGCTAATCAAAACCTTCAAAATCTTTGAGGTTTTATTTGGCCTTTTTTCGAGGCTGTAATAAGACTATGTATCAAAAACTATGTTTTAAAAGTTTGTTGTGAAGCTTATTTTCTCATATTGAAGTAATGCTACTTTTGAAATCTTTTACATTATATATTTGCATGAATATTTTCCCCGAGCATTAAAAACATTTTACATTAAAATTAAAGCATTTTAAAATTCATTTTACAATTAAATGTTTCTCAGCTTCTTTGATTTTGTTCTTTGCCATTGTACTGCTAAGTGGCCACGTTACATTTTACATTAAAATTAAAGAATTTTAAAATGCATTTTACAATTAAATGTTTCTTCGCTTCTTTTCTTTTGTTCTTTGCTGTTGTGCTGCTAAGTGGCCACGTTTCCAGCCACAAGTATCCCACCGCTTCATAATTCCTTGTATAACAGCCTGCTAGACTACGTTTTTTCGACCGCTTAAGAATACCTGCATGACAGTACCCTGCATGATAGCTTGCCAGACCACTTTTTTTCCATCGCTTCAGAATACTTATATGACAGCCTGCGAGGGGTCAGACTTCATTGGAGTTTTGTGGAATCTGGCACGGGTCAAACTTCATTGGAATTTTGTGGAATCTAGCACCTGCTGCGCACGATCACTCAAGACCAACTGGATTCTGTTGTTTTCCCGCATCTGGAATAAAATGGTACAACTCTTTGTTAGAAAGGGTATGTAGTTTTTTCACTTCTGAGGCAGTGGAATCAGAAAAAAAACAAAAAAAAACAAAAAACAAAAAAAACAAAAATTTATTTTGGAATGTAACGCTTTCAGAGACATCAAGGACACTTATCCCAGTATGTTAGCATCAATTCCATGGCATTGTCTTTTTAGTGAGGGAAGTGTTAAAAGGTTGGGTGAGCTCATCATCAATTTGGGTAAGAAAATGAGTGAATTACACAAGGAAAAAAACAACGAAGCTGGTGGTCCTATAGACTATTTTTAGTCTCGTGGTTGTTAAAATATCATTTATTCATTGTTAGAAATCTTCATTCAAAACTTGCTTTCGTCCAAAAAAAAAAATC